>CM075297.1:3311327-3665464 GCA_037672795.1 Lagerstroemia speciosa | reverse complement strand
AGTCTTGGCGGTAAGTAGTTTACTTGCTTTGTAGTCTAGAATCCCAAACCCGAGCCTAAAGTAGGAATTTTCTTGGGCGAAAATAACGTGTTTAGAGAAAACTGTTTTCAAACGGTTCTTTTGAAATTATTTCTGAAGATATTCCTGCTAAATAGTATTGAACATATTTATAAGAGAAGACATCATAGGTTAAATCTGTGATATTCTGAAAAATTTTAAAAAGAAAACTAAATGTATAATAAACAATTCTTGAAATAATTTCAGGAGTGCAATTTTTTTAAAAAAATTGAAATTAGGTATTGTGACCCAAAACTCTCTTAACGTAGCTATGCTGGGCAAATTAGGACGCAAGCTCGAAGCTGCCATCAGACAAGCCCGCGACCCGCCAGATTGCGGAGGGGGTGACGGGGGCTGAAATGAGGAATGACCAGTACTTGACCACCCATCCTGCTGGGGTGGCAGCATCTGTGGCTGCCGCTGCTCGTCTCAACGAGACCGAGCAGCTGGACAAGTGAGACCAAAGCGTAATGCCGAAGGCCCCGAAGGCACTTTCGAAAGTCCCAAGTTTAGAGATATCCTCTTTATAGCTAGCTACTATGATGTGTCATTGTACACTCTGAAGGTGGAGTTAGTAAAGAATAAGGTTGTCGTGTAATGAAGGCCAATGTACCATATACACGTTCGTCTTCATGTAAATCGCCTTTCACAACACATGAGTTGGATGAAATGAAAGGATTTTGTATGGACCAAGCCGTCTATGATTCGGCAGTTCTAAACCACAGCCCTTGACAATTAGAAGTTTAGGCGTCAGTTCTTTTTGCCCGTCTCAGAAACATGTATTTAGGGATCTAAGAAGTATTTCATTAAGCAGGAGCATGATTATGTCGAACAAGCTTCCTGCATGGCATATTTGTAAGGAACGTGGTACCACCAAAGTCTGCACTTTCGACCGGTTCTACTACGGTCACTGACATGCCACGGCATAATTACCGCAGTTGGTGGCTGTAAAGATAATACGGGGATCACTTGTCAGATGATTCTAACTGAGATGCAGTCTGCATCTCTTTTTGCCGGTGATAAGGGAGGATATGTGATAACATAATATAAGTATCATGCAAGTATAATACTCTAAAGATTGTTTACAAATAATATTATTTAGGAATACATGGATGCAAAAAAATTATGAATAAATCGGTAGTGAAAAATTCACGAGTTGAATTCGTGTTATAGGATAATAATAAAATCAGAGTTACTGAATTGACCGAGTATGAGATACAGATGACACTACAAACGAGGCGTGGTAGTCATGGTATTCGTAGGACGAATTTGTCTTCTTCTGAATTGTACTGAGAATACGTGGGTGACGGCTCCTAAGATATAACAGTTAAAGAGTTGAAGTTAGTATCGAATTTCAAATAACCATCTGAGTCTTTCAAACTACCCCCAGTCCTAACTATGAATCTATATTGTATTTTTATTTGAAAAGAAAATAAAAATAAATGACTTGAATTTTTTAATGTAGTAGCCCGACCTGACTTGCTACCTTGCGATTTATTCGCAACGGTGTAGACATAATCCATACAGACTGTGGTTTCCGAAATTTCACGGACGTCACCGACAGACATAAAATACACTTGAGGCCGGTCTAACAATTGTCCGATCTCAGTCACCACGATTTATATTTTATTTTCAAGAGAAAAATATTAAAATCATACATACAAATGTAGAAGTAAGACTTAACTTCTTTTTCAAACGATGGAATACACCCGACTAATCTTTATTTAAGTTAGATCAACTTATTAGAGTTTAAAAATACCCTATATAAATTCCGTTTATTTATACTCAAACCTTGAATCCTACTTAAAAAGTTTCTAATGTGAATTTTATTTTATTCAATTTCATACATAGCTTAAATTATTTTATAATACATCATGTAATAAGAGGCTCCATCTAACTTGTGTAAATGTTAATTATCTTCTGATTTTTTTGAAATTTTTGTGGTATATTTGGGAATTTTAAAATAGGTCTTGGATTTGTAGGCAAATTAAATTCATTTATTAACGCCACATCATTCACTTTTGAAATATCAACGTCCACTGCAGCAAAACCGCTGATACTGGTGGATTTCCGATTGATAAATCGTCAGACAAGATCATCCATCCGTATTTTTAATGCCGACGGAACACAATCCATCGTTAATTCCGACGGATAATCCGTCACAATTATCTGCAAAGTTTTCTAACGGATATTCCATCAAAAAATCCTTTAGTACATCCTGGCGAGAAGTGCATGGGAGTGTTACCGACGGATAATCCGTCCGTATATCATGGCAGGAAGCATGTGGGAGCTTTACTAATGGATAATCTATCGGCAATATTACCGATGGAATTTATCGACGGATTATCCATTGTTATGTCATGGCGAGAAGTGCACGAGAGTGTTACCGACAAAATATCTGTCAGTATTTGAATTTAATTGGTGGAATTTTTCCTGCATCTGTAGTAAATCCTTAGGTATTTGAGTTTCATTGACAGGATTTTTCTTACTCTTTGCCGAAAGATAAGCCGTTGGTAGTAGTTCTTGGTAATCCTACTACTATAAATTTGAGTCGTGTCTTATTTCTTATTCATTACCTGATTTTCCTCTCTAAATTTCCTATCTTTTGTGATTTCACTCCATTGGAAGCTAAGGAAATAAGTTCAATTCATGATTCTTACTCGTCCTTCATAGTAAGCAATGTTTTTTTATTATAGTGTTTCTATTGTACATAGATACTTGTTGATTATATTGTATTTGGCTAATTGAATTATGCTAATTTTTACAACATAATATTGCCATACTCTGTGTATATGTGTTCTAAATGGATATCCCCACATAGAATGTAGATATACAATAGCTTAAAGCATAATCGCACACTCACGGAAGAGTTTCTTGAAGGTGTTAAGATGTTGAAAGTTCAGTTATCTTCTGACAGCTAATGAAGTGAGGTGTCATTTATAGAGGTGGATATATCTGTTTAAGAGGTATGTAATCATATATTCATTATGATCAAATATACTCGGTAATTAACATGACGCTAAACCTAGCTAATAGTTGTTTAGTTTATATATTCACAAGCATTAGTAAGATGAAAAGATCTGTCAAACAGAAAGTGCAAGTTGATTGTTCAATTTGTGATGCTTACCTTTGTCGTGAGATAATTAGTTTCTAGTCAGTTTACTTTCAATATCACATTTTGACATCATACACATAGGTCTCTAGCAACAATGATGGGAGAGCTACCACAGAGTTTTCACCGGTCCTTTTAGTATTCAACTTGCCTTGGTGCCCATCTAGTTCTAGAAGATGGTTGAATGATGTAGAGCTAAGAGCCGCCACCCTGCGTGTGTTAATTGCAATGATGTTAAACCATATATCAAGTAAGTTATATATGTTACACTTATGTTTGACATGAATGAAGTTTTATTTTCTATGCTTTTAATGATAATAGATTTATTATAGTTTGGACAATCAGTCACGAGAGGTGCGCAGAGAAGAAGATTTTTCAAACTAGTTCAGAGAATACGTAAGCATTACATACACCTATTTTAGAATATTCATTACGTGATCTACACATTTTTCATAAGTGTTACAAATATTGCTCATGTGCCAGGTGCATAACCCGAGTAATGGTGTTAGTAGTCAGATTTTATATGACTTTGCCAGTGGACCAAATCGACAATTTACTATATGGGATCAATGGTTTTTAATGGTTTTAACTTCCACACTGAAGTATATAGCAATAGCTGTAAGATCATCAATAGCGGAGTTTGGGTACGTGGAGCATCTACTGACAATAGGGAGAATGATTGCTTTGGTATTTTATAGGAACTCATTCAATTGCATTACCTAGGCTAACCTATCAAGCGCATTGTGTTATTTCTAAGCAAATGGTTTGACCATGCGTTAAAACGTAATACGCGAGCAGTTCATCCAAAGTATAAGATAGTGAAAGTTAGATTGGGCGGCACATACAGAAATTATGATCCATATGTTCATGCAAAATAATGTCGACAAGTGTACTTCCTTCATTGCTCGGGTCGAATCAAGAATAAGATTAATTGGTTGGCTGTTGTGAAGACAAAAGCAATAAGTAGAGTAGAAGTGGATGAGTCATTAGAGGCTGCTTACCATAATAATGTTTATTCACACACGTGAGATGTGACAGTTGAAGATTTCAATGTATCATTGGTTGACAATGAAAATCCAAGTGAGCTAGTCAATCTCGCAGATGTTGCTCACATGTTATGTGTAACGGAGTTAAAAGACGCCACTGACTAAGAGGAAGATGATGATAATGAACTTGATATAGACGATGAATCCAGTGAAGAGAATCGGTACAATGAAACTGAAAATTGAAATTGGATGATTTTTCATATATTCTCTTTAGTAAGTTTGTAATATGACATTTCTACATATAAACATTGAAGGCTCGTTGGTAATTGCATGTCTGTGCCTGAAATGTTAGTAATTGCATATTGTTGACCCCTCATTTTGGCCAAGGAAGCACATGGACTTGGACCTCGAAAATTTAGCGAACACGTGGCCATACTCGATCCATTACGATACTTGAGAGTGAAATTGAGGTTGTAATTAAATTGATCATAGGGTAAATTAAGAGTCATCATGAAAAACGCTCAATTATCTTCAATTTGACATATCCTAGGCCCTGAGATTCGATCCAGAGAAGAATATATGATTTTTTGAAGTAAAATTGGTTGAATTTGTCAAATTCATTTATCTTAGCCAAATATATTTAGAAAATTGTAACTAATTATTAGGAAGTCCCAAGTGTCATTTGGATCTCAACCCATAAAGATTGAAGAAAAAATAGATTACAGTGTTAAAGGATTGAGAACAAGCTCATGAGAGAATCATTTTGTGGCCCGGATAGTTATAATGGTTAGTGGAAATTAGGCAGGTTTAAATAATTATATAAGGCATATTTAAGGGTTCTGAATTTCTCTTTTCAAGTGCATCTTAATTGAGTAAACTTTAGTCAGAAAATAGAAAATAAAAATAAAATAATTGTTGGTTCATATGAAAGAGTTAGGGTTTCCTTCAGCCAGGAGGCAGTCGTAACCTTGGAGGAAAGAGGAACCCTCAGCAAAAAAAGGAAAAAGGAAAAAAGGGAAGGAAAGCCGAAGAGGAGAGTAGTGGAGTAGATAGGATACCTCGATTTTCCCTCAGCTCCATTCACCCGAGCCCTCATTGGCAATCCCGACCATGACCAGAGCTGCATAGTGACCTACGGCAACCAAGAACCCATTATCTCCCATGATCTTCACCGAATGCGAGGCCTTCATCCTCGGCTCCAAGTACTGCTATCAAGCCTCACTCTTTCCATGACCAGTCTTTCTCCACCTGAGCCTAATCAAAGCATTGCGAAACTCACCATTGATGATGACCATCAAATCCATTGCCTTGGTCTTGCTCACCGAACTCCTCTAACCCCAACCCTACCTCACCAAGCTCCATCTAGGACCGAGCCTTGTTCCACCAAGCATGGCACATAGACCCTTGATTCCGGCTAGACCAAAGCTCATCTCTCGCAAAGTGGCTAAGACCGCTTGAAAACTGTTGCCTAGGCTTCGATTGACCAGCCCATGCTACTTCAGCTCTAAATCAGGCTAAGATTCCAATCGATCCATCCACCGACTCGGCTGCTAGTCGGTAAGCTAGGGTAATTCCGACGTGTATACAACTGACAGTTAATTCTATTCACTTCTATCAATCGATCTATTTCTTTGGTTGATTCACTACCTTCGGCTATTCTATCTTTGTGCACTTACCAATTGGTTTTTAGTTTGCTCCCCACCTTCGGCTATTATCGGCTATTATCGGCTTGCCTCTGTCACCTTTGTTATTGATCGATTCCTTGACATCAACCTGCAATTGATTTGTTCTTGTTCATCTCTGCTACTAGTTGAATTTGCTCGATTTGCTGCCCGTAGATGTTCCGCCCTGCTCACCTTCAAGTGTTGATTGATTTCTTTATTAGTTGTCTCCTGATGGTCGGTCTCTGCTTGTCGTTGATTCATGAATTGCATACTTTGTTCACTATTTGTTAATCGATTATCATCTTTCTATAATTTGTTTGATTGAGACACAACCTTTACATGCTGAGATTTACTGGGATGGTAGATGTTATAGTTTATTTGGTGATGATGATGAGCGGTTTGGTGTCCTTGGTGGTTGTTGCAGTTGGTTGCATATTTCTCTGAGATTTACATAGGAACTTCAATAAACATAGGGTTGTGTAATGTCTATAATTGTTGCTGGTCATTTGCTCGATGATTTTCCCGTTTTCAATGTCATTTTTGAGGAGATTAAAGCCTTAATTTTCTGGTCATTATAGCAACCACTTGCTCATTATTTTCCTTTGACTTCTATGAGGTTTTGGTAGAAAATGGGACCATCTACTGTTTGTAGTTGCAGTAGCAACTTGCCCAGCTTTTTTATTTTGATTTCAACATTGCATTACTGAAGAATTGGTTTGTTTAATATTTGGTGTTGCAGTTGATCTTGGCTTAAAGATTTTTCATATTTTTATGTCATTTTCAATGAGAATAGAGCTCATAGATTCTTGTTATTGCAATAGGCACTTGCTCAACATTTTCTCTTGAATTTAATGTAACTTTGATGGAGAATTGGTTGTTTAATGTCTGGTTTGCTAAATAATTTCTCAAAATTTTGAGGTCATTTTTTATGAGAATAGAGCCCTTATTTATCTGATTTCATAGCTGCTCTTTGCTCGATGTTTTCTCTTCTTTACAGTGCCATTTTTGCTAAAAATAGTGTTGTTTAGTGGCTTGTCATTGCAGCCGCCCTTTGCTGGGAGTTTTTCCTTTATTTTCATGATATTTCAATAGGCAATGGGGCTGCATGGTAACCATAGTATTGGCAGCCCATTGTTCGGTGGTTTCCCTAGTTTTTGATATCGTTTTCGAGGATATTAGAGTTCTAGCTTGCTTGCTATTTGTATAGATTAGTCATATACCATGTTTGACACACCCTGAGAATTCGTATTATTGAAAAGGCTCGAAAGGGCAAGGAGAAAGTGAGGCCGGGTGAAAAAGTAACATTAGACTCAATAATTGGCTCGACTGGTCCATGATGTTCGACATATTTATAGAGCCTCTTGATGAGAGTAGCTCCCCTCAAGCAGCCACACCGACAACTGACTCATCAGTTGGAGTTAGTTGGCCAGTCTTTCCCTCAACTAAGGAACGACACAGGGGTCATTGACCGAGTCAACCGTCTTTGGTGGTACTGGACAACCATTCTTACAGCGGACGAGTACTAATGGGTAAAAATCTCAAATCTAGTAACTTTGTAAACATTATATTTTTAGCTAAATTTATTTTTATTAACATTAGTATTTAATAGGTTCAAGCCAAACCTTCCAGTCACTTCAATGATTGCAATAATAATTCCAAATCGGCTGGGAACGTTCTACCCTGTGTGGGGGCACCATCCTGAAGAAGACATGACAGGATTGGTTCAGTTGATGAGGACCACATGTAGGGCATCTTCAATTATAACGAATGTGGTCTCTATCATGACATGATGGCAACATCCGAAAGGCGAAGAAGAGGCCTCATTGGATGTGGGAGGAGTTCTCTGGAGAACTCCTACATCACTCGGAGTCCTCAACATCTTTGCGGATGTCAAAGGCAAATAAGTAGAATAGGAAGTCTCCTGTCGTGGTTCTTTGTAAGCCGGCGAAACGTATCAGTACACCGGCGAGAACGTAAAAGCACGCTGGCACTGAGATCAATTGTTAAAATATTACAATTTCTATATTTTATTTAGTAATTAATTTACATTCATAAATAATTGTACTTCTCGTGACAGGGGAAACAGTTAGGTAGGGACCCAACCATCATTGAGCATTATTGCCACGTGAGGTTCTCGACGAAGAAGAATCAGTTGCTAGAACCACGAGCAGAGGTAGTTCAAGTAACTTAATTCTTAATTAATTAAATAAAATTTAAAAATAATTGATTAAATCATCTTAATTAACCATGACCTATTGTAGGATGTCGTCTCCGAGAAACTGCAAGAGTTTGCCTCATCACAAGATAACACTCCACAACCTCCTCTGAATAAAACGTTTGAGATTTGGAGGAAGGCTGCCGAAGGGAGGAAGAAGGGGTGCATCTATGGCCTCGGGTTCTTTCCCAGATCTGGTATCTCCCAATCGTCTAGAGAGAATATCAGTTCCTCAAGGGCATGAGAGGCACAAATAGAGGAGGTGCATGCTCAGGTGAATATGATGTCAGAGGATTTATAATCGCAGATGAACCAGAGGCTAGATCAGATGGAATCTTCTATGAATGTGAAACTCGATCAATTTTTAGAGAGATTTAGCAGGATAGCCCTGTATCCTTCAGCTTCACAACAACAGAGCCAGAATGTTAAGGCTGGGGATGATGTTGACGACGACGACGACAGAGACGACGACCAAGAGGATGACGATGTCGAGCATGCTTCCGAGTTAAGCTTGGAAACAGAATAATTAAAGTTTTAATATTTTATTTATATTTTTCATTTTCTTAGAAAGATAATATAAATATTTCTAATTAATGAAATTTACTTTCTTAATTGGATGAATATTTTTTATTAATGATATTTTATTATTTTAATAGATTGATAAATTTAACATATAAATAGTTATAAAATAAAATACATCAATATTTGTAAAATTACCGCACCAAAGGATCGTCGAAAAATAACCGATGAATATCTTCCAGAAACACTTTGGGCCTTACCGATAGATTTGCATCGGTCGTTGAACCATCGATAATCTATTAGTAATCCCCGAGGATTACCATTAGTAGTTCGTTATTTCTTATGGGCGTTCATCGAAAATCTGTCGAAATTAAGTTCCTGACAAGGGAAAATTTGACGGCATGTATCCATCAGTAAATTTCTTGATGGATTTCATATATATTTCCGATTGATCAATCAATTAGAAAATGACAATTTTCTTGTAGCATTTTCTTGTAGTTGGGTCATTAACAGGTCACATCAATATTTAATGGTAAAGTTTGATGGTGTGGTAGATGGGGAAAATAGGATAATTTGTGATTTCTCATGCAAAATAATAATTTGTGATAGAATAAGAAATTTTGGCCTAGTTCATAATTTTTTACACAATTAATCCTGCTTAAATCGACTTTACCTCAAGTCAACCTTCTATCGAGTTGGTTTTTAAACACGTGCCTTTTGTTTGAATCGAGGTAAATGGAAGGGAAGGAAAAGAAGGGGAAACAATGAGAAGGGAAAAGAGGGGAATGGAAGGGAAATAGTTGCCTTTTTCGGAAGTATTATAATAAGGCAAATGGATGAGAAAATTAGCTTTTTATGCATATAACTTATTAATTAATAAATGAATATATCATACTCTTTATATCAAATTCAATTAAATTATCAAACTCTATATTCACATGTCCAAATTAATTTCATCAAAATGAACTTTTAAGTTAAATAATATGATAACCAAATATTTAATCTACTATAAATAATAGATCTTAAACGTCATATAAATATTTCAATTCAGGCTCCATATATATAAATTCTAAAGAATATATAGGTCTAAAGACGACAATATATTTCTAATTTACATGAAAAAAAAACGAGATTGAAGTTTTGTATTGATTTCACAAAGGGGTAATTTGATAACTTTCTTTTAAATGAACATTTTGTTATTCATTTCACCCCCATTTAATCCCAAATTGGATCGGGGTGAAATAAAAATGGGCTTTTGAGGGGTATTTTAGTGAATAGTTTCCTCCATTCTCCTTCTCCTCCCCTATAAATAAGTATCCAAATGAGGGGAAAATTTCCCCTCTATTTCCTTTCCCACTCATTCACCCTCTTTTCATCCACATTCATAAATAATGTCAGGGAAACTCGCCTTCACTGAAGTTAGCCCTCGTGACACTTCTCCAAGCCATCCGTTAACTCCGCCCAAAAAGGTATTCAATCAAATCAGGTCTCCCCACAGGCCCTCACAATACAGTTGAATTGCCTCTCAACTTTTCCGATTCAAAGTCACCCAAGGCCATCATATTGGTAACGACGCCTCCAAGTAATACATTCTCCTATTGAAGACGACCTGTCCCGATGAAGAGTCTGGGACAGTACGCGGATACTCCCGAGATAATACAAACCACTAAGAGAAATGAAACTATTGACTTCCGCTCAGAAAGCGAAATAGAAAGAGCCGCAAATTTCAAAAGCTTGAACTCTCTTCCTCCCCCTAAGAACTTCTTTGCAATTCCTTGGGATTGAATAATTGGCCACCGGCCAATCTTGTCCACATTCTGATGACAGTCGAAAGTGTAAGAGAATACGGTCCGCCCAAGTGAACGCAATCGACTTAACCCAAACCCGACTCAGTCAGAAAGTGCTACATCTAAATTCGAATGGTCATCCTCTTCCTCTTTAACTACCAATAAAAAAAAAAGGTCGATGCAAATGTATTTTAGGCATGAAGAAATAACTTAAAAAAAATTAAATGAGTTCGTGTCACGTATTACTTCCATTAGAGATAGAGTTAGAATGTTATTGTGCTGTGAATTGTGTTTAGCTCTCATTCAACTGCGTAGTGAGGATCCACCACCGATGCATTCGTGTTCGTGCAGGTATTCGATACTTGATTTCATCTCGCACAATGATCTTGAATAATTAAAAGCACGTCGACAACCCGTCTTAGTAGTTTGATGTGTGAATATGGATTTCTTATGTATGTGTTTGAAATCCAACAGTAATTATGAAAATCCAATAGAAAGGATTCGACTCCGTGATGCACAACAGTTACTTTATGCAATCCTTCATGGAGGTGACATTTGCCGGTGTTATTTATGTTTTTTGAGTTATAGTCTGTGATTTTGAGGCTGTCCGTTTATTCGAATTTGTTGCTAAGGAGCTGATGGATAGAGGCGATAAAGGTGCGGTTGGTTGTACCCGTGAAACTAGCGAGACAACTTGATTTCAAGGTGGCTTGTCGAGATTCTGCAAATGTGGTCTTGCGGGAGTAACTTCGGCATCTTGAGATATTGTTGCAGCGGTGGCCACATTGCGCTGGTACATGGAGTTGTCAGCTAAGCTTGGTACAGCCAGAGCCGAGTCATGGTCGTAGTAGTCGTTGAAGCCATCATAGTTCTTTTTATAGCCCCGTACGCAATTGTGGTTACATTGGTTGCAATCGCCTGCTGTGGCATCTGCACCGATCGTAGATCAAATTAGCATCTTTGATACCATTATCCCAAGCACAAGGCCCCGTAACCAGCGGCACAAGACACCTTATCTCAGCAACATCAGCCATATCTTGTCTTTTTCTATTTCCATATCAAATTGAGGAGAAAATTGACGGGAATAATGAGCGAAGAACAGAGATTTCCTCTTCGTTGCTCTCTTGCGAGACTAAAATTGGGTGTAGGAAGAGAACTACAAGCAGAAACAGGAGAATAATTAAAGGGGACGTGGGAGTAGAAACCATCTAGAGAAGAGGATAAAAAACGAGCATGTACTATTCGCTTCAAGTCATAGTACAAAAGAACGCTTAGAAACTCAATACAGAGTAAATTAGATAGGAGGATAATTTTGATCTCGAAAAGTAAGTCGAAAATCACCCATCCCTTTCATCGTAGCAATAGAGAGATCGATGTTCCTAGAGATAGTTAACTGAATAATGAGAAACTCCAACTCAGTCTTGCTTTATCCATTTTTGTTTGCCATACTCAGAGGACGAGTGGCTGCTAGTTATTTATTTGTTTGTAAAAAAACAAACAATTTCTTTCGTATAACGGTCTAATATCCAAAAATTCAATGACTTCTGAACAACTCAGGTTTGAATTAAGTTGGCCTACTATGTGGTAAAACTCTCATAATATGATTTTTTTAATTTAAAAAACTCGAGTTCAAATCTTATTTGAAGAAAAGAAATTAATGTATTATCATCTCAACCATAAAGGTTAGTTAAAAAATAATAATTAATTCATTTATATGTGGAAACGTTTAGGTTGCATACTCTCCGTTCATATTTCCTTTTCACCTGCCCCAATAGTCAACAGATTCCTTAAAGACATGCTTAAAGGCCATCTCATTCTCCATAAACAAATATGTTAAGCCTCCTACAGCAGCCAACACTTTGACCAGTCAAAGAACTCTCCCGATGACTTCCATGGAGACCATCCACCCAGAAAGGATCACTCTCCGTCCGTTCGATCCAGCCGATGCCGATGACTTCTTCTCGTGGGCCAGCGACGACCGGGTCACGAGGAACCTGAGATGGACAACACTGACCTCTAGGGACCAGGCTCTTACCACCATCAGGGACACTTGCATCCCCCACCCTTGGCGCCGGTCGATCTGCTTGGACGGCCACTCGGTCGGGTTCGTCTCGGTATATCCCGGATCGGGTGACGATAGGTGTCGTGCAGATATTGGCTATGCAGTGGCCGCGGACCACTGGGGTCGGGGAATTGCCACGAGGGCAGTGAAGTTGGCACTTTCACGGGTTTTCGAGGACTTGACTGATGTCCTGAGGCTGCAGGCTTTCGTTGATATTAATAATCGGGCATCACAGCTGGTGCTCGAGAAGGCCGGGTTTAGGCGGGATGGTTTGCTCAGGAAGTATGCGTATCTAAAGGGGGAACTGAAGGACCTATACTTGTATAGTTTCTTATCGACTGATGCTAGTCCATCCGACTAGGAACTGTTCGAGTCCGGCCCCCTCCATAATCAAAGAAAAAGAAAGGTACTCTAGTCCTTGCGAAGTGAAGCTCCCTAATTATGGTCCGTTGTTTGATCTAAATTGAAGCTTGAGACTTTCTATATTAGTCGATGAATGCGTGATTTCAAATTCGAACAGGGAGATTTTGCAGCAATTCTTTCTCAGTTGACTTTAGATCTGAGTGAAGAGTCGATCTCGAACACGACATGATCTCTCATTGAAAGATCAACTGGGAAATATACATGAATTCAAATTTGACCTAAAAATCGAAATGGGATATCTCATTTGATCAATCAAAGTTTACTTTTCGATGACTGACTGTTGGAGCTCGCGAGTTCATCCGAGCAGAATACAATAACGTGTATTCAAGCACGAATACGGTAACAGATGGACAAGTGTTTTCCATTTGGACCGATTAAAAGGCTTGTAGATCGAATTCTCTGCTTCTTTCTTCTCGGATTCTAGCAGAACTGGAAATAGATGACACTATTGAAGATCGTAAAAACCACCTGAAGAAAGCGTGGAGGCCGCCAATAGAAGATGGGCAGGGAAGTCTATTCCATGGTAATTTCATAGGAGTGAAGATGGAGGCCAAGGATGCTCCAGTGGAAGAAACTAAATACGAACACCAAACTGACTTACCAAGGTGAGTTTTCCTTTGTTTTCAAATTTTAGAAAAAGTAATTTGTAACTTACTTCATGATGAAATATTCATCCCACTCAAGAATGGGAAGCTCAAATTGAATTGTTCACATTTACTTCTTGATTAAGTTTACTGAACCCTTAAGATATTCTAGACTTTTCTCTTAGTTAGATAATGCTAGAGATAATTGAAAAAAAGAAAAAAAAGATAAGATTAAGGCGGTGAACACCGCGAATCAATCCCTATAAATATGGGATGGATGTGTTTGTCATACATGTATGGATAAAAAGAATATGAGCTTGAGAGATTGAGAGATGAATTTACTTGAATGGTGTGTATATGTATTTTTCGTGTTAGGAGTATAAAACTTATTTTACATCTTATTGCCTCTATATTCTCCAAATCACACCAACAATTTTTCTATGAGCACCCATAAAATTTCAACATCTTGGTATCAGAGTAAGGTTCCCCTATCAATCGAGCTACAACAACGATGGCCTCGTCAAGCAGCAATATGGCCTTCAACTACATCCAACAAAGCATTCCGATCTTCGTTGGGGTGAAATATGAGATGTGGATCGTTCTCATGAAGATTTTATTCATCTCCCAAGACCTTTGGGATACTGTGGAGAATGGATAAGAAATCACAAATGCGAGTTCAGAGGAAATAGCAACATGGCTTGCACAATAGCATCAACATCCAAAGAAAATAGGATGAAAGATGCAAAAATATTATTCTTCATTTATCAGCGTAAGTAAATCTATCATTCTACGAATAAGGGGTGCAATTACATCAAAAATGAATGGGAAATATTAGAAAAGCAATTTGGAGGCTATGAAACAGTAATCTCCATCAAATTTAGAACTTATGGAGAGATTTTAATAACTTAGTCATGAACAAAAATGAAGATATTCAAGAATTTTGCTCTGGAGTTTTTGTAGTAGTAAATCAAATTCGAAATTATGGAGATACAATTGAGGATAAGAAGATAGTCCATAAAATTTTAAGGAGCTTGCCTACTAGATTCATGCATGTGGTCGCCACCATCGAGGCATCAAAAGATTTGTCAACAATCTCCACGGATGAGTTGATGAGTTTCTTAAGGCGGCCGAGAAGAGATGAAACAAATTCTCAACCCAAAATTTACAACAAGCCTTCCATTCAAAGGCAAGTATTAGTGAGTAAAATTATAAAGATGATGGTAGTCAAGCTAGCAAAAAAACTAGCTCTGTGCAAAGCTACACCTCACGAGTTAGAGGAAATCAAAGTAGAGGACGTGGAAAAAGAACCAATCCTCCATGGAGAAATTTCAACAATTATCGAGTTTTAACATGTAGAATTTATAGAAAATAAGGATATTAGACAAATGATTATCAATCCAAGTGCAAGAGATGCAGAAATCCCACTAATTCATAAAGAGATTCTAGTACAAAGATAATGAAGGAATCATGAAGCAAATTATATAGAAGGAAATGGTGATGGTTGAAATCTATTCTATAATTGTCTCAATACTAAATAGGATCCAAAAATATTTGGTACGTAGACAGTGGTTGCAGTAATCATATGACAGGAAATAAAGACATGGTCATGAGGTTGGATAAAAATTTTATTTTTGAACTCAAGCTTGAAGATGGAAAACAACATAAGATAGGTGGAAAATTATTAACAGATGTCAAAACCAAGACGGGTAATTCTAAAGGTATTTAGCATATTTTCTTCATGGCTGGTTTAGTCGCAAATTTATTAAGTATTAGTCAATTAGTACGTAAAGGATACAAGCTTGATTTTGACTATGGATACTACATCATTACTTATATGAAAAAAAAAATACAAAGATGACCATAATCAAGATGAGTTTGAATAGAATTTTTCCTCAAGCATAGCATTGAATGAGAATTTAGCATTTAAGATCATAAAAGACAATGAGTCATACTTGTGGCATTTAAGTTATGGACACTTGAATTATAAAGGCTTACAACTGTTGAAGAATAAAAATATGGTAGTTGGTTTGCCTCAAATTTCATTTCAAGATAGTTTGTGGAGGATGCGTATTTGGAAAATGCATAGACTTTCATTCCCCAAGACATCAGGGAGAGCAAGAACTCTATTGGAGTTGGTACATGCAGATATCAATGGTCCCACAAGAACACCATTACTCGGAGGGAACATGTATTTTATATTGTTTGTTGATGATTATACATGGATGATGTGGGTATGTCATCTCAAAGAAAAATCAAAAGCTCTCTCCACATTTATCAAATTCAAAGCCTTAACAAAGAAGCAAAGTGACAAGAAGTTGAAAATTTCCAGGACAGATTGTGATGGTGAATTTATGTCTAATGAATCCTAGAATTATTGAAAAGAGAAAGGAATTAGGACACAACTCACAATTCGCTACACACCTTAGCAAAATGGTGTAGCAAAACCAAAGAATCGCACAATTGTGGAAATGGCAAGAAGCATGATTAAAGGAAAAAGTCTAACAAATGATTATTGGGCAAAAGCACTAGTAACTCTTGTTTATATTTTGAATAGATCTCCAACAAAATCGGTTATAAATAATACATCCTATCAAGCTTGGCATGGAAGTAAAACTAAGGTGAATTTCCTCAAGATGTTTGGGTGCGTTGCACATTTATTAACGCCATCACAGCAACGGGAAAAGTTCAATGAGAAAGGCGATAAACATATCTTTATTGGCTACATAGTCAAGGATAATGAAGATAAAGTTTGCAAACTCCGCAAAGCACTATATGGATTAAAACAAGCACCTCCAGCATGGAATAGCAAGATTGATGCATATTTTCAAAGGAATGGTTTCGGCAAAAGTCAGAGCAAACCTTCACTTTACATGAAGACAGAAGGTAACAAAGATTTTCTTATTATCTGTCTTTATGTCGATGATTTGATCTATACATGATTCATTCTTGCAATGGTACATGAATTCAAGCAAACAATGATGCATGAATATGAAATGATAGATTTAGGCTTGATGAGGTACTTCCTTGGAATTCTAGTGAAACAATCAAAATGTGAAATATTCGTCTCCCAACAAAAGTATGTGGAATACTTGTTGAAACAATATCAGATGAGCAACTGCAAGCCAAATGCAACTCCACTTGCTACAAGTGATAAATTACATTAAAATGATGGCGCACTGAAAGTAGACGCATCAAACCATCGAAGTTTAGTCGGATCCTTGACATATTTAACAAATACAACACTTGATATTATGCACCCGCAGAGCTTGATTTCAAGATTTATGCAAGAACCGAGTAAGTTGTATTATTCAGTAGCATAGAGAATTCTATGCTATTTGGAAGGAACGAAGAAACTTGGTATGTGATATGTGAAGGAAAAAGAGAATAACCTTATTGGTTATACAGACAGTGATTGGATAAGATCTATTGATGATCATAAGAGCACATCAAGGTATATTTTTACATATGATCAAAAGTTATATCATTGTCATCGAAGAAGCAAAAAACTATATCACTCATATGTAGAAGTAGAATATATTGCGATCACAGATGGAATGTATGAAGCAATATGGCTACAAAGGATTCTATCAAATTTACAGTAGACTCAAGAAAGTCCTTTGCGATAATATGTCCATAATTGCAATGATCAAGAATCCAGTTGTTGCAACCTCGAAATAAATCGAATTCATGATATCATAGTTAAAAAATAAATAAATAAAAGGAGTCGCCACTAATCGTTAATGGAGTTAATCCTAAGGTCAATTAGAAACCTATTATTAACCTAAGGGAGCATGACACTAACCACCTAGGCTTTTATTGTCGATCTTGAACCAAAGTTGGATCCGGTGGATCTATTATGCTCGAAAGGCTCGCGAGCCTGTCGACACGCCCTAAATCAGTACCCTAATAATGTTTCTAAATTTACCTTATTTTATTTAAATTCCACTTTTCTAATCTTTTTTAAGCGAGGAAAGTTACATGTAAAAAAAAAACATGAAGCAACTAGTGATGAATGTTTAGAGCCAAGGGCGACTATTCTCATGGAAGATGTAAAACATATTTTCAAAAAAAAATTAAATAAGATAATTACTCCGAATAATAAATTACGTAATCATATATTTATTTGACATAAGGCAGTGTGTGAATTTGGCTTAAAGAACCGAGTCAACCTTCTAATTTCTTTCAAAAAAAATTTATTCATGGAGCAATCATTAATACCATGAGCTACTAATCATAGACATATGGGGATTCAAATTTTTCATAATCAACCAAGACTAGAATCGGCAAGCATTAATTGACATGAAGAAGAACGGGCAGCAGATAGAGAGAAGATAAATAAAACAAACCGAGGGCATTCATCTTCAACCGTTTAGAGGAATTAAAAGTTGTAGAAGCTGACCTAATTACCAAAAGAAAGTGGAGGTCCAAGGTGGTCCCGATAGCAACTTGAGAAAAAGCACAACTTGGAAAGGACTTCTCGGTAGCGACCAGACTAGGGAGTTGGATCGAAGTAAGGATTGACAGAGGTTATTCGGGATGTGTCCAGGCACAATGCCCATGTGGAGGAGATGCTGAGATTAGTTGGCGTGGCTTCAAGAGGGCTTAGCACTCTTCACAGAGGGTAGCTGTCGGAGAATTATTTATCCCTTTTCGCTTCAGCTGTCTCCCCTTTTATACACTTCATTCGAAGATTAAATCTAGGAAGGAGGAGGATATTGAGGCTGAAAATCAGCTCCATATCTTCTAATTCATGAATCGATGGGGCTACAGCAATACCTTCTCTCAATCTTCACAGTTGGAATATTATCTGTCCATATCAGTTCTATATCTACTCAATTTTCCTTTTCCTTATCTGAGAACGAATCTTATCTTTCCTTTACAATATTTTCTGAAGATTTCATCATGTTACTGACCATTGAAAAGAAGAATCCCACAAAAGGCCTCAGAATTAGTGAGAAACGAATTTCTGAATCCAACTGGCTGGTACGGGCTGGCCCTGTATGCCGAGGCTTGGATATCAATTTTCTCATGCTGATTACGGACCTTCTAATATTTCGCTCTATTTTTCTATTAATCCTTTATGAGTTAAGGTCCAAATTCCATAAGTCTTACTCAAATTGGACCTCCCAATAAATAGATATAATTTCTCCTACGAAATCAGCCACAGCCCAATTACTGTTCACAGATTGGGCAATCTTCCTTCAAAAAATTGCATCTCCCTCTCCAAGATGAATTTTGAGTCCAAAATCCATCAAATTAAAGGTAACTCAATGAGCTTCATGATGAATTCAAATTTGCTCACTTTTAACCTCGTTAATCCCATTTGTCAAACCTCTGAATCCCGCACTAATAGTCTTGTACCCTGAACGATTTTGACCATCAAGTATTTCTTCTCAAGCTAAAATGAGGTGTCTACACCAGTATTTCAGAGTAGGACCAAGCAAATCGAATTGCGTCATCACTTCATCATTAATCAAGTTCAGCATAGAGAAATTCAAATTCAGTTCATTAATATGAATGAGCAACTTGCACATATATTTAGAAAGTAGTTAGTGTAGAGAAGCTTAAAAAGTTCAAGGAGATTGCAAAAATTGCAAATTAAGAGGGGATGCTGAAAAAGTAATTTGCAATTTACTTTGCACTAGTATTAATCTCATTCATGAAGAGAAGTTCAAATTGAACACTTTATGTTTACTTCTTGATTAAGTTTACTTAACCTTTAAGATATTCTAGACTTATCTCTTAGTTGGATAATGTTAGAGATAATTTTGAGAAAAAAGGATAAGATTAAAGTGGCAAACACGGCCATTCAACCATATAAATATGGGATGCATGTGTCTGTTATACATGATTGGAAAAAAAGAATATGAGCTTCAGAGATTGAGAGATGTATTTTCTTTGAGTTGTGTGCATATTTATTTTTCATGTTAGCAATATAAAGCTCCTTTTACATTTTATTACCTCCATATTCTTCAAATCACCCCACCAATTTTACCATAAACACCCAAAAAATTCTAGCAGGGATTCAAACTGATGCCTGAGCATCGATCAAATCTCAAAACAATGAAGATAATTGAGAAAGCAAAAGAAGAAAGAAGATTGCAACACTTATTATACGTGATTATGAACAACTAGGTCTATACTTCAAGGACTATGGAAGTTCAGTGGTGTGTTAATTAAGGAAGCAAAAGAACAAAGAAGATTGCAACACCTGTTATACATGATTTTGAACAACCAAGTCCGCACTTCAAGGGTTATGAAAGTTCAACCGGTATGCTTCTCACTATAAGCAATGAACACAATAGGCACTCACACAAGAGAGCTCTTAGCCACTGCTCTCAAATTTGCCTCATGATATAATATGTACCTCTCATCACACTCTTGACGACCCTAGAATCATGATTCTCCTTTTTATAATTATATGCGAGTAACCTAATTTATTTATATTTATATATATATATATCTATGCATGTGCATGGCAAATAAAAAATATTTATAAACGCAAAATAAAGGGGCTTAAAGCCCATAAAGCTTAGTAGTTTTGTAGCCCATAGGCTTTAAGCCCAAAGAGCCTCTTAAACCCAGTAGTTTTTAATTTCCTCCACACCATAAAATTGGCAGAATTGGTCTTCTGCTCGGGAACTCGGTAGAACAACTGAGAATTAGAGAGTTAGAGAGAGAAAAGGAGAGAAATCACCAGATTTAGATGATGATTGGGAGTTAGGAGAAACAGACCAGGTTAAGATCAAGTCAAGGGGGTCTGATATAAACGTAATAGAGCTAATGGGCAAGCTCGAAGGACAAAAGGTTGAGAGAGGTGGCTGCGAAGACAAGCCAAGGATGGGTAAGTGTAGATGAATTCAAATTATTATTGTTTGAACGTTATGTACATTCTGTTAGTGAACGAGAATCGCTATGCCAATGTCTAAGAGAATGAGCTAGTTGAATCATTGAAATTGAAGAAAGCTGGAAGCATATTGTACGGTAATGGTTTTAAATCGGGAAAGTTCAACTTATATATTGATTAGATTTTAATAGATCAAAGAGTTCATCCTTATTCCTTTGATTAGTTGATCAAATTCTGTAGTCAATAATTAAGTAGAATTTTGGGTCTCTCTCAGTTAAGTAGCAAATTTGCGAATTGGATTAGGGGAATCAAGAGAATTTTGACGCTTTTCATTTTTATTACCAATGGCTTAAATGATTCAATATTTTATGGTGATATTAATTTGTTATTCGAGAAGTTATATGGAAGACTTTTTTAATACGTAAAGGAGCCTTTAGGTTTTAATTGACATATTGAATTTAAATATTATGTTACATGAATATGTTATGGAGTATAGAATTGGACAAGTTATGTGGGTAAAGAAGAGTAACCCATTTTGTTAATTTTCTTGAATTGGATATGTTTTCCTGTAATGAATTTGATTGGTAGATGGTGATCTTTGGTGATCAAATATTTCTTTACTGAGGATATATTTTTATAACATTTATATATATTTCGACTTGTACCTTGCTTATAATTATTAGAGGCCAGTGGTGATTGACTCTGCTACGCACTACGGATGCCACAAATGATTTACGTTGGGATATTAATGTGATTATTTTTTCTGTTGTAATATGATATAAATATATATTATGAAATGATTACATGATATGTGGTAGAGTAACTAATTGACTATGTGATTTAATTTTAACTAGCACTTTGCTTGTACTATGATATAAGTGTATAGATAGCTATACATGGTTGTGCTAATTATATTATATTTATTGTATTATATTAATTATATTATATTGAATTTCATTGATTGAATATCTGAATTTGTTGTGAGTGGATAACTTGGCTTGATTGTGTCTTGATTATGGGTATATGTACTGTTAATCTGATTGTATTACATTGATATGAATTGATTGAGTGAAGTCATGGTGATCGCTAAGTGGCCAAAATAGAAATGGGCCAAAAAAGAAAAGAGAAAAAGGAAAAGAACATAAAGACGAAATCTAGGTCCGACTCTTACTGCCAGAAGAGGTGGTCCTTGTAGTTGTGGTGGTGTAGGTGAAGTGCACTGGGAGATTATATATATATATATATATAAAAGAAAATGATTAAAATCGGTTTGGGCATGAGATCGCAGTATCATCAAAGAGTTGGAGTGTCGATACTGCTAGAACACTGTCATGGGCAAAATGTGACCCCATGACTATACTAATTATTTGTAGTCCGATGTATCGTCTTGTTTGAGGTCCATAGTTTGAAATTGTACTTGCTGTGAAATATGTTATCTATATTGATTGCAAATTAGTGTTACATGTCTTATTTGATTGAATTGATGTGAAATGTTTGTGATTGAGATCTATATATGAATGCATGTTATGTGTTGAGCTGTGTAAGATTGAATTTCTCTTATCGATTGCAATGTGATTGTTAAGGTACGTATAAGTATAGTTATATCTAATTTATTATATATAGTGATAATATAAATAAAAGGAATACAATTGAATTATATTTTTAATTAATTAATGATATATAAATTCATTTTATTTTAGAATTGAATATTCATTGAGATGCGGCTCACGCCTTCTGCATATTATTTTTTCAAATTTATTCAAGACCAATTTGATGGACATGGGGAGCAGAGTTCGTTTAGCGGGAATCGAAGAAGGTTTTGGTTAACTGATTTCTATATTTTACAGGAATTAGTTTAAATACTTGCTATTTGTAAATATATGTTGTGACTTGAAAATTTTGGTATAATTTTATAATATTTACCTTGAAAATTTTCTGAGGTGCTATAACTGGTTAATGTTTTCTAAATTGAAATTATGATAAAATAGGAAAATTCTGCTGAATTTTCAAGTCCTGACATAATACAAGAGATTTGAATAAAATCGGAGAATATGTTTATTTAAAACAAATTAATCAAAAAAATACTCTTCAAAATCCTAAATTGTAGGAGAATTAAATCTACGAATGAGTGTCCTGATACATCACAATAGTGAGATTATGATCAACAATGTTGTGACATTGTGACATAGAATTCTAGTCGTGAGAGATTTGATGCTCTCCTTTTTATTATGAAATGTCACCCCTTGACTTCAGATACCCGTATTGGATTTCCTCCTTATTCATTAGATCAATGATTGGATAAATACGAGTTATATCTTAACATTTGCTATGTTAATTGCAGAAGCTGTTGCATCTCATGATACAGCCACATGGGAAATATTTTCGAAATCCAAACTCTACAACTAACACATATCAAAAAGTGGAAGGATTTTCAGTTGAGTTTCTAGAGAACGTGGTAGCAATTTTTTTTGTTTTCTATTATATCATATTAGGAAAAAAGACTTTGACAACTAGAAGAGCAAAGGCTTTCATTGCTTGTTTGGACCGAGAGATGGGAAAGGGGAAGTTTATGAGGATAACCTCTCATACCCCTCATTTGAAATTATTATTAGAAGGGAAAGATAAAAGGTAATTGACGATTCTATTATTTTTTAATATATGATTTATCCCTCAGTTGCAAGGAATTTTATCCAAAACTTTGTTACGTCCCTGTCCCCAAATAAATTGGCCTTTGGAACTATCCTAATTTTTTTTTTATTGAACAAGGAATAAATAATTTCTCAAAAATTCTCCCCTCCAAATCCCCAAATTTCTCTATTCAAATAAGCTATAAAGTGTGCCAACGAGTAGCAGCCCACTGGTTGGGAACTGGGGAGCTCACCTAGAGCTCCCAGGTTCAAGTGCTGGGAGGGGCACTTCTCCGTTGGTAAGGGCTTTTAGCCCTCTTAAGCCTGTTAGGTTCACCTGACTTATCCGGCATACGTGATTTGCAAGTTAGTGCATGTGCCTCGAGGAGGAGGTGTCGTAACCACCACTAGTCAGGTCCGAAAGGCGCTCGGATACCTCGGTTATAAAAAAAAAAACTATAAAGCGCGTGCTCAATACAGACCTAGATGAGGAAGTCTACGTGTGCATACCACCTGGTTTTCGTTTTCCCATAACTGGGAAGGCTTGTTGGCTGCGCAAGCCACTATATGGACTATGCCAAGCATCAAGAAATTGGTTTGAGAAATTTTCCTTTGCATCATGCGATTATGCTTTTGATAGTCTCACATTGATCAATCTTTGTTTACATATCATTCAGGTGATATTCTCATAGTGCCACTTCTGTACGTAGATGATCTAATACTAACTGGTAATAATTCGGATTGTTGCCAAACGTTTAAGTAATTTTTGTAGGGAGATTTCATATGAAAGATCTTGGCATATTAAAGTATTTCCTTGACATAGAAGTCACTCGTAAAATAATTGTGCCATTAATATTGGTCTCCTTTTGTATTAATTTCCCTCTCTTATAAGATACTTGTTTAGATTATACTAAATTCATTTTGTGTATATACATCTTGTAGTGCTTCAATCAATATAAACAAAAGAGAGAGTGTTCCCAATTTCTCAATCTTTACAGTTGCACCCATGAAATTGGCGAGACAACTTGATTTCAGGGTGGCTTGTTGTGATTCTGCAAATGCGAACTTTCACGATCAACTTCGGCATCCTTTGATATTGTTGCAATGTTGGCCGCATTGCAATGGAACATGAAGTTGCAGCTAAGGTTGGTATTAGAGCTAGAGCCAAATCACGTTCATAGCAGTCATCGAAGCCATCAAAGTTCCATTTACAGCCAGTACGCAGTTGTAGTTACATTGGTTGTAATTGCCTGTCGTGGCATCTTCACGGCCGTAGATCAAATTATGTCTCTTTCTATTTCAATATCAAATTGAGGAGAAAATTTATGGGAATAATGAGCGAAGAATGGAGATTTCCTCTCTGTTGCTCTCTTGCGAGATCGAAAAGTGGGTGTGGGAAGAGAACAAGTAGAAATGGAAGAGGATAAGAAACAAACATGGATTATTCACTTCTGAGTCAAAGTACCAAAAAAAAAAATAAAAACTCTTAGAAACTCATTACAGAGTAAATTAGATAGGAGGGTAATTTTGATCTTGAAAAATCGGAGGAAAACCGTTTCTATCTTTTAATATAATAATATCGATAGTCCGAGAGATAATTGAGGTTGTTTGTCATTTTTTTGGGAGGACTATTTTTTTGAAAAATTGTTATAAGTTTCAAGGGATTAAATAATTAGGTAATGTGATTTACCATCTTTCTCAAAAAAAAGCGAAACCTTTGAAATTTGAAAAAAAATAAAACGTGAGATTTTATTTCATTCCCAAGTTAGACCAATATGTTGATTAAGCTAGCTGGTAAGTGCTTACATGGTAGGTCCTATGTGGCTCTTCTTTTCCATGTCACTAAGAATGTCATTATTTTTTATTAACAAATTTAGACTAATTTAATCAGGCTAATTTTATTATTTCTTAAACTGACCTTTTCCTCACACAGACCTTTCCCTTCTGTTCCCTTGATCAATTTGCCAAGGGGATCGATTGTAGCAACAAATAGGAGGAGGAGTTTCACCGGGAGAGCCGAGTCATGCGGCAAAGGAGAGCCAATTCCAAAGGAGACGCCTGAGGGTGAGGGTGAAGTGGCAAAGGTTGAAGCAGCTCTTGAAGCAAGCTGATGCAGATGTCGAGGAGAATGCTGATGATTTTCGATCAAATAGAAGAATCACCAGTCTGAAATTGTAGTCCAATTTGGTTAATAAAAACTTATGATATTTTTAGCCACATGGCAAGGAAGAGCAATGTAGGACCTGCCACATAAGCACTTAATGGATTGATCTAATTTGGGCATGAAATATACTTTTAAAAAAAATTTCAAATGTTTGACTTTCTTTAAAAATTATAAAATAAATATTTTTATGCAATTTACCCTAAGTAATTTTGATGGGATTGTAACAGGAAGTAGATGACACTATTCCTTATCGTGATAATTTGAGTCGAGCCATTTGATTGCGAAATGTTAGAATTTCACCTGACCAAGCACAAACTATTAATGGGCTTTTAAATATAGAAAAATACATCGAGAGTTTTATATATTTATTATTTCTTGTAAATGAGTGTTAAATGTTTTAAAGTGAGAAATCAAGTCCTATATGTTGTCCGTTCTTATAAGATAGAGTTTTTTCCGTTACTTGCCATTATTTTAAGCTGACGTGACATTGACACATATAAATTAGTATGATGTGTCAAGTTCTAACACTGACTGGAAAATTTCAATTTGAAGTGAGCACTAAAAGAGTAATTTCACCGTTTTGGAATAAAAACATTTATAAATTTGTGTTTACATGTCACAATAAAATTGTCTACTTCATCATTAAAATTTCACACATTATACTAATATCTACGTGTCAATGTCATGTCGGCTTAAAGTAACGGTCGGCAACGTAAAAGACTCGATCCAGTAATGGTGGGCAACATACTAGAATTAATTTATCATTTTAAAATATTTATGACTCACTTTCAAAAAATAACAAACATATAAGATTTTTAGTATTTTTTTCTCCTATTAAATTCAACCGAGAGCTCATTCAAGTGCTCGACACTCTCCTTTGGCAAATCATTGAGAACAAGTAACCTTCCACATCATTTAAATTTTTAATGTTGATAATGAGAAACTCCAGCTCAGTCCTGCTTTCCACATCTTTGCTCACCATGGGCGGAGGACGAGTGGCTGCCAGTTATTTATTTGTTTATACAAAAACAAATAAATTTTTTCATTTTATACTGTCTAATATCTAAAAAACTCAATGAGTCATGAACAATTTAGGTTCAAATTAGGTCAGCTTACTAAGGGTAAAGCTCTTAGCACCACTTTTCTTAATTCACAAGACTCGAATTCCGGACCTTATTCTAGGAAAAAAATGTGTTACTATCTCAGTCAATATATGTTGGTTGAAAAATAATACTTTATTCATATATTTGGGGAACCGTTTTTTTTGCGTGCTCTCTGTTTACATTCCCTTTTCACCGGCCCCAGTAGTCACTGTATGCCTCAGACATACGCGGATGGCCATCTCATTCTCCATAAACAAAGTACCTAGTCTCCTGCAGCAGGCAACACCTTGATCAGTCAAAGAGCTCTCTCTCTCACTTCCATGGAGACCATCGACCCGGCAAGGATCACTCTCCGTCCATTCGAGCTCGCGGATGCCGATGACTCCTTCTCGTGGGCCAGTGACGACCGGGTCGCGAGGAACCTGAGAGGGTGGACAGCACTGACCTCTAGGGAGCAGGCCCTGACCACCATCAGGGACACTTGCATCCCCCACCCTTGGCGCCGGTCAATCTGCTTGGACGGCCGCTCAGTCGGGTTAGTCTCGATATTCCCGGGATCGGGCGACGACAGGTGTTGCGCAGATATTGGCTATGCAGTGGCCGCGGACTACTGGGGCAGGGGAATCGCCACGAAAGCCGTGAAGCTGGTGCTGTCGCAGGCCTTCGAGGACTTGACCGATGTCCTGAGGCTGCAGGCTTTCGTGGATATTAATAATCGGGCATCGCAGCGAGTGCTCGAGAAGACCAGGTTCCAGCGGGAAGGTTTGCTGAGGAAGTATTCGTATGTCAATGGGGAACTGAAGGACCCGTACTTGTATAGTTTCTTATCGACTGATGCTAGTCCATCCAACTAGGAAGTGATCGAGTTCGTCGTTGAAGTAAAAAGGGTATTCTGGTCCGTGGCGAAGTGAAGCTTCTTAATTATGCTCAGTTGTTTGTTCGATATCGAAGCTCGAGACTTTCTGTATCCATCGATGAATGCGTGATTTCAAGTTCGAACAGGGAGATTGATTTTGCTAAGAGTAAATCTCGAACAAAAACTTTTGATATGTGATCTCTCATTCAAATATGTGAAATATCCACCTGACTCAGAAGATGTTGGACTTATATCAAACTTAAGCTGTTAGATAGTTAGATTTCAATTTATTAATTCTCTAATATGAGCTTTATATCTCAACATCTGTTCTCACATGACAACGTATTTATACTTGACACGTGCCCTTAAACACTAGCCTCGAGTTGAGCGCATTTCCTCTGGTCTCAAGTTACAAGCCACTAGCTCTATACTCCAGCCTAGTATGGTGTGAGTTTACTATCAACCCACTCTGATACCATGTGAAATATTCACCTGTCCCAGGAGAAATTCAACCCACATCCAACCAAAAACTCAAGTTGATATGCTGGCAGTATCAATTATCTTATAAACCGGATTTTAATTTGTTAATTATCTAATGTAGAATTTATATCTCTTCAAAATCAAAGATCACAGGGGAAGTATGCATGAGGATTCAAATTTTACCTCAAATTCGAACCGGGATACTTCATTTGATCAATCAAAGTTTCCTTTTTTGGTAGACTGATCGTCGGAATTCATGAATTCGTTGGAGCTCGGTAACATGTAGCCGACTATGAGAATTTTTGTTGCTAAAATTTACAAAAATTAATAAAATGGATAAATATATTAAATTTATGAAAAATGATGAAAAACTTATGTTCATATTATTATTTTATTCTAATTTAAATTTGACCAACATAAAATAATTTTGATTGAGGACATTTCTGAAACTTGAAAATGTGATTAAAACTGTTTAGTTTTGTTTAAAATAATAGAGAAGAGATGGTACTAAAAGACCAATAGAATGTGTCACGTAAGCATATAGTTTTACTAGATTTCGACCCGTACTACACACATATTTTGTTATTTAATAAAACTGATAAAAAGTGAATTTGCAATAAATAATTAATAAAATTTTGTTTGTATTTAATTGTAGAGTATGCCATTTTTTGATAAATTAATTGTGAAGTATGAGAAAAATGAATATAAAAAAATAGATGAGCGAGAAAATGAAAAAAAGTATTAGGTAATTACGTATTAGTAAATTTACTACTACATCATGATTTTTTCTTAATCTAATGATTATTAAAAATTGAATTTTATATATTAATGGGTAATTTGGGAAGGTTAAAAAGGACATCAAAGAGGGAACCTTCTACCATATAGATATAGATATATACAGATATTTTAATGTACTAGTTTAATTTGGCAATAAATAAAATAAAATAATTTTTTATTTTTAAAATTTTAAAATTTAACTTAATTTCTGGATAAAATAAAAATGCAATGGTTAATTATTCAAATTTGAAAGATTGTACTTAATTTGGAAATAAAAAGAAATCACATGATTTGTGTTAAATTTAAAACATTTGACTTTTTTCAAAATTGATTAGAGGGGAAAAAACACTCTTGGCCATCAACCTTTTAAGTTTTTATTATTTTCATCATAAATATTTATTTTTTGTCATTCATATGCTCAACTCTTTGAGTTTTTGTCACTTTGATTATATTGTTACTTTTTTCATCAAAAAAAGCATATTCCATTTAAAAAAGAATATTGTATCTAAAAATTATTTTTCAGCAAAAATATTTTTCAAAAAAAGTATTTTGTTACTGATTAATGAAATATTGATTACTAATAGATGCCCATTTGAAAATTAGAACTCATTTTCTAGGAATGAGTCACAATTTTATAATTATAATAATAATTAATCAATTTTAAATTGGGAATACATCTTAATTTTTAAGGAGATATGTCTATCTGCAAAACTCTACCGATACTTTTCATTTTCATTTTTTCCTTTTTTCTTTAATTTTTGAAAAGTAATTTTTGTTAAAATATAATTTTTGAATGAAATATTCTTGTTTTGAATGGAATATGTTTTTTTAGATGGGAAAAAGTAATGGTTAAAGTAGTAAAAACTCAAAAAGTTGAGGACATGATGACCAAAAAAATAAAGATTTAGGACAAAAATGTAAAAGTGCGAAAGATTGATAGTTAAAAGTCTCATTTACCTATTAGAGTGTGATTGGTACTACGCACGAAATTATCAATTATATATTTTATTATAAAAATTTAAGATGGCCAAATAAATGATAGGATGATTAAAAAAAAATATAGAGTTGATCAAGAAAGTAAAATTTAAGGTTATAGTAGATACAAAATGAGTAGTTCAAATAAAATAAAATAAAGCAAAACTGAGGAATTGTAAGAGATTCCGGTGAATAAAGTATATTTTTTATGCAAGTTAGGTACGTTGCAAGGAGTTGGAAGAATTTTAGAAGAGTGAAAGAAGATTGTATGGTTAAGGGAATTATGAAAAACAATTAAAAAAATCTTGAAAATAATTAATAAAATAAATAATATATTAAAATTTTGAAAGTGATAAAAAATTGTTCTTATACCTTCTATTATTTTATTCTAAAATTAAATTTAATTAATGATATTTTTAGAATTTAAAAATAAGAACAAAACTGTATTGGATTTGCTTAAGTGATAGAAGAACAAAAGATAAATCACATGCTTTTTTTAATTACTTCTGAAAAAAAAGCAGCTGTTTATTGATTTGAAAATTTTGAGAGTACCCGGAATTCCACCGCCCAGATAAAAATTTTAATTTGTTAATCTGCGCCCCCGTATCTCGGTTTAATTTGAAAAATACCCCGTAACTTTATTTTTACATTCTTTAATAGCTATGACCGGTCGTTTTCTTCCTTCACCCTCCAACCCGAGCAGATCTCGAACCCTCCCCCTCTCTCTCTCTCTCTCTCTCTCTCTCTCTCTTCTGGCTCTCTCGTTCATTCTCCATTCAACGATTTTGGTTTCCTCCGGGTTGACTCGTAGCAGCAACGAATTAGCTGCCGACTATGGGTGTTCCGGCGTTCTACAGATGGCTCGCCGACCGGTACCCGAGAACAATCGTCGACGTCATTGAGGAAGAGCCCAGCGTCGACTCGGCCGGCGTCGCTCTGCCCGTCGACGTCTCGAGACCTAACCCTAACGGCATGGAGTTCGATAACCTGTACCTAGACATGAACGGGATCATTCATCCCTGTTTTCACCCCGAAGGCAAGGTATGTATCTGTTTATCTGCATCCCTAGGAGCGTATGCAAGAGCTGAGATGATTTCCTTTTCCTACATCTTTGTTGTCACCTGGAGGGTTTATGTGAACGATTAGAAGTAGGCTTAGCTGGCCAGTTTAAAGGTTGGTGAGAATAATGTCAGGATTCATGGTAGTTTAATCACCTCTGTTGGTGTTGATGAAATTTTGGTGCTGTAAAGTTTGAAAGGCAATAATACGGGTGGCCTGGGGATATGTATGGCGATATTGTTCAGAAAATTGATGTGTTTAACATTCTTTGCCATGTGCTACTGTCATATTGGACGCTGCATGTCTCCAGTGCTGCGAGCGCTGATAGTTGGTGGGCTGTTTTTTTTTTGTTGGGGGGGTGGTTGGTGGCGGTGTGTTACTGAATGATCTTGATCTTGAAAATAGGGTATGAGATTATTTGTTCAGGAATAAGTAAGAGCACAGAGAGATTGCAATTTGAATGGATTTGGACACCTCGTGAGTAACCCTAATGGTAGAAAAGGCAAGTGTTTTGATTGGCCCTTCCTTTACCGCCGTGAAGAAGCTGCATGTCGTGAGAATTTGCCTTTAATTCCCATGGATGAGTAAAGTTGTGCAACTGGATTCACCAAATTGCTCTAATCTTAGCTCGTTACAAAAATGGTTATTTATAATACATGGAAGATATGAAGAAATTTGCAGCATAGAGCTTTAATTTTCTCATTGTGCAGTTAAATATTTATTCCTCATGGAAATAAAGTTGACTTAGCTTTAATTTCAACTGAGACTAGAAATGGCATGCTTAAAGTCTAGGTTAAACTAACCTGGTCTTTTTTATTCTTTTGTGGCCAATATTTTGTTCTTCTGAGTAGGTTTACTTGAGAAAAATTGAGCTCTCTCCTTCCTACACTAACAGCAATGAAGATGAATTTGCTGATCATTTTTTGTTTGATCAAGTATGTATCGTGCAAAAACAAAATGCGATTTTAGCTACGCTAGGTTTCTATCTTAAATTTTGACTCCATAATAGCTTACAAAAACTTTTAAAGTAATGAACTGTTTCAGATCTATTCCTTATGCAAAAGAAGTGGAAACTAAGGTTACAGTGTTTGAATGATTAATGCCTTCATTGTGGATTCATTCGTTCTACTCCCTGTTTAGGTTTTTTAAAATTTATTATTAAGTATTCCCTATAAATGTTACTTCACAGAATTTACTGTTTAATACTTGGTGCCCGAGATTTTGTGAAAGTATAGAACTGATCTTCCCTTCCCCTTGAGAAGTTTTGTGCTGAATTGCTTAATTATTATCCCATTGTGCAGCCTCCACCTGCCACCTATGATGATGTCTTCAAATCAGTATTTGATTACATCGACCATCTCTTTTCACTAGTTCGTCCTAGAAAGCTCCTTTATATGGCGATTGGTAAGGTTCAATGTGCTCCTTTGATATAACTGTCATGGGCAATCATCATGCTGATACTGGAAGTTCGCAGATGGTGTTGCCCCGAGAGCTAAAATGAATCAACAACGTTCTCGGCGCTTCAGAGCTGCAAAAGATGCAGCTGATGCCGTAAGAATCTTCTGAGACTGGTACACAACATATGATCACTGTCTGGGGGATTTTTCTCTAAATCTACTTTTGCAATGCAGGAGGCTGAAGAAGAAAGGCTGAGAAAAGAATTTGAGGCCGAAGGGATAAACCTTTCATCTAAAGAAAAGCCTGAAACGTGTGATTCAAATGTAATCACTCCAGGGACGCAGTTCATGGCTGTTCTTTCAGTTGCCCTTCAATATTATATTCAATCTAGGTTGAACCGCAATCCAGGATGGCAGCAGACAAAGGTTTGCTTGAGATCCTGTTAAAAACTTGTTAGTGCATTCAAGAATGGATGATTCCTTATGATAGAGGAATCCTTTTGTACATTTTGGGGGAAAATTCTGCTTTTTAGGATTTTTTGTGTCTCTGAATATATTCATAAGGCTGCTTTTGGTGCTTAATGAAGGTTATTCTTTCTGACGCTAACGTTCCTGGGGAGGGAGAACACAAGATCATGTCGTACATTCGGTTGCAGCGCAATCTTCCTGGTTTTGATCCGAACACCCGTCACTGTCTGTATGGTTTGGTATGGACTTTGATTATTCCTTGTGTGTACTCCCTTATTCTCATTTAGTGCTTCCATGTTTCATATATCGTTCCTTGATTTTATAAGCTACTGGAGATAATATAACTATTTTATCAGGATGCCGATCTGATTATGCTTTCTTTGGCGACGCATGAGGTTCACTTCTCCATTCTTAGAGAGGTCAGTACTTCTGGAAACCTTTTATTTTAATTTTTTTAAAAATATCTTGGCCTCTTCATTGTTTGCATGCTTATACTCATTCCTTTGTTATATTTGTTACCTTGCAGGTTGTCACTTTACCAGGACAACAGGAAACCTGCTTTATTTGCGGCCAACCTGGTCATCTAGCTGCTGACTGCAATGGTATAGCTGAGAATGGGAATGGGATAGATGAAACTCCTGCTCACAAAAAGAAATATCAGGTTTGATGATTGCATGTGGCTTTTTGCTGCTGTTTTATCTTTTTGGTTTCTTATATAGAAATGTCATCTTTTTGATGCAGTTCCTGAATATCTGGGTGCTAAGAGAGTACTTGCAGCATGATTTGGAGATACAGAATCCTCCTTTTGAGATTGATTTTGAGAGGATAGTGGATGATTTTGTGTTTCTTTGTTTCTTTGTTGGCAACGACTTTCTTCCCCACATGCCAACTTTAGAAATAAGGGAGGTACGGAACTGCCATTCTTATGTAATATCTTGTCTGTTATACACATTATATATGTGGATTCTATTTGTCCTTGCAAAGTTAATGGCTTCATCCACCGCTCTCCACCTCTTCAGGGTGCAATAACCTTATTAATGTCCATTTATCAAAAGGAGTTTGCTGCAATTGGTGGCTATCTTACTGAAGGAGGCGAGGTACCTCTTTTTTTCTACTGCATGAACTGGGAAGATTTGATGCCGTTTTTCATGTCTTTGTATAATATTATTTCGTTTTGTAGAAGCTGTAGATACATTGTTTGTTTTGGTTAGGTTGGGTGAATTTTGTTAGTGTAACCATTTCTGTTGGAACTATATGCGGTAGACTAGTTTAGCAAGGTCATGATGGATGTTCTGTATTGAATATTAGCTTGCTTCATCAGTCTCAAATAAAGGGGACTTCCAAGTTATTCCATGCTGATGCATGTAGTTCCACAGTTTATTGAGTGGCAATGCTTTTCTCCAGTGTCAGATTATTGATTTATAAAGTGCTCAATGCTGGCACTTCCACATGCTTATGAGTCTGTTTTTTGGATCACTATAAATGCTATCTGTGGGTATGCTTGCTGGAAAATATCAAAAGGTACATGCCCCTTCTGACTGAATGCATTTACAGGTCTTTCTAGACCGGGTAGAACATTTTATCCAGGCTGTTGCTATCCATGAAGATCAAATCTTTCAGAAGCGTGCTCGTATACAAAAGGTCTTTCTTTTTGTCAATTCTCTGATCCTTACATATATATATTTGTGTATATATATATTTGTGTTTGCATGGTGACTGCTACGACTTGTTAGTCTATCTAGTTAAATGAGTGTTGAAGTAAGTAGGGGAAAGGATGGCGTTACTGGAGCAGACTGCATAATTTAGATGTATACACGGTGTAAAACCTTGCCTAGCTCTTCTAAACTTTTCGTTTTTGACATGATATCAAGCTCCGGAATCAATTTTAGGTGATTGAGAGTCCTTTACGATTAGTCATTGTCCCTTTTTTCGAAGCAGTTGAGTAATCTGTCTGCGTTGGGAATTTGGGTGATGGGGTTTGGCTGTTCCAGGAGTTGGTTTCTTCCATGTGATAAGGATATGCACTTGGCCATCGACCTGGCATGCATCTGCAGGATTTTGAAAAATTGATTGTAAAATTAGGGATGCCATGTATTTTTCATGGTATCTGAACCCTATTATATGAAAGACCAATTCTTAAAATTTAGATCTAGACCGTACCTTATTGAACCTTTAGGCCAAAAGGAACTTGTATTGTGTAATATGTATAGTGTACCCTATTGGAATCAATCTTTTTTGATTCCTTCTCACCACTATAACTTTATGAACTATAAGTTATTTCAACATCTTTTATAGGTTTAATTGCTACTATGTAAACGTGTTTATGGTAGATTTTCATAGTTTTAATTTGGTTTTTATTAGTTTACTATAATTATATTATCAGAATTTAGTAAAATTTAATTAGTTTTATATAGATTTTTAATAGGCGTCATTATTATTCAATATTGATCTTTATTGCTATTTTGAGTATAGTAAATTTATTGAATATGTATAATTATGTCCAATAAAAAGTTCAAAAATATTTATGTCTAATGAAAGTTCATCGAGCTATGCATCCAACTGCAAACAACATGAGAATTTAAGCTCGAATGAGAAAGTTATTGTTGATCAAAATCATGCTTAAACTAGTTTCCCTTTATATATCCAATTCCTGTACCGATTTCGGATACCCTGTGGGTTGCAACCAGTTCCAACTGATTCATTAATTCTTGGATCCTATGTGAATTTTATTGGGATTTATCCAGAGCCTATCCTATTGGGTAAACTGGTTCCAGTTCTATGCAGTACCCATGCATACTACTAGGTAAAAGGATGTTCTAGGGTTCGATGATTGGAAATTTTCAGAGAAAATATCAGCTGTATTTGAATAGGATTTCAATCTTCACTTGTATCTGTATCCTTCCATCTAAATAATATTTTTAAAAAAAGAGGGAATTTCCCTATCTTTTGTGGAATAAGAAAAGCATGCTAAGGCATCGCTGGTTGATTCTAATTAAATCAGAATCTTCATGGATACCATGTTTAGAAAGATTTCTGCTAAAAAGCAATAGCATGTGGCCAGTTAGTTAAATAGATAGTGGGAATAAGGAGAAAGTAAAAATCAATGTTTGATTTTTTTTCTTTTGTAGTTATAAATATGAATATAGAAACAGTGCGGATTTGTAATAGGCTGTATTATTGACAATTCCGTGCATTGCATGGGTCTTTTTCTAGGCATTTTTGGAAGATCAAAAGTGAGACCAATTACTTCAATCCTCCCATATTATAATAATAATAGGACCTTAATTTAAGGTAATAAAGAGACAGTTACATCACTTGCAAACATATCTAGGTGGCATTAACATATGACAGGCTTGCCCTGATATTGTAATTATCTTTGTTTGGTTAGCAAAACAATATATATGGCTTCTTCTTAAGCTCATGCATTTGCTTTTTGTAGTTAGAGACCTTCCATCGAAGAAAGAGAAATAAATACTATAGATATAGGGTTATTTGGTCAGATCTGGATTTATTCGGCAAGATAGCAGATTGCTTCTTCTCCGGGATTAGAATAAAAAAGAGTTCAACTTTATTTTGGAAATGTAAATTTGTTTTATAAGTATATTATAACCTTAGATCCCAATCATTTTCAAGGAGTCCATAAGAAGTGATCCCATGTTTTCCACCGGGTCTTCTAATGGCAACATGCTATGGGGTGGTAGTTCTGCTTGTGGGTCAAATCAATAAAACATTCAAAATTATTTTTATGAAGTTTCAAAAATAAAATGTCTTTCTAAAAAGTTCTAGAAAAGTCTCTTTTTAAATTTGTGCATTCTGAGGTCATTAGTCTGGTGCACCTTGCTTCTCCTTCTATGTTGGAAGATTATGTCAGCAGTTGTTCTGAACGTTATTTCAGGCGCAGGAGATGAATGAACGATCAAGAAGAGAGATATCTGAAGAATTAACAGCGCCAGTGCCGGTGGTGGACAATGTATGTGAATTTAATCTCGAGTCACATGTTTCTGTATTTGTTTATGCACATAATGCTCAACTAGTTAAGTACACTAGGGCATTGGCAAAGAAGACTTACTCAAGAAAAGAAAAAAAGCATGTATAATGTAGTACTTTCGCATGGTTGGGCCCTCTCATAAGGGGTCTGTCATTCCACATGTATTAGTCAGAAGACGTAGATCATAGCCTATAACCTCCAATGGATATAATGTACTGAGCAATTAAATATTATTTTATTCAGATTAAACTTGGCGAGCCTGGATACAAGGAACGGTATTATGCTGAGAAATTTGATGCCTCAACTGCAGAGGAGATAGAAAGAGTTAAAAAGGAGATAGTAAGTTGCCATTTCATCATCGTGAGTTATACTTCTGTTTGATGCTGCAGGTTTTCTCCTGATGCTTTTCATCTATCCTTTTATGGTGGATGTTTCAAACTATTCTGTCCATTTTTATGTGATAATTATCTTTAGCATTTAAGTGATGGAACATGCTGCATTTAAGTGATGGATTTTTTAAGTGATGGAAGTTAATGTTGTGATTTAACGGCTCTTTATCTTTACTATACCTTTGCAAAGTTGCATTTGCATATCTGGGAATAAAAAATCAGCATCTGCAGCTTTTAGCCTCATTTGTTTTTCCCTCTCACTTATAGTTTTCTGCACAATTACATTGATAAGTTTTTGATCATAATGTTCTGTTCGATGCTCATAGTCTTCTTTCTTTTCTCCATGGAAGCCTATTGGCATTTTCTTTTGCTTTTAAAATGTTAATGATAGCTACTAGTAAGCTAGCTTCGATACTTAGGATGGAAGAACTTTTATAAATCCCATTTTGTACAGATTATATCCAAAGCAAGGAAATTACAATTATCAAAAAAGAAAAAAAAAGCTTAGTGATGGGTATTCTTGTAGGTCACTAAATATGTGGAAGGTTTATGTTGGGTCTGCTGGTATTACTACCAAGGTGTGCGCTCCTGGCAATGGTGAGTTCATTACACAATTTGCAATAGAGGCAGCATAGCTAATTCCCAGCATGACTTTCACTATCTTCTAGTACTTTTGACTGTTCCTATTATTAAGCAATATGGTACGTATTTGAGTGAATAAAGCTAGAAGTTGGAGTGGGAAAAAGGTATTCTCACCTCACCGTATTGATCCTGCTTGAGGATGCTGAGGGCAGTCTCTTCTGTACATAATTTTGAAAGATCATATTTCTTGGCTAGCTGATAGTATTTGTCAATCAAGTATTAACTGCGGAGAAGGGCAGTTTTCATGCCTGCAGTGCTGCCACATATATAATCCATGTTTTGCTTTACTAGGTACTACCCATACCATTACGCTCCCTTTGCTTCGGATATCAAGGATTTGAATGATTTGGAAATTACATTCTTTAAGGGGGAGCCTTTTAAACCATTTGATCAGCTTATGGGGACTCTACCAGCTGCAAGGTTCATTTATTTCTTCGTTTCTTTTTGGCATCTAGTTGGATTCTTGAAATGGTTTCAATAAGACTTTCTATCATTATTATTGATGTCGGACATTTGTGCTGCAGTGCTGCTGCTCTGCCAGAACATTACAGAAAACTGATGACTGACCCTTCATCTCCAATCCTGAATTTTTATCCAGCTGGTAACTACTATCTGCAAGTGATGTGCTTGCAATTGGAACATGTTATGCCACTAACTTTTATTTCTCTAATATGCTGGCAGATTTTGAAGTCGACATGAATGGCAAGAAATTCGCATGGCAGGTAACATACAAAGATAGTAACTTCCCATCAAGCCTTTTCTAGCATAATGTAATTCTTTATATTGTTTTATCAGGGTGTTGCCAAATTGCCATTCATAAATGAGAGGAAGTTGCTTGCAGAAACCAGGAAACTTGAAGCCTTTCTAACAGTAGGGGACTCGTCTTTTGCCATTCGATTCTAAGCTTATGTCACATTCAATTTTTATTATTCATGTTCCTCCTTTGTGTAGAGCACTTCTAGAATCTTCAGCAATTCATAATTTTGGTGGTTGCAGGTGGAAGAGCAATTTCGGAATAGTGTGATGCTTGATTTGCTGTATATCCACCCAGCGAACCCCCTATATCAGCAGACATACCAGTGCTACCACTTACTATACCCATTGCACCAAGCTGAAAGATACCCTCTGATAATCGATACCAATGCTAGGTTGGTTGGAACTAATTCCATTTACTTTTCATGCAATATGGTGTGAATCAGTCCACTACCTTCATCTTCATGGGTTCTTGTTTTATGCAGCCGTGGAATGAATGGATATCTTTGGTTATGTGAGAGGAATGAACAGAGGACTGTAGTTGCTTCCCCGGTCCAGGGACTGCCCGATGTCAAACATAACCAAGTCTTGTAAGTTTTACATCAATTGACTTCGTTGATTTTTGATAAATTCAAGAAGTGGCAATACAACTAAAGGCATGAATTGCAAATTATAATAGACAAATGACCTGTAGGGAAAAGGCTGATTTATTTTTCTGTTTGTGTTTTCTGATGTTGCCTCTTTTGTTCAGAAATGTCACATACCTTAATCCGCTACAGCATGGACACACCCCAGAATTGCCTAAGGGAGTAGTCATGCCTCGAAAGGTACTATTATCTTATGCTTTCTTGCTCTTTTAATGATCATTTGCCAGTTATATGTGGGCACGTATACAAATCAGTGTGATGGTGTCAGATATTGTGGTTTTTTACCCAGTAATCAGTGGGCTATGGTCAAACAAGTCAAAATTGTCACCTTTCACTTCTCATCTTTGCAGATTTTGGGACCTTTAGATTTCAAACCATTGCCTGTATTATGGCATGAAGACAACAGTAGCCGACGACCGCAGAACCGAGAAAGGTGCATTGGTTCACAGGCTTTTTCATCAACATTCTTTCTATCATTATATTATAATTTCCACCATTATTGTTTGGTTTTACAAGACATGCATCATGCAAAATACTGTGTTTTTCTAGGCAACGAGTACCTGGAGCTATAGCTGGTCCATACCTGGGAGAAGCTGCTCATCGTCTCATCAAAAATACACTCAACATCAAGCCCAACAACTACAATAATGCACCCTCCCCAGTATGGAATGAGCAACAGCCACACCGGAATTCCCCAGGAAGTTATGCAGTCAGCAGCAGACCAAGGCCAATGGGACACCTGGGTGATGAAATGGGCTACTATACTGAGAATAACAATAAGTACCACCTTGTGAATAACATGAACTCTCAAGGAATATCAGCCGGCTATAAAGACTTCCCACCATCAAATGGCAGTTACCAAGGCGGAAGAAATGGCAACCGAACCCATGAGAGACAGTACCAGGAGCAGTATCGTGAGATGAGGAACGGAATATCTGGTTTGAGATTCGAAGATAGTGCGAGAATCAACAGCAGACAATCAACAAAGATGTCAAATTCAGGCCAATCAGTAGTGAACCGAGACGAGCAGTTCGTTCAGAATATTTCTCCATTGCCAACACCTCCGATTAAGTGGTTTCATAAAGAGAGCTTAGAGAGTGGTAATCGCAATTCTGGAGGAGCCGTGAAGGTCTATCAGGTGAAGACCCAAATATCACCCCAGGCTTCGCCAAGCTTGGGGAACCAGCAATTGTAGTCACAGAAGGAAGGATGTTAATTTTATCTGTGATGCCTCTAGAAGCTACGAAAGCCTTATGTTCGATTCGGCGGAATCTGTTCGAGACTCTTGCCAATCCATTCGGAGGGCATGGCTCTGACATTCCCCCATTTGATGCGCGGCCAGCATGCTTGACCATGTTACTGTGTCCCGAAGTGTACTTGGTCCTGCTGCAGATGGTGAGAAGTGAGAACTCTTGAATAGAGAAAATTGGACCTACGACAGTTTCCGGAGTAGTGCAACTGAGATATTGATTGCGATTCCTAGTAGGCACAGTTTTACTCGATGGAGCTTCGATTCTTCTCGGAGTTGGACATCATCACAGATGCTCCAGCAAGCGCACTCTGCATGTCGGTAAAGAACATTGACGCTGCTCCTCTGTACTTTATCAGCTCACTATGAAAGTTTCCTTTTGTTTTTTTGGCTGGATTGAAAGCTTTGCTAGGGAAAGAACAGATCCGAAACGCTGATCATTCAATCGACTCTGCAATCAATTGAAGATGTTTATTTATTGTTTACTTGAGATGTTAACTGATCAGTTGTCTCTGTCTATGCTCTATATATCACATTGATACGAGTTGTGGAATTGATCTTGAGACCTAGCAGCTGTGCAAATTTTGGGTTCTAGACATGGTGTTCCGGTCTTTCAAATTCAGAGTGGGCCGGAGAAGGGGCCTATGGATCAATTTACATTGTGATTCCATTCGATTTGATTTGTTTGCGATTTGAGACGATTGATGGGAGCAAATTGCAAATTGGATGAGAAGGATGCCGAGGAAATCACCCTCGAGCCAATCATATAATTAAGCAAATGAAATTTTAAAACGTTCCTGCGAGAGGTGTCTTACAGACTGTCTCAGTTGCAAGACGTAGCAACTAACTGAACTATTATTGCAAAAAGTAGCCAGACAGGAAGAGGACGAAGAAGAAGAACAAGCTCCCGTATATCAGCAGGGCCTTCTGCCCCGACGTCAGGGCGTTCCCGCCGAGCCCGAACTGCTGGTTCTGCGCGAACCCGGCGATCTCTACGCTCTTGCTCTCAAAGAAGCTCTTGGCTGCCCCGCAAGTTGGGCACCTCCAATCTGCAGGGATCTTGTCGAATGGCAGCCCTGGGGCAATCGGGTATGATGGGTCCCCGACCGACTCATCGTACTTGTGCCCGCAGGACCGGCACTCGTAGATCCCCGTGTTCAGGACCGCAAACTTCTCCTCGAGCCTCCTCTTGTCGAACTTCTCCTCGGGAGACTCAGGTTCGGCCTCGGGAGGAGGAGAGGATGGAGGGGAGGGGTCTTCGGCTTCCCGGTTCGATATCGGGGTGTCTTCCTTTGAGACATCGATGGAGCGGGTTAGGAGGCGGGATTTCGAGACTAATTGGAGCAATTGGAAGGGAGACGCCTTGTGGGTGGTTCTGGGGATTGAACAATGTGTTGGTTTCAGATTCGGGTTGGGGGAAGGTTTTGTGGAAATGCTGTGGAAGAAGAAGGCCGGTCTTGTTGATGTTGCAGAGGCCATTGGGATTGCAGGGTGATGAGGGAAGAAGGCTCTGGTCTCTAAGCGCGTCGCTGGAGTCCGAGGTTGTGGGAGGAAGAGAGGGAAGAGGAATCCATGGAAGCGAAGAGCATGTGCTGCTGATGTATCTTTCGAGGGAGAAGCTGAAGTGTGAGGCGTGGGGGGATAAGGTGGTGACCTGGCGGGTGGCAGAAATTTGCAAGGTCCTCTTCAAGCGAGAAGTTAGTCGTCCAAAAGAATATAACCAAAGAAATTAATAATTAAAAAAAAAAAGAATAAGGCTTCCTATGAGAACAGTAACGGTTCTAGGAATATTTTTTTGGTATCGGTGATGTCCGATACAGTAACAACTGATTAATCCATTAAATAATATATTATACGGTTTGAGGCCCATCATTAAACCCCCGATACCAGTCCTCTGGGAAAGTCGAACCTTTGACTTGACATACTGCATATTATCAGTTAGTCAGTGGATTCGCTTCTTGGAGGCATGGAATAAGCGCAAAATGAGCCAAAAGAAGTACAATAAGTGTACCAACTGTAGTCCTATCAGAAAAAAAGTATACCAACTGTCGTTCGACATCTCTTAATTCTCGTGTTCGAGTGCTTTGAATGAATAAAATATATGCTGGGAGAGTTTTATATCCTAGGGAGTTAATTCTTTTCGAATTCGAATTAGTTATGGTCCATTAGATTTCTGAATATTATATTGTAAAATTTTAGAAATAAGGTACAAGTGTGAAATAAGACAATTTCATGAAGGATGTAAATGAAGAATACACTACTTGTGACTTAATAATTCAAGTGCTCTTAGAACTTTTAACTAGACATTGATCAGGTAAAGTTAAGGCTACACTTCTATCTTGTACCATTATTATACAATATACAAGTGTCACAAGCATGTTGTTTGTATTTAGTATTTTCCAACTTGTGTGACCTTAAAAACTTGTCCTAAGTTAGCATATTGCTCTATTAATAATACAATAGAGAGAACACTTTTATTATTGACTCTCAAATTTATATTCAAATGAAGCGAATGTCTTATATAAACCTACAGAAGAGAGGATATCCCCAAATATCTATGAGAATATATGTGGAAATATATCTATCCAATATTGTACTATTTATTTATCCTTCTAGAACATTCTAGAAGATTCCTCCTTAATTCTTGGGGATCTTATCAACTCAAACTCAACCAACCAACCGTCACGAAAAAAACCCCTCATCTAAACTGATCAATGACATTCTTCTCCACCTGTTCGAGTAATGCTCTCGTCATGAATTTGATGTGGAATGCATAGATCTCTTCAACAAATTGCCATAGACCTTTAACAGGTTTCCAATTTACCTTTACATTCTCGCAATCCCTTCCTCTAAATCAAATATTCCCTCATCAATTTGTACCAACACTTCTATGCTATCTGGTCTACTAGTACTTTTTAAACATTTTGATCTTATCTTGCCTTAACCTTGATTGATGCTCTCAAAGACTTCGCTCTGCTCAAATCTTCGTTGTCCTCATGAAACGACTTCAGTATATTCATGTTGAACATCACATGAAACTTCAACTTCTTTAAGATCTTAGGTTATATGCCATTTGTCCCACACAATTAAGTACTCGGAAGGGACCCTGTATTGTACAAGAAGGCCTCTGTGAATGTCTTTGTATTGAAGAACATTGTGTACCTTCACCAACATTTGGTTGCCTATATTGTATTTCACATAGTGGCACCTGTCATATGCCCATTTCTTCATGCGCTTTGTGGCTTTAAAATGACAAGACGACATCAAGTTTGCCTTGTCTACCTTATATTAGCAAACTTGTATGTCGTCTGTTTGCGCTCCTTGTAACCTGTAGCCAATATACTTGGCACTAACGATAGCTGCCATAGTAGTCTCGAACATTTTTCATGTAGACTCGTTTAGTTGTAGATTTTATGAGAACTGCATCTATCAATTTGGACCAATGACTTCACATTGAGCTCGCGTATTGCAGAGATAAAACTCTGAGTGCGTTTACTTGTTTTTTGACCATCAATTTGTGGATGCAAACTCATGGAGAAGTTAAGGTCTATTCCCATCATCTTGAAAACCTTCATAAAAAAAATCATTTAAGTTGACAACCATGATCTCTCACGGTTGTCGCTAGTACTCCCTAATACTTAATTACTTGCTTCATGCAAAGCTAAGCTACCTCATCAGCCTGACTATCCTTTCACTATTATAAACGTTGTGTACATGGAGAAATGGTTGACTATGACCATAAAAGTCTATCATCCTTCAATCTTGGGTAGGTTTACATTGAATTCCACCAAGATACTCTCCCATGGACGCTCTAGAATTGAAAGAGACTTGAGTGGTCAAGTGGGTGACTTCTACTCCATCTTGTCCTTTGGCACACTAAAGAAGTCTTCACGTGTCTCTATGTCGTTCCACATTTGAGGCCAAAAGTGTTTGTCTTCTACAAGCATCAATATGTGGTGAGTCTTGGGTTTTCTGATCCACTTTGAATCGTAACATTCGCATAGTATCTTTTTGTTAAAATATTGTCATGTAGCGGTGCGTATGGCCAATGCCTCTTGGTGTATAGTATATTGTCATTATACTAGAACCATCTTGTCCTCCCCTTGAGCTACCTCAAGAAGAACTAAGGGCTTGGCATCATGCTTAAGCCCTTCTCCTTGATGAACATTTGGATTGACTGACAGTTGCAAGTTTCATCCACCTGCTTAATGTGCCTACCATTGAGTTTGCCTTCCAATGCTTGTGCTCCAATACATAGTCAGATTCAACTAGAAAATCCTCCCAATAGCTTGCTTTGGCATAAGCTTCTTTGAAAGTAGCAAATGACAATGTTGTCCACCCACATGAGAAACCACGACCCCGAGGAGATAGTGTCACTAGGTGCAAAGGTAGTGCACTGGGGCCATCATTTCCTTTTCTTGGATCTTACCGCTCGACATAGTATAGCTTCAAGCATCACAAGTTATGGTTGTCCTTCTTGCACAAGCATAACTCTGATTGCAAACTCCAAGGTGTCCATCTCCACTGCAAATATCTTCCCATAGAAAATAGGCTCCTCTGTCATGCTTGCTTGAAGCGTTCGAACGCCGCCTGAGATTCATCAATCCACTCCCATGCTCATGCCTCATTGAGCAAGTTTGTGGTGGCACGATGATATTCAAATACCTAGATGAACCACCTAGTAGGTAGTTTCAACACTTATAAATTATTGACCAACCTAAGGAATGATGCAACTCCAATACTTAGGTAGGCGGTTCCAACGCCATGATGAACTCATCCTTGTGAGCCCATGGGCTAAGCCTATCAAAGGTTCATTATTTTTCAAAAGTTAATTAACATATTTTATTTTTTCCCCTCCGATACCTAACCCACCCCCATATACATATCCTCTTCCCCTTTTTCTTTTTGGTATTCTATTGTTTTCTCCCCAAGAACCGTTGAAACTAAGACAATGAGAGGGAAAGAAGAAGAAGAAAAGAAGAATGGAGGCAAAGAATTCACGGAGAAATGGGGAAGGGAAATATGATGTAAGTGAGATCTATTTTAAGTTTAGTATATTTTATTACTTGTAGTATATTATTGTTAATAAGACTTGGTTAGAAATGTATGTTAAATAGAATATGTGAAGGTTATAGGGTTGATTATAGTGGAGTAGAGTCAGTTCCATGAGTATTTTTAGGATCATTTTTATTTAAATATATATGTGAATATATTATATAAGTTGATTTTTAAAATGATTGGTATGATAGGGATTGAGGAGATCCATAGACCATTTGGAGACCCGGCTCAATAAAAGACCAACTAAAAGGGTAGTTGTGAGTACTCTTTTCCATTGTAAAATAATATATTATATTTTATTATATTATCCAATAAATATAAACCTACAAATTTACATAAACTATTATTATAGTTAATGAAATGTTATAAAGTAATTCCATTCATTATACATAGCTAAATATATATATGAATGAGTATATGTATGGCATCTTTATGGGGACCGTTAAGCCGATCGACTAGAAATGGGCCAAAAAAGAAAAGAAAAAGTAAAGAAATGTAAATGAAAATGGAAAGAGAAATTTAATTTACAACTGGTATCTTGTAGAATATAAAAATAAGATAATTTAAAATTGCTCTTACCGCTGGAGAATAATGGGCGGCCCTCATGTGATGTGTAGATGAAGGCCACTGGGAGATTAGGAGGGGTCACAATATCGTCAAAAAGTGGAGCGTCAATATTGTCATAACTCTATCGTAGAGCGAGTGCCATCCCATGGTTATTGTTTGTATTGATTGATTCTATCCAATGCATAAGTAGTGTGGTTGAGCATTTTCATTGCTATTCTTATTATGATTTTGTAATGTATATGATTTGTTAAGAAATTATATTTATAATATTATTATTTTTAGAAATTTGTACTCCCTATATCGGCAGGTCACCTCTTGCGAAATTTTTCTTTTCAGCTAAGTAGAAGAAAGATAAGTAGTTGGAATTACCATTTTGATTTTTTGGGGATCAGTGTCAAGCTTCTTATAGATGGATCTTAAGGGTATGAAAATTCTGTGTATAATAGTTCTGTATATAATACTATGACCTGAACTTTTATTTGAGATTTTTTTTGGATAGTGGAATGTGATATTATAGTATATATTATCTTGATGGATATTATACCGGGTTTATGTTTGATATGAAATATCATAAAAATAAAGGGAAAGTCTATCAAATTTTCTAGTTGTGACAGTCCGCCACTGATGATGTGACCAAAGAAAGGGACTTCCCACAAAGTGAATACACACTTTTCTCTCTTCACAGAGAATAAATTCTACAACATTTTAGTCACCTGTCTCAAGTGCTTAACATGCTCCTTGAGTGACTAGTTATGTTTCACGATATCGTCAAGATAAATCAACATGAAACAAACTAGAAACATGTGGAGCAACTTATTCATTAGCGTGTAAAATGTGGTGACTGCATTTATCAAATCAAAAGGCATGATGAGGAACTCATATGATATGTAATACGTTACATAAGAGGCCTTAGATTCATGTTCTTTTGATATCGGTACTCGATAGCAACCCAATTGAAAATAAAGCTTGATGAACCACTTTGCACTACTAGATTGGTCGAATCAGTCAACAATGAATGGGATCAGGTACTTATTTCTACTTGTTTGATGCCCTATAGTCAATGCATATGTGTAACAATCCATCATGCTTCTTCTAGAATTGTCCCAATTGAGAATGGGGCCATTGAAGGCCAAATGAACCCACCACAATTCTCCTACACTAGAGGTGCCACGTAGTAAGGCGCCATGGCAAGTGGTCCAACATCTAGCACAAGCTCGCTTCCATGATTTGCCTAACTCTTTGGTGGAAGCTTATTCTCAAGCTCTGGTGCCATAACATTCTTAATTGTGTCAAGGACATGTTTTATCTCTAGTAGAATATCATCCATGTCATCTTGCTCCTCCTCAACCTTCAATGTAACAAGATAAGTTACCACACCCTTGTTGATCCTTTTAAGGAGTTCCATGGCTAATAATATCTTCTATCGATTTCTTTCCAATCACTTTACCAACATGATGCACTAGCATTTTGCATCAAGGATGCAGATGCAGTCTGCAAATAGAATGATAAGTGCATCCATTGGACCTAGGAAATCTATTCCTAAGACAAAATCTTTGTCATCAAGTGTGATCACTTCATTGGTTTCCATGCCTCTCATTGTCCAATTGGGATACTCATGTCTTGTGCTATACCACAAGTTAGGACTTCATCTAGGATCATTGTCTTAAGTCATCCTTGGTTCTTTCCACACGAATTCCTAGCTTTTTCTCTCCTTCTTTGAAGATGAAGAGGTTGGAGACATCCGTATCAATGAAGTGCACTCATGGCTTTGCCTATGATATCCATGCTTGTGAACATAAGTCCCTTAGACTTCTTGACTTTACTATTGGTCGTAATGGTGCTTTGGATCCCGGTGAATCCAACAATATCTCTCCCTCCTCTTCTCGTCATCCTTGACGAGTGATGAGAGAGCTTACCTTTCTTTACTGTTGGTTATAATGCCATTGATATAATCTCAATGCTTGCATAGTCAATAGCTTCAAAGCTCATTGATTTGCCTTCTTGCAATCAAAGTAAATAAAATTGGTAAATAGAATAGGGGCATTGATCACAAAGTGCTAAAACAGAAACATAAGCTCCATTAGGAGTCTAAGCACAAGAACACATTGCTATGATAAGTAATCAAAATACTCGATCGCTTTCCGAGATTAACACACCTACATGCTCACTTCCTGTTTCTACCCTTAGCAGCATAACTGGCTTTGGTATGCATGAAATGGTACGTAATTGTCAAGAGTGTGGATAATAGCACCATATTGTGCAGAAAATCTAAAAACAATGATCTGCTCTCACCTTTTTGGCTTCATAGATTTTCTTGGCACTATTTTTTCTTTCCTTCATTTGCATCCTTGACTTTTCTACCTTGGTGTCTCTAGCCCATTCTGCCACATGAAAGATTCATTTGTATATTTACAGGATTGAAATAAGATCAAAATCCTATCTCTTCCTGAACAACGGGTTCAGTAATTCGCAAGAATTGCTTTACAAACCATTATTGATTTAAGTATAAGTGCAATAGAGGATGATAAAAAGTTACAAGCTTACCTTGATAAGTCTGTTTTTGGGCTTATATTTCTTGGCAATCTCCATAGAATCATACATCAAAGCAAAACCAGTGGATTTCCCAGCGTCAAAGTGAGTCCTAAAGTTGAACACAAAGATCGAGTTCGGGTCCTTCACATCATACATTCTACAGAGCTTCTTCTTCAGCTTTGCCTACATTGTTTAATATTCAATATGTTCAACCTTGAAGTAGCAGATGCTTAGGATATAACTGAGTATACTGCTAGCCCAAATTATTTGAATACATTTATATCTTTGATACATTGGATCTACTTGGATGAAGCACAACGATAACCTATTCATACATAAGATATGGATACAGTTAGAAAATAATAGCTACAAAATATTGTTATAGATAATGTTGTCTATGCCATTATCATAAATTGGGAGGAACCAATAAACCCCAAAATGCCATCATAAAATAGAATAAACCTATTATGAAAAAACGATACAACTATTTTGCTAAAGTGGATAGAATGACTATCTCAAAGTATCATATTCTCTTGCTCATCCCTTGAGCACTCACAATCAATAAAAACTCGACAAGTTGATGTGAAAATTAGCAAGGGGGTATATATGAATCTCAACATGATCTTATACTTTGAACTTCCTCAACAATTTTCTCGTTAACTTGAGTGGAAGACAGAAAATAAAGGCCGAAACTTTATCATGTTCATGACTACAAAACAAAATGAGCATTACTGTATTTTCTAATAGTCTACTGGAAGCAATACCAAGCTGATGCTTTGTCCAAAGTCACTCACACTATCAAGCATGGTTGTTATACTCTACAGACAACTCGTAAACTCATACAAGTCTGAGAGTTTACCTCATAGAATCAAGTTAACTTGGAGTGGAATCGAAAATTATAATAAACTCGGTAAACTCGAGAATAAACTTGGTAAACTCAGTAGAATCGATAAACTCGTAAGTATTAAATCGTTGAACAGGTAACTCAGAAAAATTAATTTTTTCAGGCCTAATAAACCAATAAATCTATAAAGCGCACTCTTTTAAATGATAAACAGCCTAGGCTCAGCCCATTAAATGGCCAAATTCCAAAAAATCTGATCATAAGATTGAGATATAACCCTATCTCTTCTTTTAGTTTAGTCTTCTTCTCAATTCTCATTCGCTGCGTTTACCTCACCTGCCCACTATCCACTACCCTCTGCCCTTTGTTTTCGGCTGAGAATTGAGAAGGAAGTCTCTGTCTCCGAGCTTTGACCTGCTCTCCCTCGTACCGTTTCATCTTGACATGCCCTTTGCTTTGCTTTGGTTCTCTCGTCCAAGTAATGTTTGATTTCCTCATGTATTGATTTGCTTATTTTCCAAATTAATCGCTAATGAAATACATAATGGTAATTGTTTGTGACTTTGTGTTGATTTGGCGTCTTCTCTTGAATGGTGTGTAATGGATTCAAGTCTGCAATGTGATTTGTTTGACTTGCTAGTAATCTCCTAGTGATGTTTGGTTCTCTTGTTCAAGTAATGTCTGATTTCCTCATCTTGCATTGATTGAATAATGCATTTAATTTTGTGAATGTTTTAGTTGATGCTAATGAATTTCCACTGTAAACAGTAGAAATTGCGTGCAAAAAATATAGAAACTTTCTAGTGAGGTTATTTTTCTTCTGTGGATTAAATGACATGATATGCAAAAGAAATTCTAGTGATAGCAATAGCATAAATGAATGGAAAGGGTTGACATTTGTTGAAGCTTCCATGTAGCTAGAATTCTACCTATTTTTTTGTATAAGGTGTTTCTCCCATTCATATTTTACCATATTGATTATATTTAATTATTTATTGTCTTTGTTGTTGTGAGTAGAAAATGGTTGGTGTTGCTTTTGTCCGGGAAAAACAAAGAGAAAAAATGCTGGTGTTAATCGATCTGACATTGGGTGGGCGCATGCAATTGATGGAGACAAGAATAGAAGAAAAGCAAGGTGCAAGTTTTGTGGTAAGGTATTTAGTGGAATTTTTTTATTCAAGCATCATTTAGCTAGTACACATAAGGATGCTGAACCTTATGCATTTGTTACTGATGAAGTTACAAATCATATGTTGTCTGCATTAGCAACAATTGAGCAGCTATCTCAGAAGAAAAAAAGACAATGTATGGTGTGGATAATGATTCCAATGAAGATGAAATGGAAGTTGAAGTGGAACAAGCTCCACTGAAACAAAAGAGTAGGAGTGGCACTTTTGATGGGATAGTAGTAGCTCACGTGTTAGGAGTAGCAGCCAGACAACACTTAATCAGATTTTGAAGAAATAATTGAGGGAGGAAGCATGCAATCAATTTTGTAGATTTTTTTGCACCAGGCGGCATTCCATTTCATTGTGTGAAAATTCTCGAGTTTATTAAAATGTTCGAGCTTGTTGCTAAACATGGACCTAGTTTCAAGCCATCATCTTACCATGAGGTGCGAGTGAAGTACTTAAAGAAAAATTTAGAGGAACTAGAAAAAACCATTGAGAAGTACAAGACAGAGTGGAAGAAGATAGGTTGTTCTATCATGTCTAACTTGTGGACAGATAAGAAGAGGAGATGTATTTATAATTTCTTGGTGAATAGTCGTAAAGGCACTGTATTATTGACTTCAGTTGATACACCAGAGATCCCTAAGATGAAAGAGAATATTTTTAAGATGTTGGGTAGAGTGGTGGAGATAATTGGGGAAGATAATGTCGTACAAATAGTGACTAATAATGCGGCAAACTCAAAGCAGCAACTCCATTGTTGATGGAGAAGAGAAAGAAGTTATTTTAGACACCTCGTGCTGCTCATTGCATTGACTTATTTGAGAAAAAGCTTCCCATTCATGAAACAACCATCACAAAAGCTAGAAGGATCACATCTTTTATTTATTCGAGGACCCTATTAATTAGCATGTTAAGAAACTTCACAAACAAGAGGGATTTGATTAGGCCTGTTGCAACTCGTTTGGCTACTGTCTATTTGACTTTAGGATGTCTTCATAAGTTAAAGGGTCCCTTGATGAACATGTTTACTTTTGCTTCTTGGAAGTCTTGTAGATTTGCATCCCTTCGAGAAGAGAAAAAAAGTGCACCAATTTGTCATGGATAGTCGGTTTTGGAAGAATATCAATGTCTGCCTCAAAGCTACTATTCCACTTGTCAAAGTCCTTTGTTTAGTGGATTTGGAAGACGTGCCAGCTATAGGGTTTCTTTATACGGAGATGACTAAGGTAAGAGAAAGTATCAAAGCCAATTTCAATAATGTCAAGAAAATGTATAATTTTTAATTCTAGTCTTATGGATATTCATTAATACATTAGAATCTAGATTCTTATCTTATTTCACTTTTATTTATATTTTAAGATCGGTTTTTTTATCTAGTATCTAATAACTAAATAATACATTTTTATCTCAAGTATGAGCCAATATTGAAAATAATTTATGAGAGATTGGAGAACCAACTTATTCAACCCTTACATCTTGTAGCCTATTATCTGAATCCTCGGTATCATTATTCTCTTGATTTCAAAGTTGGCCATGCCATTAAGATTGCATTTTATGATTGTTTAAGGAGATTGGTGCTTGATAAAGATGAGAAAACAAAAATAGACTTGCAAGTGGATGATTTTCATGATGCAAAGGTTTTGTTTGGCATTGAGAAAGCAGTAATGACGAGAGAGAAAAAGGCTTCTCCAAGATGGTGCACTTCTTTGGATTGGATTTATTTTATGGTTTTTACGGAATGGTTGTGTTATTATGAATATAGACAATTATACTTATTGTTGCATAAGCTCTACGAATTTACGATACAAGTTTACGTTTTGAGTTTACAAGGATGCTAACGAGTTTACATAAACTCTCAAACTTGACAACCTTGCTATCAAGTTTCCCATAAAGCTCCACTATCTAGTATATGTAAAGCTCTACTTATATGATATGTACACCCCCAACCTCACATCACTAACCTACCGGTAGCGATGAACAACGAGAAATGCAGAGAGAGATCGGCATGAGAGATAGAGAGAGTAGGGTTGGCGAATTGCTTCCTAAGGAGCCTGCTGGTCATGAACTTCCTAGTTCAAATCGTTACAACCATGTTAGCCATTATCCTCTTCTCCTCACCTTTTGTTGGGATTAGCGACCAACTAAAAGAGTACAGTGAGCAATGGATGGCTAGCTTCAAAAGAAGATGATACAGAAGACCTTAGTAGAAACCCCGAGTGGATTTATAGGGCTAAGATTTTCTTCAATATATTTAGCCTACATGGGCCTCGAGCCAGTGCCTTATGGCTTGTGGGCTTTTCTTTAGGCCTAATAATAACATTTTTAAATATCTTTACATATAATCTCTTATAATGAAATAATTATACAGCTATACATTAATTCTGACGTAGGATGTGGTATTAGTGCAATGTTACAAGATTCTGGCTTATAAAGTAGAGATTCTGAGTTTGATTTTCACTGTGAAAGTTATGTGTAATAATTCAATTAATTTAACAATTATTTTTTTCTAAATAATTTGATTATTTCTTTTTATTTAGTTAGGAAGGTGAACCATCCGATAGGGTAGAACTTTTGATGATGATCTAGATCTTTCAGAATGACCTTTGCCCTAGAAAATAGATCGTCCCTAGCACAAGATGATTTGCTTCTAGGTCACATTTCAAGGCACTCATTTATCTCCTGACTAGCTTAGCTAGAACATGATAGAGAATCGCAGCATGGTCTAATCTTCCTATCCTTATTTGCATCTTTTATAATGAGGAGACAGAAGCATCAAGACGTCTGTTCTTCACATGTATAACCACTAGCACAATTTGGGGAACTCTTCTAGCTTAGATCCAAGTTTCACAATAAGCCCGTACGACACTAAACTACAACGAGCCATCTTGTTCAGTAAGAAATGTAGATTAGACTCACCTGTGATTTTCAAACTATTATGGATTGGCATATTTATGATGCATAGTTTGAGTCAAATGAAACATTTTTATAGGGGACAATAATACAAACTATAGGACAGAGCATCTCTGTCACCAAAATAATACAAAGCACGCCTGACACAATGACTCAAACTATAGGACAAACAGAGGACAATAATACAAATTACTTGACAAAGCATCTCTATCACCAAGAACAATAATAAAAAGCACGCTTGATACAAGGATAATAATATAAAACAACCTTGCAGATGAAGGGATGATAATATAATGCATCTTGGTCTTCTTCTGTTGCTGGAGCTTCAGGACAAGCAGGCCAAAACCCACTATCCAAGAATAGTGGCTGACCTTATAGAGAAAAACTTGTGTATCACTAGATGTAGATTGCTCTCCTTAGCTAGATTAATTAGATTAATAGGATGCATAGGAGTAGGATAGCCAGAGCATTGATGACTTTGGTTTAGATGTAAAGAAATGCTATAGCTCTTGATTAACTTAATGAAATCCATAGCATTATAAAAAAATAAAAAAAGATAGTGTTGTTAGCGTTTATAATATTGTTACTCTCCAAGAAGATGGTATTTTTAGCTCTTCATTGGAATGACAGACGATACCTTTTGGTTACAAGGAAAAAATCGAACTTGTCAACGGGGCAACAGTCCCATTGGTGGGCAATGGGGAGTTTTGCGTGTGCCCGAAAAGGAGGTGTTACAACCACCGCCAGTCGAGCTCAGAAGGCACTCGGATACATCGATTACAAAAAAAAAGGAAAAAATCGAACCTTTTTTTAAACCAATTCTTCCTTCGGTTAATTCCAATAAATCAGTTAATAAAATTATTATTTATATAAATAAAATATAATTTTTGTTACTAAATTTTCCATTTCTAAATTGTAATTTTTTTTACTTAATTTAAGTATTGTACTGAAAAAGATATTAAGTAGAAAGACAAAATAAAATAAATTCCTTTATTTACCAATTATGAAAATATTAATGGAAAATATGGCGTAATCATAAATTTGAATAGTTTAATCAATAAGTGCTTGTTTTAAATAAAAAATACTTATTAGTTATATAATATTAACGATCAAGATTTACCACTTGTGATTTTGTCACGTTCTAAGTAATCATTAATTATATAAATTTGCATTTTTAATTATATTAAGAAAATTTCCATTCAATTAATTGTGATTAATCAAATGAGGAATATCAAATAAAAATTCAAAACCATATTTACTCTAAAAAGAAAAACTAAATGGAATGAGTACCCACCTAACCGATTTTTTCAGGTTTTGAGGATGAGATGAGGTTCTCATTTTGCCGTGAGGCTCCTCACCGCCTCTGCCCGCACGGTGACCACAACCCCCCAAAATTCGATTCAGCATCGAAAGGAAAACCAGAGGCCACAAACATTCTTCCTTTGGAGCCGTCATATTCTCCAAAATATCTTGCCAATCAATCGTCTCATCCTCCTTTGCATAATCACAAGATCCTTGCAACAACCCACCTTCCATGGCGGCAGCCACCCTCTGCCTCCTCCAATCAAGCCCTCTGAAATGCAGCCCCGCCCGGTTCCCGATTCAGCTGCCGCCTTCCCGCAATTTCCCCGCCCCTCCGCTCCGTCACCACCGAACCCGTGATGGGTCTTCCACAAGATTGGGCATAAGTTGCTGCTTCCCCTCGAACAATTCGACTCTGCTCACCACCAACCGGAGCGGGAACAACCCAGTTGAGATTCTTGTCGAGAAGATCCTCGGAGCCATCGAAGCTCTGAAGAAGCCAGCCGTGGCAGCAATCTTGTTAGGGCTGTTGCTGACCTGCGATGTCAGGTCTGCGCTGGCTGCTTCTGGAGGCAGAGTTGGGGGGAGTTCGTTCTCGTCCTCGAGGTCCTCCTCGTCTTCGAGAAGCTATACAATGAGGTCGCCCAGTTCCGGATTCCCGTACACGACTCCATATTATGCGCCCTCACCCTTCGGAGGAGGGGGCGGGATATACGTGGGCCCAGCGGTCGGTGTTGGGGTCGGCGCGGGGTCGAGCTTCTTCTTGATTCTCATGGGGTTCGCAGCCTTTATATTGGTTTCGGGATTTCTCTCCGATCGGTCGGAAGGTAGTGTGCTAGCTGCTGCTGAGAAGACCAGTGTCCTGAAGCTTCAGGTGAGGCTTCCTTTCATTACTTCCATATCTTGGAGTTCTCTTGGGCGTTTGCTCTTGTTTTTGGGGGCTCAAAATGGAATCAGGCTTAAAAGCATTGAACTTCAATTGAATTGGGAGGGAAATGATAGATTTGGAACCTGGCCCTATTAAAGCTCGTAACTCAATCTAAGCTTGTCAAGCTCTTACATGGATGTGTAAAGCTGTGATCAGTGACTAGCCAATCCTTGTCAATGGAAAGAAGGTCCCTAGACATGGTTACTGGTTAAGCTGTTGGTCGATTCCAGAGGAAGGTCCGTGTATTGTGAAGAGTATTCCATTTCTGAGGAGAACTATGAAATGGCTAGAGGATCTTTGGAATTGTTTTTGAATAATTTATTTATGAACTTGTTTTTAGGATCAATTTTATGAACTTTTCTCAATGGTTTTGAGTAAAAAATAATGATGACAATTTTCCAAGTCTGATGCCAATGATGGAAATTTGCCTTCGGCTGCAACAACTTATTACTGGTAACTGCAATGGTAGTGCGACTGAAACTTGAGTTTTGTGCTTTTGTAGGGTTCAAACTTATGTTAGACTCCATTTCTGCGAACACATCCCAGAATACTTTTCCTGCACATGGACAGAAAACAATTTTAAGAAAATGATTTCAAAACAGTCGTGGGTCTTGCTGATGTATTTAATCTGTGAACTTCAAGCACATAGCTCCAGATTTGAAGCGAAACATTATGGGTGAATTTGTAGCTGCTTTACGACCCTGTGACCAGGATTTTGAGAATATGAAGTGTCAAGTCTGCTATATTAAGACTGTTAAGATTCTCTTTTCGGATGGGTATGGGCTTGTTTCATATACAATCAGATGAAGGAGTAGCAGAAGGAAGCAGTTTGCTATTTGATTGTCAAGGTCCATCTTTCTGACTTGGACATGAAATGTCACCGACGGTCCTGTTTGTTGGACCTTTACCCTGAATCTATCCCACGCTTTTAGCTCCTTTAAAGGTTCTACGATTAATTATTTTAGGTAGGGCTATTAGGAATGGGAAGGACACTCCAGAAGGATCTTAATCGAATTGCTGAGATCGCAGATACGTCTACCCCAACAGGATTGAGTTATGTGCTAACTGGTAAAGCTTCCTGTCCCCCTTACTGCTATTTGTTCTTTAGATTTAATAATTGTTCCTTCCTTTGATGCAGGAGCAACTCATGATGTTGAATAATTATCTCGTGATATGAACTCTAAAAATATCAACTTTGACCTTTCGTTCCAGGCATCATGTTTTACATTGAATCGTTTTCTTGCAAAAATTCTCCCTAAAAATTCTAAATTTGTTTTTGAAGTCAAATCTGTTAAGCTGGGAATCATCTCCTCGGATTTGATATACTTGTGTCTGTGCTGGTCCCACTTGTGAAGTTTTTAAACCATTTTCATAATGCTAGCAATAATAATATTTGTTGAATTTATTCTACCATCTCTTTATTCTCGATTTTTTTTTCCTTGCAGAGACAACACTTGCTTTGCTAAGACATCCTGATTATTGCATTTCCGGTTATTCATCTGTAAGTAAAATGTGTCAACCCATGAAAAAAAGTTATATGGAAGAACATACCTAAAAATTCCGAGCCAATATAGATACAGTAGGTCCTTGAAGGTTATGTCTGCTCAAAGGCTTCATATTCTCAACAATTTATTTTCAAGATTGCCTGCCCTAGACACGTGATTCTGTGCTTATTTACTATATTTTTAGGTGGATGTGAAGAGGAGCATGGAGGATGGGGAGAGACGCTTCAATCAACTCTCTATCGAAGAAAGGGGAAAGTTCGATGAGGAGACGCTCGTTAATGTGAACAACATTCGAAAGCAAAGCACGACCACTCGAACATCTGGTGGAATCAGCAATGAATATATAGTGGTAAGCTCGCTGATGAAGTTATTCCAAAATAGTGAATTAGAAGCTGACGTGGGGAAAAAATAGCAAATAGGTTTATTCATAGCATCCTCCATTGGTGGCTTGTGGTAAATTTGTTTCCAGATAACTATTTTGGTGGCCGCTGAAGGAGTTCACAAGTTGCCTTCCATTAATGGAAGCGGAGAATTGAAGGAAGCCTTGCAGAAGCTCGGCTCCATCCCCTCGAGCAAAATACTAGTAAGCCGAGAAACATTCCCGAGACCTTACTCTCTTACAATTCAGCTAGTTTGTTGCTCATGAAACTCTGGTATCTGCAACAGGCGGTCGAGGTGCTGTGGACCCCACAGAATGAAAATGATACCCTCACGGAACGAGAGCTGCTAGAGGATTACCCATTGTTGAGGCCTCTATGAAGTATGTAATTGCGACACATCCCTTGTTCAGAGGTCTATAATTTGAGCTGATCAAGAGAGTTTCTTGTATAGTATAGCTTGTGTATAGTACACTGAACTTTACCTCAGAAGGTGACTCCTTTGTCCTACACAGAGGATTGCATGAACAGGAGAATGTGATTGTTGTGCAAAGCATGAGTCGTATATAATACAGCAAATTTTCTTGCACTGCCATCCTTTTCCTTCTGTGTTGAATTTCTCTGAAATTCTTTCATGTTGATTTTTTTTGCTGGGATGTTCACGTGAACAACAAAGCGAAGCAATGCAAGACCACTGGGAGATCTTGTGGACTTAGCAATGAATGGGTTACCTTATCTTTAGCTTCAGATGACAATTTATGGTGACTGCTGCAGTAAGTGCATGGAGTACCTGGCATTTGACTGAAGCAGAGATTGGAAGGAAACTTCAAATAAACTCAGGTACTTTGCCTGTGTAGCAAGGTTCGAGCAAGGACAGATTTGGTTGCCACTAAAGTGCCACTAGTCTTTTCTGTGCTAAGAAGTTTAGCGTTTGAGTCGAATTCGAGCCTTGGATCAGTTCGATTCTATAGACTGAGTCGTACATTGCGTACAAAATCTCGCTGATCTGGAGATACGGCTGATTAACAGGTGAATTTGCATATTCTGCAAGGCATGAATCATCCATCTTGCACCTGTCTGGAGACTTCCGGATCATTGTTCCATGCTACTTTATATTGGGAGTCAAGGCTGATAAGGCATGCTCTGTATGATAGATTTGACTATGATCAAGAATCTGTACATATTGGTTGAAATAGTTCGTCATCCTTTCCCTTTATTTCCTAGTAGGTTGACTGAATCGAATAAGTTTTTCTACACTGACTATCATCTGGAACCTCTCCTAGCAAACTTTGGGCCAGGTTGCCTGGGCAAATATAACAGATTTATGATGATGGGAATTCGATGGTCCGATTAGTTCGAATTGTCACGTCGTCCCTTCCTCCATTTATGAGAGAATTCCAGATCCTCAGTCCCACTATAGTCACGTTTTCTCTATTCTCCTTTTCAGTATTAATGGAAACATCGTTTTTTAACTGATCGAAAACATCGTATTCTTCGATCCACTTGATTATCTTTTGACATTTGAAGAAGACAAACATGCATGTGAAATCATGTCGTCCATCCTTCCACCATTTAGCACAGTTTTCTGCATTTCTCGGTCAGTCGGAAAATACGTAGCCACGGGTATGGACCGTCTGCTTGAATTACTAATACCTTCATCGCCGATTCCGCTTCTCTGTACTTTATAGTCGTGTCGAGCATCACGAGCATGGACTGATCTGGAAAATTTATTCAATGGGATAAAATTTAAGAGAACTCAAAAGAAGAGTTAAAAGGACAAGATACAATAACTTGTCAAAGATATAAATAAAATCATTAATTATGTAAAAAGTTAACCGATTTTTCAGAGTGCAAGGATATCTTTCCCTCTAAATTCTAATCCAATCCAGATTGCAAGTCCATGGCCCAGAAAGTCCGTTTGTGGGCCGAACATTTCTAAAAGGGAGTTAGAATTAGCTGTCTTATCTAAGCATGATCGGATTAAAAATCTTAATAACCTGGTCATGACACATTTATTTTTCGTGTTTAAACAGGTCCGTGTCTAAACGGTCATGTTTAATTTGGGTTGACCTATTTAATATATAATACCTACAACATATAATAATATGTGATACAAGCACTAAAATAATTATATTTATAGAAAATCGATATAATAAGTATGATTAATTAATTATATAATATTTGATGATAATAAAACATGTAATATATGTACATATCATAAAATTTTTATATATAATATATTAAATATGTATATAATAATAGTGAAATATATTTAATAAAGGTGTGTAAACGTGTATTATAGGGTTACACATGTTTGAACTACTTAAACATATTTATTTATCGCATCTGAACATATTCGTATCAAAACAGACCTAACCCAAACCAGCCTAACTCCATGACGTGTCGTGTCGAGTTACCGACACCTCGTGTTAAAAATTTCCATACTTAATTGGAATGAAGCACATAGGTGTAGAGATGGTAGAAGGAATAGGAGATAAAAGTGGCAAAGGAAATCCCACGAGTGAGATTGAACCGATAATCTCTAAGTTATAGGATGAGAGCAGTGTCAACTGTACTAGACCCTCTTTCTCCCCTTTACATATTTAGATTGACCCTTTTTTTTTTTGGAGTTTTCCAGAGAGTGGGCATGGGTAGGAACTAGGAAGGCTTCCTCTCTTTGTGGTAATGGAAGGTAAATATCGTGCCTATATTATATATTCATTCATTTTTTACCATTTGATATTCAAAAGTTTGATGGCCCATGAATAATTTGGTTTCAAGCCAAGTCAATCTAATAAAAGGTAAAACTCTGTAAACATAAATTTTCTCCATTCACAATGACTTGTTTGGATTGCAGGGTGATGAGGTTTATGAAAGGGAATGTTGTGATGATTTATGGAGGTGAAGGGTTACATAGATTTTTGAATTTGGAGATTATGGTCCAAGAGCTGTAAGATAACCCTCCAAAATGGAGGGTTATTGAGAGTTATCTCAATCCTTTAGAGCGTCTCCACAACCATTATATTTTTATTTTCCAAACAAGGGTTACACTTAACTCTCCATAACCTCATCTTTTTTTTTTTTTTTTTGCAAAGCCGAACAAGAGATATCCCTGCCCTTCCATAACCCTCAATTCAAACAAGTCTAAGGGAAAGGGATGTTTTATCATCACAACCATCCCATGTATAGACACAATACGTCATTTAACTTTTCTGTAGTTGATCATCTTTTTTTAAACGAATACGGTACAATGACACTATCCTTGATCTGACATAAGAATGGAAAAGTCGATCCCAGACTAAGAAGTGAAAAGGAGTGGAGGGCTAGTTTTCATCAGTTGAATTACCTATTTCTCTTTATTTACTCTTTCATATGTTCTCTTATGAATTCAAGAACCTCTAACACAGACCGAAAATAAAAGTATTGACTCTTTGAAGTTGAAACGTGCAACGTGGCTAATATTATTTTATTTCTTGGATAATATCAATATAAACAATTGAGTTTATGCCATAAAAAATCATAATAACAACCACAATCAGATTATAAGACTTGGGGAGAAAAGGTGAAGGGCTCTTTCCCCTCTCATCTCAAGGAAATTCTACCATCCATCAACCGTTAAATAAGTACAAAAAATAATTATGAATCATCGAACTCTTTTATATCTTATTTAAATAATTAACTGTAAATTGTTAAATTAAAGTATCAAATGATCCGATAGTTAGACCGTAAAATCTTCCCAACAGTCGAGACATTCAATCCTTTTAGTTGATTTTGCCCCCCACTAACTTTGCCATTGGTTCTTATCCCTATCTTAGAATGCCATATCTTAGAATGCCACAAAAGCGATACTCATAAAGAGAACGCCATTAAAGCAACGTTCTTTCACTTGTCAGGTCGGAAAAAAGGAAGAACTAAAGGCATATGATTTTTCATCTCGCACGAAAATCTAACCATCATTTCGAACCGACTTGGATGTGCAGTTTGATCGCACGCGTCATAGGATGATCATGTACTGGTGAGGTGATATAATCCGATTTGAAGATTACGATTAATCACTCGCTACACTAACATATTGCTTCCGTCTAATTAGAAATCGACGTGTAACTATCTTCACACAATTACTGTTACTAAATCCTAAAATTAACAGAAACAGAATATAAACAGCTGTCAGTATTTGAATGAATAGAGATACAACGCCAGTGCCGAACGTAATAGAGTTGTCGCAACAGAGACTTTGTCTTACGATTGGGCTACCATGCATATGTCGACATTGACTACCGACACCGTGTACCGGTTCAAAGAACCACAAAAAGGAAATATGGGCAAAGGCAGCCTATGGGTAGTGTAAAACGGGTTTTCTCCATTATGGAATCTGATAAATTTTCAGTCAACAATTACGTCGCCTTTCTCCACTTTGTTGGATCCTTCAGTAACAGACTACCAAAAAAAAAATTTGTTCAGCAGGAAAATTAATTTTAAAAAAGTGAAAAGATAGATCAGACTAGACCTAACCACGGTTCCTGAATCGGACGATTCCGGTTCGGAATCGCAGGTTCCGATTCTGTGGCCCATCAGAATTGGCCACGAACCTTCTATTGGATGGCTCAGGGGCGGTTCAGAACTGGACGGTTTCGGTTCAGAACCACAGTTTCGTCCCGTTTCGAATAGAATGGTTCCATTTCTTTTAAAATTAAATAAAATTTAATTTATATAACAAATTTATTGTGTACATCATAATTAAATTCATGACACGTATAAAACTTTTATAATTATTAATAAATAACTTTATAAGTATTAAGATTTAAATAATAATATACATAATGAACTTATTCGTATTTTACATCATTGAATAAATATCTACTCTAATTTAAAAAAAAAAAAAAGGAGAAACTGAAAAGGCTGTTCTGATAGGTCAGCGAGTGGGTTTTTTTTTTGGGCGGCTTGTCAGTCAGGAGAGGTTGCGTGGGGTGGTGTATGAGGGGCCGGCGTGTCAGAGTGATGGGGGATGGGAGCGCAGGTGTGTCAGTGCGTCGGAGGTTCAAAAATTCAAACCTTTAAAAAAAAAAAAAAACTCCGCCGGTTCCGGTTTGGAACAGTCGGTTCCGTCTGGGTTCAGGGTCGGGTTCGGAACCGACAGTTCTGGTTTATAAGATTAGTAGAACCGGTCCTAAACCTTAAGAATCACAGCTCGAGGCTGGTTCCGGTTTTGACATGTTTCGGTCTGGTTTTGACAGGGCCGATTCCAGGCCCAAACCGGCCCGTGGCCAGCACTAGAGCAGACCGGATAATTATCCCCCAAAAAAATAAAGAATTTTAAGGGACTTAAAATTTTTATAACTAAAAAGGGTAATAGTAATGTGACGCGGACACTGATTTACTATTTAATAAGAAATATATCAAGCGAATCGAACAATTAAAATTAGCTTTGCTTCATTGATGTAATACAAATTAGCTTTGCTTCATCGATATAACACAATCAGAGGTCCAACATAGTTTTAGAAACTAATACCCTCTAAATGCATGACCAAAGAGCACTCTTCTTTTAAAAAGAGATACTGATACAATGATATTATCCTTAATTTGGGATTTGTAACTTTAGATTAGATGTTGATAAGTGGAATTCTCATGCCGCTTTATTTTTCTATTTTTATCGAATTCCATTTTAAACTCATACATCCTAGGGGTGTGAAAAAACCGGTTTGGTTCAGTATACCAAGTCCGAACTAGACCGCTTTAGGGAAAAATCATATTCCTTGAAACCGATTAACCAATTTTATTTTTAAATAAGATAATTCAATTCGGCTCGAACTGAAAAAAGTAAAAAAAAAAAAATTATTTTAAAAAGATAAGAAAAGAAACCAACTTGACTTATTTTAAGTCGATTAATCAAATTGGTGACACCAAACCAAAGAGGACCGGTTCGGTATTCTTTGCACGCCTCTAAAACAACTCCTTTGTATATTGGAAAGAAAAGTCTCATAACCAACAAACCTTTATCTTTTTTTTCACCCCGACCAATCATACCCAACAGCACATATTTAAAATGAAAGGAAAAAAGGAGAAAAGAACATTAACATCAAACCCTGATCTTATTTCTAGAAACTCTCACAAGTTTCTGCGTGTGCCCCAAGGAGGAGGTATCGCAACCACAGCTAGTCGGGATCAGAAGGTGCTCGGATACCTCGGTTATCAGGGGGGAAAAGAAAAACTCCCACATGCTTCTCCAATTCTATGCAATTTGGTCTCCGATTTTCTCCTCCCCACGACCACCAGGTCATTTGAAAGAAATATTGATACGGTTATCAGAAAATCAATGGATGATCTCTTTGTCATCGCACGGATTATTTATCACATACCCTTTTAATTACGGTTATCGGAGAATTCTTCTATATCATCTAGTAATTGAAGTTCTCCTTTTCTGAAATTGATAAGATTAATGTCGAACAGAAAATTTGTAATTATTCGATCAGAAATGGGCATGCATCACACAACCTACTGGCGTTGCTTTTGTAAAAGTAAAATTTGAGGGGAAAAAAAGAAGTAGGACATGGTTGTAAATAAAACAAAGTTGAGTGGGGCATAAAAAGTTTAAACATCACTGTCCTATCGATACTTTATTTCCGTCATTCACAGCTTTTTACATGATCTAACTCTTTATCAAAAAAAAAATCTAACTAGGATTTCCCCAACTACAGATTGACCATTTCATCCTCACATTTTTAAATTCAGCAATCTGATCTTTATATTGGTGACATACCTTTTCTTTCCATCCTAGGATGAATATGACATTTAAGTCAATGCACTCCATTAGCAAGTCCTACTATATATATATATATATATATATATATATATACACTGCAAGATTTTCAGACTTCACCTATTTAATCCCATGGCTCAGTGGTATACCTATAAATGCACATGACGAATGCTGGTCACAAGTGATTTTTAACCTGAGATGATGAAGATAGTAAAGCATAGTAAAAGGTACCAAGTCCTATTCAATTTGATAGAAGTGTGCTTTTTGAGCCTGCATTTGGAGGGTACTGATTTCATGAATTATACTAAGTCTTTGTAGTGCTACGCTGATGAAATGAGCATTTGAGTATAGAATGTTCGGTTTGCTTGATACGGCAAGTGAACAAGTATGTTCAAACATTGCAGTACAGTAGGGTTAGCTACTACTACCCTCCTTGTTACAAGAAAAAACTAAATTTATTTATTCATTTTTATTTATTAAATACTTAATCTATGGGAGAATGCTTGGCATTAACATACAAAGATGCATATCTGTTAATGGTCTCATAATTTAAAACTCACTGCTAAATGGTTCGGTGAGTCCAATATTTAATATTCGAATCTACTCAACATATTTGTTGCCATTGAAATAAAATATAGATTTCCAATGGCAACATAAATTATAAGGAAAAATATAGAAGCACATGATACAAAATCATATTACAATATTTAATACAATAAAATAAACTAATAAAATTAAAAAATGAAAATTTTAAACTATATTGAATGTCGAGACCTCGATTGTATTGAGAAAGTATGGACGTTAGTACCCAAAGAGTCACACTGACCTAGCGCAAGACCCATGGTCGACAGACGAACAATTGGTGTGCCCACATATGCGAAGGAAAGACAACCCATTTCATTGCGCTTGAGAAAGGCAAGGGTTCAACAAAATCGACCTCCAATTGCACTCCTACACAAGGGTGCAAGGCTCGTATGAGTCGTACAATATTGTCTTGAGTGTTACGCGGTACAGGATTATCCTTTTCTTATAAATTCTTTAACTTTTTCATTTCTTACCAATATGATATTGAATTTTCTCATTCTCCTAACGGGTCTTATGGAATCACTTATATATATATATATATATATAGCATATTTGACAGGGGCTTCATCGGAGATGGATTTGGTGGAGAGGGCGGGGGCGCAGGCGCAGGGGCGAACTTGGGAAAACCTTGAATGTTCTACAAAAAGTTTTGTTAGCTTTCTCTATATTTTTGGTGAATTATTTTATATCGCCCTCTAAAATCCGTTTTCTAACTTCTTATTGGGTTTCACCTCCACTGAGTGAACTTCTGGACCTATCCTTGCTTATTATTATGAATTCAATTAACCTTAACCCTAAATATATGAATTATTTTAAACCCATATAATTTTCCTTCAATTCTCATAAGAACAATTTTTCATACACATCCATGCCATATTTTCAACATTTATATCAAAATATTTGTTGAAAATATTATTTGTAAACATGGGTTTGGAGGATACTGTCTTCTTAAATGATATATGATATTTACTATGCTACGTTAATGGGGTCGATGCTAGACATTGATTTATATCTAATATATTCATAATTAAATATAAAAATCCAAAAATTACTTGGAAAGATTTTCTAGATAGTCAGTATTAGTTGCCTCCTTTCCTCATGGAAAAAAGAGCATACAAAGGTGCATTTATGATGGAAAGTGGAACCACCCCAGTCATGTTAAGTTGATTACTGTACCCACCCATGTGGAAGACCAGGCAGCAAAGTAAAGTTCAGCATGGACCATGATAGGCTGGTTGGGCCTACCCAATTCCCTCCTGTTTCCCTCTTATTATTGAATTATAGGCCTGGAATCGGGACCCACTTATAACGAGGAATTCTTTGAATAATACGAAGAAATAATGAGATTTTTTTTTTGAAAAATAATAAATCATAGTAATTATTCAGCTGATTACTACTCAATATCGGGTAGATGCATTCTAATTAGAATTTACGTACGTCGTATGATCAGATAGGATGATATGGTAAATATGTCGACCTCGGATCTCTCATTTTACCTTTCATGATTAAAGCCATCACAACCCCAAAAATTGGGCTCGGTGGTCAAGAAAAGCACAACTATCCTGCTCATTATAGTTTCGAATTTACTTGGAATTAGCCAATACCTCTTAAGCATTTGTTTGGCATATGAGTTGTGGAGATCAATTGGACGAAATCCGAATATCTCTTGATGTCAAAAGAAAAAAGGGCACGGCCTGGGTCAGAACTGAAATTGAACCAGACCGTCCCTGCAGTGCTCCTCTTCATTGGAGTGGACCAATCACATGAGATTGGCTAGCAGGATTAAAATTATAAATTATAAGGAAATTTTATAATTGTGTTGCGAACTGTTAAACAGGTGAAAAAAACATTTAACATCTAACAAAGGGAAAAGTACATGCATTTCGATTTAAATAAAATCATTTCTTTCCTTGAGGGAACGTGGAGGGTTTGCTAAAAGAGACTTTCTTTTCTTGCTAAAGGCTAAGGTAGTTATAGCCAGTGGACTCTCCCACCTATCTATTATCACCCATGGCGAAAAGTCACTGTATATCAATCGGATTCCGGTAATCTTACATCCTATGTGGCGTAATTTGATCTTACAAAAGAATGGTGCTTCTCGCAGATTTATATGCGAACAGCAACAACGGGAGGAGAGATTGTCCCGATTGGAAGTGTGGAAGCAACAACCTTGCCAATCAAGAATTTTCAGCATGGACACTTCTCTCACCGCTCCCACGGAACTGTCCCAGCTCACCGGCTCGCAATGTTGGTCCCTTTGGGATCCCGAACTAGATCTGCCTCCCAAACCGAGGTCGTCCTCGAGATAACCGGTCGAGGATCTTGAAGCTGGCCCAGCTTTTACTCATATCTACCTGAGCTGCTACTAGTTTCTATCTTGAGAGCACTGGGAAACTCCCAGAACAAGAGGGAACCTTCAAAGCGAACCTGGTCCCGTTATCTGCATTGTCGAAAAATCTTTTGCAAATGGATCGATTCCCTCCTTCAACATTGATTCTGCTTCCACCTTAGATGTTGTTACCAACTGGTTCGACTTCTCACACTCCTCATCCATGTGAGTACAGCAATGATCTGAGCTGACTGAACTAAGTTCACGACTCTCACGCTGATGCCAGATTTCTAGATAGTCTAGATGGCTCCTCAAGCCGGTGTGCTCATCTTTGGTCCCTTGATGGTCTGACTCCTCGACCTGGTAAGTGAACTCCTCGAACCGCCCATGCATTGAAGCACATCCCAAGCACTGAACGTTCAAGTTCTTGGACCCTACGTTGTGGGACAAGAATTCCATGAGGGAGCCCGTGGATGTGTGATCGGAGACACAGTTGTAGCAGAAGCCCATGTTTGTGAACCCGGGCGTCTCCCTGATCCTGGGTCTGGGCTTCCACTCGGGCACCAGCGAAGATATCTCATCGTCGATCATATCTGCTATTTTAGTCACGTCTTGGTCTTTTATGTCCAGCTCCGCAACCATCTCAGTTGCCACACTCAGTGCAGTATCAGTATTGATGTCAAAGGGGAAATATATGTTCCGAACTCGGCCTGCAAGAAATCACACAAATTGTATTGAATATTTACGAGCAATCATTCGACACAAGCCTATCAAACCAGGCAGTAACGCAATCAGTGTACGATTAAAAATAAGAGTTCCTGCATTTTAAATGAATCAAAGTCGAAAAAAGTTCTTGGTTTTGTTTTTTTTTTTTTTTAATTTCTTTTGCAAAATCAATTCTTGTAAGCGGGGATTGCTTCTCGACCTTCTTTATCGCCAATCCTGAGTCTCAGGTACACGCATCCATCTTCTCTTCTCTTCCCTTTGATGGAAATATCAACATTCGAAAACTGCTCATCGTCATGTTCATCATCATGATATTCGAAGAGCTCAATCACATTCGGATCGAAGTCCACCACTGGATGATAACCCCACTCATTCTGTGCTAGGGAGCCATATCCATTAGCATACCCATCGTCATTGCTACATTGGCTGATGCCACTATCAATGTACGGTTCCTTTACACTGGGACTGAAGCCATCAGCTTCCCTCACATAATCCAGTGACCTCAAGTCTGCCTGGGAGTCGTCCAGTCGGAGAAAAGGGTCTTCTAGCAGCTCTCTTGCTGAGACCCTCGAAGATACCGTCGCCAGGCATTTCTCCACGAATTCCCGAACTTCTGGGTCCTTCACTTTGTACAAAGCATCAGGCTTTTTCCCCTGAGAGAGATGTATATGATCATGTGTTAAATGAACTTCCCATTTTCCCCAAAATTTTGAGAGAAAAATATCGAGCAACCTTTTAGGAAGAGACTGAGAATTTCTTACAGACATGACTTTCTTATAGATCTGAGCAGGGTGAGTGCATTCACTATATGGATATTCGAATGTGAGCATTTCCAGAATGCACATCCCGAAGGAATATATATCAACCAGTTCATTGTACGCCTCCTCGTAAACCTCTGGAGCCATAAACTCCGGCGTTCCTAGAGAAGTTAACACATCCTTAAACACATCAAATGATCAATTGTTATGAGATGCAGAGAAACAATATTCACATACCAACACAGCGAGCATCGTGGGATTTTCGGAGGATAGCAGCGAGGCCGAGATCGCCAATCTTGACCTCTCCCTGGTTTCCGTTGATGAAGATGTTGTCACACTTGAGATCTCTATGGATCACAGGTGGGTCATGGCTATGGAGAAAGAAAAGGCCTCTCAAGATCTGCCTACACCAATGCTTCACCGCTCTAATGTTCACTCTCCTGTGCTTCAGCCTATACCTAATCAACCAAATTCCACAGAATAAACCCTTGTCAGATTTCCCCAAATGAGAACAAGGAAATAGGATCCCGAATGCCCAGAAAAGGAAAATGACATTAGAAAGAATTGATTGAAAGTAGAGATGCTTAGCTACTACTTACTGCCTTAAAGTCCCAGAAGTGAACATCTCAGTGACAAAGTTGATGTTCCTGTTTGCCGTGTCAACCCAAGAAGTGTAGAGCTTCATGATGTTCTTGTGCTTCAGTGTCTTCAGGAGATGGATTTCACAGGAAAGCCTCTCAAGATCCTCAGGGCTCTGAAGGAAATCGTAGAGCTTGACTTGGTTCCAAGCAACTTCAATCCCTTCATACTCATCGAATGCTCTATACCTGAATCAGTCAATCAAACAACCACCCGCACAAATGAATCAACAAAGAAGCAAACCCACCGGTCACCCATTTGCAGAATCTCAAAAAGCATCCCGAGAAACGCGAAATTTACGGAAAAGATCTCAAAAGGCTCGAGCTTTTCAAGAAGTTTCAAACTGGGCACTGAGTGAAAAGGTGTAAGATATCGATTGAGGCATACACTGTCTTTGAGGCTCCTTTCCCGAGGATCTCATTGTACTGCAAAGAAAAAAAGGATTTCAGCCAAGTTAATCGAGTTAAAAGAATACAGCTGAATAATGCAAGGCTAGAGATGAGCTACTACTCTGCCGTATCTCCCAGTGGGATCAACTTCTATGAACTCAGAGCAATCATTCATTCTCCAAATGCTGTTTCCTAAAGCAATGGTTTTTCTTTCCTTTCCCCCCCGTTTTGCTTTCTATGTTCACCTGCCGAATGTAAAGGGATAAGATTGAGAGAAATGATAAGCTTTCGATGGGATTCTGAAGGAGTAGAGGAAGATGCAGGAAGGGAAGGATGGAGTTAATCAGCCCAAGAATTTGCTAAGGGGGACAAAGGTTTGTGTAGCTCTTTTGCCAAACTTTTTGGTGTACAAAAACATAATACAGATGAGCCACCCACCCCACGAGTGGAAATTATGTGAGACAGAGAAAGAAGAGATCGAGAGAGAGAGAGAGAGAGAGAAGCTGGAACCTTTTCCTATTGCCCTCTCCATAGATTCTTGCATTCTGGCAATTCAGCACGTCATTTGTAGAACAAACGATTTGATCGACGCTTCAACAAAACGATCACATCATTTTTATATTATTTAATATTTACTTTTTTTTTAAGTCCAAACCATTGTCATCGAGAAGGTTAATAGACCTTAACTAATCCAGTTCGAGTCGGGATAACCTGCTATATGGTAAAACTCTTTCAAAGCAAATCATCTATATTTATAAGACTCGAATCCGAGATCTTGGCATTTTACTGCCTCAATCAGTCCACTTTGATATATTTACTTTTTTTAAAAATATAATACAATAATTTTACTAATATACCAAATAATCATTAAATAATTTTTCCACGCCATCTATTAATTTGATTTACCTAAGAAATTTGCTCTCTTAGAAAGAAATTTCTTCTTTTCTTTCTGAGTTTATTTATATCATTCTTGAACAGGTTTGATGGTTTTTTATTATTTTATCAACACCATCGCATAATCTTTTTATATTAATTAATAATAACCACTTTTAAAATAATATAAATTTTTTAATCAATATATCAAATAATTATCAACAATTCATGAACTCGACTCAAAAAAAAAAAAATCTTCACTCCTTCTATCAAGATCTGTTTTTCTTTATCATTATGATCAGTTTCATCATCACCACCATCATTCTGCCGCCTTTAAGCTTTGACCCTTTTTTTTTTTTCTAAGTTAATACACTTTTATTAAAACTCTATAAAGAAAACCCTACTCTATATCGAAAAAGCTGAAATTTTTAATAATTTGTATATATTTACTTGAAAAAATTATATAAATCGTCAATTTTTGCATTGTCATGATTAAGTTTTGCCAATGAGTAAATTATCAAATTAGTCCTTAAATTTGTAGTGAACCATCAATTGAGTTCTCAAAACTTCAAAACCATCAATTTGGTGCTCACTGTTTATTTATGTCAGTCAATTTGATCCAAGCATTATAATATTGTTTCTAGATGCTAACGTGGACGGTGGCTATCGCGTTAGCGGATTCCACATGCCACGTGGTAATCAATAAGTAGATAAAACTTGTTTTATTGTTTAACTTCAACCATTCATAACTCGCTACGTGGCATGTGGGGGTCTGCTGATGTGGCAACCACCGTTCAAGTCAACATTCGGAAACGACGTTATAATGTTTGGATCAAATTGACTGACAAAAGTGAACAATGAAGATCAAATTGACGACTTTCAAATTTTGAGGATCAAATTGATAATTTACTCTTTGCTAATTAAGTTATCTTCAAGTTCTTGAAAATTTTTTCAACTTAATATTATATTAAATTTTTTAAAGCGATCTATGACTGGAAATATTCGCATGTGAAACCAAGTCTGGCACTACATTCGCTATCACACACCGGCAAAATTCAACGGAATGACTAGACCTGACATGACGCTGTTAGAAAATTAAAAAAAAATTTATTGCTGACAAAATTTTAAAAAATTGATATTTTATATCAAAATATTACTCTAATAAAAAAATCATATCACTGCACTGTTTTTTGCGCTAAAAATGAAAAAATAAATTAGTGAAAAGACACTTTTACTACCCATATTTTCTACTTTTATCATTTTTATTATAAGTGTTTATTTTTTATCATTTTTATTCTCAACATTTTAATTTTTTTCTGCTTTGATCCCACCATAAATTTTTCCACCCAAAAATAATTTTTAAATTAAAATATTTTTAAAAATAAAAAAGTAAGGAAAAAATGAAAAGAAAAAAATATCGATAGAGTATCATTGGTGGTCACATCCCCTTCAAAATTATGACTGATTCCTAATTGTAAATTGACCGGTAGCTATCACCACTATAAAATCCTCACTTATTTTGTGGAAGAGAGAACACTTGCTAGTATCTAACAATCTTTAACTAGGGACCACCTCACTGTACTCTTGACTTCCCATTTGATTTTTCTTCTATTTTTATTTTTATTTTTATTTTTATAAGTTATTTGTAATAAGAATTATTTATTGAATAAAAATATCTTTTAAATGAAAAAACTAACGGTAAGATCGAAATGATAAAAAGCTAAAAACGTCGAGGATAGTAATGATAAAAGATAACGATTTTGCATGAAAAGTTGAGAACAAAAAAGTCACTTACCCTATTGCTTTTACAATTTCAGTCGAATCCATACGAATGAATTCAATCTCCTGCTATTATGTCTAGGTTAATCGGGTCGAAATTGATCAGATCGAAGTCGCGTTAGTGAAATTAATTGCCATATATCTTCGGATTCGGTGACTATGTCAATTACAATTTTAATTATTTGGACAGACTAAATTAACAAAATTCGATCTGGGGTTTCATATTGTAACGTAGCAAAGTCCACAGAGCAGGCCAAGAAATTATTAACAAATAAACTTAAAATTGAATTGGTCCAACCAAAATAAGCTGTCTAATTTGGCCAATGATGCAGACGGCAAGAAATTCAAATTCGCACGCAAAGCCAAACGTTTCCACAAAGTTGTCCTCCGAATGTTATCAATAGCAACTCTTCCTGGTACAGAGTCCAGACTCTTAATTATTTCTATTCTTTAAATTTCAATTTAAAAAAAAACATTTTTAGAATTAAAGCATATAAGTAGTATGATAATGCAACATCCCTATTTTTTTTTTCTAACGCTTAGGTTCAAACGTTCACTCTTTTACTGTTGTGTTCCTCTAAAAGTTAAAATTTAGTTAAAAAATTCCATGTGGCATCTGATGCGACATAACGATATTAGGTATATAAATTTTTTAATACCGAAATGCTCAAAAAAATATTGTTTCAGTAGATAAAAAGCTTGAAATTACCATTCTACTCCTAATTATTCATCGATTATTATAGGGAATTAACATTTATGTAAAGTGTAGGTTTACTCTTTCTCTTATTAATTAATCATGTATTCGTTTGCACGTGGACAAATTATAAAATAAGTTTTCAATTCAAACAGCACCAAGGGACGGTAATCTAGTGATCTAAATCTCACTCATATGCGAGTTGGTGAGATCAAGATCACATGTTTGAGTTTCTCTCTAAGTGATACTATTAGGATATGCTCTTAAACTTGTGTTTTTGTGGCTACCGACTTCTTACACTATACTAGACCTATGATGGTGCTCAGTACTAGTTGTTTGATTTGTTTAATATGTTTGTAATTGAATGCGGAAGTCTGAATATTATATAGTGAGAGTGATTGGATCACCATACTGACTCATTTTATTCATTAAAAAAAGTGAAGCTCGCAGGGATGCTTAGTCTTTTGACCATACAACATCGCGTAATTATCCGGCTGAAAGAAAATTATTTACGTATTTATTTATTATTTAAATACTAAACATCAATAGCACGGGACCAATTTATTTGACCCCTATTTTGTAATTGTTGAATATAGAATAAACTGTCGGATTGGTCCCTGAAATGTATGCAACCAACGCTTTGGTCCCAAAAAAATTTGGCCGATGTATTGACCCCAGCACGTTATTTTGCCGATATATTAGTCTTGTCATTAAGTTCTGTTACGGAAACATGGCTGGATGAAAACGACGTTATGCCCTATGTGGCTCGAATGATAAATATTAAACAGTCGGATCGGTCCCCGAAATTTCATGCGGCTAACAATTTCGTCCCAAAAAAATTGCCGACACTTTCACCCAAGTGTGAGCCATTTTCACTGGCAAATTAGTCATGCCGTTAAATTCTTATATAGAAATATGATATGGATGTGGACATGATCAAATGAAAACCATGTTAGCTCCTGCATAACTCGAATGACAAGCAATTCCATCTTCCCACACAAAACGTTGTAGTTTTGGCCCAATCACATAACAAAACATGACCGCTTTGACAAAAAGCAGCAGCTGTTAATGGCTTTTTGAGATGCCACATGATGTTTTGATTGATGAAATATTGTCTTAAAGTACTTTTATTCATGCTTTTGCTACATTGAAGATGTTGGAAAACACTAGATTTGTTTATGCTTTGTGGAACATTGACGGTGCATATATTTTATTGATGCTTTTTAGACAATTTTTATTGCTCATCTTTTCTAATCAATGGACAAATAATAAAAATATAGATGATGATGGTTATAATGAGCACTCTGTTACGTGATTGGACCGAAACGGTGACGTTCTGTATGGAGAGGAGTTAGATGTAATTTGAGCCACGTAGGAGTCAACGTGGCTTTCATTTGGCCACATCGACATCCATGTCATATTTTCATAGGGGCAATTTAATGACAGGACTAATATGTTGGTAAAATGGTATATATTTGGGCCAACGTGTTGGTAAAATTTTTTCGAGGACCAAAATATTGGCCATATAAAATTTCATGGACCAATCTGATTGTTTATTCTTTAATATATATTTGATTAAATTAAAAAAAAAAGAATACTTAGTCTAAAATTAATGCAGTTCAATTTTCACTTCGGTCACGTCCACCATTTTAACTTCTTAATCATCCTCTTCGAGGACAGCAGCATCTCGGACTATTTATTCGGAATTTTCAAATTGTCCGTCAAATTATTTCCCATCGACCAGTAAAAAAAAGAATATTTAATGTAAAATTCAAAATATTAATAACCAATTCGCTTGTACCATATTTCAATTATATTTTTCTGACTATTTTTAATAGTAGGAACAATAAGCAAGTGCCCAATTTTTTTCTCATGTAAAATTACGATTATGTCCCACAAAGACCAACATTTTCGGAAGACAAGTCGACGGGGCCACTTGCTGAATATGGCGAGTAAGGGTACATTAATGAGCAGCATTAGGGCTGATTTGGATAGTATATCCTGTATTTTTTATGGCACTCAAACCTTACTTTATATAAAATTGGTTCCTAAATTTTGGAATCGGAACCTATTCTGTTGAATCTTGGAACTGGACCATAACCGAAACCTGTCAGATACCACAGGTTCCGAGTACTCTATTGGAACATATTTATTTGCCTCTATAATACCAATTATTTTAATATTTTTATAAATTTAATAATTATCATGTTCAAAATATTTTCATGGTTATCACTGTTTGTATAGTTATTTATCATATTGTAATTTTACTAATGTTTACGGTACATTTAATTATTCTTTATTACAGATTTTCTAAGTTGTAATGATATTTTAAACACAGAAAATTCATCAAATATATATAATTAATACGTCAAATGAAAGTTCATCGAATTAGGAATACAATAGTTCAAAAGGTTAACATGTTAGATTTTAGATTGCTATAGTAAAAAACACAAATATCGGAAAAAATGTGTGTAAATCCCCTTTGATTAGTAGGAAACATTCACGATATAGAGTAATCATTTTCCGTTTACTAGATAGGAAAGGAGATCATAATTTTAGCGAGATATTCAATCTAGTGTTTTAAGTAGTTATTACTGACGAGGAATACGCATCATATTCGTTAGATAATTAAGAAAATTCGGTATGTAAGACAAACTAGGTGCTATCACCTATAAGTTTAGGTTTTGAGGTGGGTATGTGTTCAAGCACTTGTAGGCTCAGTAGATATTTTATATAGCATTAGAGACAATTATTTTATGGACTCATACCTAGTGGTGGCAATGGGGCGGGGCATCACTTGTTAAAACCCCTATATAGAAGTTTCGGTTTCTAGATGGATACGTGTCCAACTTCTTATAAATCTAGTGAATAGTCTAGAAGGGGTGGAAGGAGAAAGAGGATAAAAGGGGCATGAGAAGTTTTACTAGTAAGATTGAACCCGGGACATTTAGGTTATAGGACGGGAATTGTACCGATTGTATCAAGCCATTTTCCTTCTCTTATTACCGTCTTTTGACAAATTTTATGTAATTCATGAGAGAAGAGATATTGAAAGAGATAAACATGGCCGGCGATCAACTAAAACCACGGGACTCTAACTTTATTAGGTTAATTGTTTGACTCAAAGATTACATAAGATGAATCATCGATTTATCGGCTCTAAAAATGAAATATAATGGGAAACAAACAATTTAGAATGCCACGAACAATATCAAATCCGATATAATAAAATCCTATAGATATTAACTAAAGTAATTGATCGATATGATCTTATTATCAAATATTTTATTTCCTAAATATTCATAAAATGTCTTTACATCTTTAGTTGACAATATATTCATATGATATATGAAACTTGAGTAGTTGGACGGGCAAATGGATAGGATCATCAATAAATGGAGAGGATGCAGTTTGACTATCCGGTTGAGTGTCTTCTTATGGGGAGAATTAATGAGGGAAATTCCTGTTTGTGTTGGTTGGTGCAAGCAAAGTTTGAGCTGTTCATGCTGGCATGTTGCTCGTGTCTTTGGGCCCATCCAATTAATGTTTGGTCCAAAAATCACAAGAAAATTAGAAATATGAATAAAAATTTATTATATTAAAAATCAAAATATTTGAGGGAGGAAAAATTTTCCACATATCAATTTAGTGTTATTTTCCTCATGAGTGAAGCTGATTGTCGACAGGCAGGTTGACATTTGACGGTTTTGTCGGGTGGTCGATGGCCTGGATACTCACGGGGTCTCCAATTTTCACTAGGATCCTAAGAGCTGAGAGTCATATTAAGCGGGACGGCAATATCAGCTGATCAAATTGCAATCATATCCACGCTCAAATTAAATTGAGCGGGGTTGCATTTTTCATGGAAATCACTCTTCAATGGATGATTTATTTTTCTTCTTTAATAAAAAGGAGAACAATGTTAGTGTCATATGGTAGTATAACAAGTTAATAGAAATTAACTACATCAAATTCAATTATTTTCTAAAAAATAAAGAAAAGATATCTAAGAACCTAAGTAAACTTCTAAAGATCTTAGAAGTCCTAAAAAATCCCGACATTAATTAGTAGGAAGGTAAAAAGATACCTAAATTATAAAATACAAATTCTTTAAAGATTTTCTCAACCCTTTTAAAGATTTTTTAATTAAATTTATATTTGCAGCATAAATTTCCGCTATGTAGCTATTTTCTATCACTTCACAGCACCATTAAGCAATGCCAACGTTGTATCTTCATGACCCTTTTTTTTAAGAGTGGAAGGGGATCATGGAGAGGAGAAGACAGTGAATTAAAGCATCATTTTCTTTTTTTTGGTAATCGGGGTATCTGGGTACCTTCCGGGCCCGACCAGCGCGAGTTACGGTACCTCCTCCCCGGGGCACATGTAATAACTTATAAATCACGTGTGTCGGGGAAGTCAGGCAAACCTGACGGCTCGAAAGGTATAAAGCCCTCAGTCACGAAAAAATACACCCGTGAGAATTTGAATTTAGGAAGTTTTGAAAAACCTCCTAAAACCTGACAACACGGGCTGCTCTGGTAGGCGAATTAAAGCTTCAGTTAATTGATAAGAATTGATGACTTCGAGTTGGAGTGTCGCTTTTATCATTTCAGTGGATGCCGTACGAGCGCCGTGGAGTCCAAACTCAAACACGTGCTTGGGATATCCCAGTCCGCAACCATTAATTAAACCGATAAATTAATATGTTCATCATCTCAGCCGTTGATCTTATTCTTGATTAATTTATTCAGCGGTTATGATGTGACCGAGGCATCTGCCCGGAATGGTTTAAGAGTGTGGATGCAATTTATATTTACAAATTTAAATAATTAATTCAAATTTAATTTAATTATTTGAATTAATTCAAATATAAATTGATCTTGCGATAATTTTCACTAGAGGTGATGAGCACAGGAGCCCTATATTTTTTATAGTATTCGAATCCTATCTTATATAAGACTGATTTTTAAATTTTAGATCTAACTCCTACGCTATTAAATATTAAAACTAGATCATATATGAAATCTGTAAAATATTGCAGGTTCTGAATGAGTTGGTGGAACCTATTTATTTTTTATTCTTCTACTTTTATAGCATGGATTACTTTGATGTTTTTTATTATTAGTATTATTGTATCGTATTAGTATATATAATTTTAAGTATGTTTCTAATTATATTTAAGTACAATTTATTACTGATTTTAAGTTATAATAATAGTTTAGAAATAAAAATTTATCAAATATACGTAATTGTTATATCAAATTAGTTCTTCGAGTAGGAATATCACGGTTTAAATGGTTCATGAATGAAGTTCAAATGAGAAAATTACGAACGATTAAAATTAACTACACGAGGTATTCATAATTGGAACCATAACCAATCGGTTCCTTGATATGTTACATAATCTACCATATTTTCATTGAGATCTACTTAAAACTTACTTAATATGATAATTTTTAATTTTTGATTTACTTTTCTGTTTATTCCTTTTTCCAAAGACAATTTTTTATGTATAATTTACTAATATTTAGTCATGACTAATTCAAGTTCAAATCATGTCGGTCCACTAAAGGAGTAAAGTTCTCCTGAAATAAATTTTTTTGTTAATAAGACTCAAACATGAGATCTCGATTAAAAAAAGATATTTTTCCATTTCAACCGACTTATGTTAATAAATATCACTTTTTTCAACCATTTTAAATTATGCATACCTTAAACTACTAAGTCATGCATTTGAAACATGATAATAATTATATATTTATCTTTTTTTACAGTTAAATTTATATGTTTAAAAATGACAAATTAGTTTTATATGGTCACTTCCCTTGCACATTTTAGTCCAATTTTTAACTTTTTCCTGACTTGTATTTCAAGCTATCAACAAAACCATCAACTGGAACAATGACAATTGATACTAAAACATGTAATAAAAGTGATCTTGTAGGACTAAAAATTCAATTGTAAAAAACGATAAATGTAGGTGATTTTTCAGCAATTTATTTCGGCACTTTTCCTTCACACTTTCGAAGAATTTCTTTCTTTTTTGTGAATTTTATACGTTGTTTTCTACGTACGTATAAATAGTTAATTTTACGACATTATATTTAAATTATTTATTTTATTATTTGGATAAATTTGCATGGATAAGCATGTGTTAAGGGCATGTGCACGTGTTCGGGTGTTGGGATGCCCTAAAGCCACCATGGAGTTAATTGTTTTGGGACACACTTGACAATGGAGCCAAGAATGTTCCCATGGAACAACGACATTTTCTGACCTAGACCTAAATTAGGTCAGCCGTATTATTTGTATAATGATTGGATAAGATCGAATATATTGGACTGAAACTAGAGATGGATCCAGAAAATTTATTCATAGAATGAAATTCTAAGAAGAGTAATATAACGAAGTAAGAGGGTTTTGAGATTCACGCCCGATTGTTGATGCCGGAATTTTAAGGGCAACTACAGCGGAAAAACTGAGAAGTAAGAGAAAATATATGAACACTAGATATACGTTGTAAAACCCTTACTGGAGGAAAATCTTAGCGGCACAGAGCAAGCAATCCATCAGATCAAAGTAGGAGATTACAACTTCGCAGATATTCTTGATCCCATACCCAAGCCCCCTTTACAACCCGCTAAGAAAAAAGTCTCGGCCCACCCTAGTATTATAGAGAAGTTTATCAGAAACATCACTCACAAGATTCCTTCCTCTTTCCCAAGACTCTATTCAATCTTATTTATAGGGATCTAATATAATAAAAAAGATATAAGATATTTCCTAAATTATATCATAAAAAATATCCTAATTTAATTTAGGATGAGATTACAGGAAATCATAATAAAACATAATAAAATCTTTCCTTCATGATTTTCACTCATCTGATAGATCTTCGGGTTCCACAAGTATCCGACTTGATGCAAGACAATATCAACAAATCTCCGCCTTGGCTTGTATTGAGCCAACAGCCATCAAACTTGGATTTGCTTACTTTGCTCAGCCCAGTCACGAGCTCTGCTTATTCGTGTGGGCACTGCTCAAGTCCAAACTACCCTTGGACTTATCCCAGTCAGAACTCCAACAAGTTTCTAGCTGACATGTCGACAAGCCGACTTCAACACGGGTTTAGCATTCTCCAAGATCACCAACACCTCAAACCCAATTTTTCTAGGTGATCTTGACTGCTTTCTCTACCTGCCTGAGCAAGCTCTTTCTCTCGTAGAAGTTGTTGCCTCCCTGCGGGCCTTCTTGACTCACTAACTCCTACCACCATAGGTTGAGTTCCAGGAGTCTTCGTTAACTCAACCTTCCTCCAAGGTGTCTCCACCTTCTCTCAGGGTCATGTCCTTAAGCTGGTCAACCACAACAAATTTATCAAAGGACATTTACTTATTCACGAGGGATTTTGAGGCCTTACCAACAGTGCACAATGCCTTGCACACGTTCACCCTTCCATGCCCTAGATCATCCAAGTATTTTGGGAAGTCGCACACTCAGGTGCTGTCGTAGTCCCAGCCTTTATATGCAAGATATAGAGTCCTCTCTATAGCAGCACTTTCATAACTATGAGTGCTCCCTTCAAGATTTTTAGCACTTCACACAGGGCCTTGTACTTGTACCTGCATCGATAAAGAGTTTCCAGAGAAAACAAGTTTCTTCTAAATTCAAGGACATGCTGAACACCAGTTAAAACTCTCTCACACCCATCATACATCTTGATTCTCACATCTTCAACCCTAGCAACTCCACATGTTTGCCCATTTTCCATATGAATCTTATCACCTATAACTGGATAGTAAGTGATATATAGACTTTTATCATGAGATACATAGAATGTGCTACCTGAATAAAAAACCCAGTTTGAACTTCAATGGCTTGATACTGTGAGATTCTCAACAGCCCTTCTCACATTTGTTATTGTTGTCAAGATCTCATTCTCTGCCTCTTTGTCCCCAACATTCACCGACGACTCAGCCTACTTGTCTTTTCTCCCATGGCAGCTTCGTTTGACATGGTCCTCCTGGTCGCAGTTCCAACAAATCAACCTTCCTTGGGATTTCATTCTAGACTTTCCTCTACTCCCACAACCTCTATTCGTAGATCTGCCCCTTGCAAGAGCCCTTCAGCAGTACGACTTGAGCCTTCCATCACCCTCTTATTCAACTTTTTCGAGTTCAGTGCTACCCTGACATCATCCAGAGTGATGCTCGATCTCCCGTACAACATGGTATCAACAAAATTCTCGTAAGAGTCTGACAGAGAGCACAACAACATTAAAGCTTGATCCTCATCCTCGATCTTTATATCAATGGACTAGAGGTCCATTACGATTTGATTAAACAGATCCATGTGGCTGCCTATTGGTGTGTCAGAACTCATCCTCAACTGGTACAACCCCTTCTTTAAGTAGAACCGGTTGGTTAGGGACTTCGTTATGTACAGTGACTCCAGCTTCTGCCACAACTCCGAGAAGTCTGATCACACACCTTCCGGAGGACCTTATTTGACAAGTTGAGCTGAATCATGCTAAAAGCCTTAGCCATGATATCTCTTTTTGGCAACCGTTAGGGATGGGGCTAACGCAGTTTCTCCATCAAGTGCTCCTTCAAGGCCATGTTGCACCAGCAAAGCCTTCATATTGATGCGCAACAATCCAAAGTCGTTTGAACTGTCAAATTTCTCTACATCGAATCTCGCCACCGACGTCTTCGAGATTGAAGTAGGAGATCACAGCTTCACAGAGATTCTCAATCTCGCACCCAAGCCCCCTTACAACCCGCTCAAAAAAGAGTCTCGACCCAACCTCTCAAATTCTCACGTCCTAGCGCTACAGAGAAGTTTATCAAAAAGATCGCTCACAAGATTCCTCACTTTTTCCCAAGACTCTATTCAGCCCTATTTATAGGGATTTGACACAACAAAAAAGGTATCAAATATTTCATAAATCATATCCTAGAAAAAATCCCAGTTTGATTTGGGATGAGATTACAGAAAATCATAATAAAACATAATAAATCTTTCCTTCATGATTTTCATTCATTTGACAGATCTTCGGGTCCTACGAGTATTCGACTTGATGTAAGACAATCTCAACAGAGGGTGAAATAAACAATTTAGCAAAAACCAAATAAATAAAGTGAAAAATGTGTAATTCTCATGAATTTTTTTCAAGTTATCCTTCGCGCTGCCTAAATCCATTTTTAATTGAAGTTAAAAAACATAATTATGTTAAAGAAAGATTATTTAGAGTATAAAACCTGGATGAAATGTGAAATTTATTATGTATGCTCAAAATTAAGAACATTGGTAGTGAAATTCACCAGAAAACATAAATTCACTCGAAGGTTCCAGGGAGATTGGGAGGGCCCAGTGGATAGATAGATAGTAGAATTTTTTTCAATATATATCACTCGGTATTCAAATGCCTAATAAACCATAACCAATTCAAGTTTAAGTCAGGTTAGCCCACCAAGAGCTAAAACTGCCATACCATGAAATTCTCCATCAACATAACTCGAATTTGAGATTTTAATAGAGAAGAAAATGTATCCAATATCAACAACACATGTTGATAGTGTCTCAAATTTTTATCAATACTTTGCATGGGTCCCTTTCTCTCCTAACCCTCTATAAAGTCTTCGTGGTTGTAGCACCTTCCGGCCGGCACGTCCAGCTCTGGCTGGGCACGTCAGCCCCCTTTTCCTCGAGCCTAGACATGCGGCTACCACCACCGCTCGACTATGGTCATATATACCTCCACCGCCAACATTGGTGGCTTTTGCCCAAGTAGCTTGTTCGCCCTCTTCCCGGCTCTCTAGCGGTTCGTCTCCTTCCTCCTTTTGCAGAAACCTCTTAACTGTGCTAATCCTTGCCTCAACATCACAAAAGCTTCCGGTGAGTCTCAGATCTATTGCTGTTGCCTTCGACTCTGCCTCTGCCTTCCTAGATCCGATGCCTCCTCCACCCTCCGCAAGGTCCAAACCTTGGACCTCCACCTTCGCCCAGATCTAATGCCTCCGCCCCCGTCCCCCACCGAATCTGCTGCCTCTACCACCGCCTGACTAGATCTACCTTACCCCCGGCCAGATTTGCTAGCCCCACCTTCTCCCTGATTGGAACTGCCTCCCCCACGGTTAGATGTACCTCCCCCAGGCCCCACCCACGCCTCCACCCTTGCCCTCGTCTAGATCTGTCACCTCCATTACACCGCCCAGATCCAAATCGCCTTTGGGGTTTATGTTGTGTGGAGAAGCTGAGCGCCTGAGTATGGCTCAAGACACCCTCCTGTTTTGCTCTTGTATAGAGATTGTAAAATTCCTATACAAGATTATTGAGATCTACATGGATTATGGCTTGAGGACCCTCCCAACTTGGTTTTTACCGGGGTCCATGTAGACTGATAGAAGTTTGTGATAAGGACTCTTATGCCTGGCTGACTAGCTATGATCGTATTGAGCATTATTCGATATGATTATCGCATATATTTTCCTTTGTAGTTAGTCTTGGAGGATCCCTCTGTAGTTCTCAATCATGTAATTACCTATCTCTTAAGCATTTTTCCCTATGTACTCATTTTTAAGTAATGATAAAATTCTCATTACTTTTGAGAAAAAAAGAAAAAAAATTTGAAGTGGGTCATTGTCTCAAGAGATTTGCAGGGCTTCCTCGCCTTTTAAGTAAATATTTAGTACATAATACATGACGATTTTGTTATGTATACTTCTGAAAGATCTCGAGATATATAAAATCTTTTTCCACAATTTTTAAGGATTAACTTCACATGTGATGATCTATGTGTGAATTAACACAGAAAAATTATTATCTATTACATAATAAAATATTAAATTAGTATTTAGTCACATTCATTAGCATCATTCTTGAGTAATTACATGCAAAATGAAGTACTAGAAATTCATTTTCTAATTTTTATTCTACTTGGACAAAAATTTATTGAACCAATACTTATAAAAAATACATTTAAATTAAATGGTTGTATTAACCGAGAAAAAAAATGAGAGACTAAATACTCAGACATATCATAATGATAGTCTTTGGCAAGCATTATGGGGGTCTAAAGATCCATGAGCGTCTTAAAATCCATCTTTGGAGAACGGTTAATAAACGGCTCCCCTGGTTTTCACAAGAGTGTGGTCCTTGCCCACTGGGCAAAACCAGCTCCGATGATTATCAGTGCCTTTTCGGTACCTGTATTTTCACTCGTGTTGTTTGGAGGGAATCATCATGGTGCCTAATAGACAGTCCAATCGTAACAACTTCCTTGCATGATGCAATACAAAGTATTATAAATCTTCCTCATGCACTATCTATGAATATGAACGAGTCCAGTCATTTCACTCTATTTGGTGCCATACTTATTTATTATCTTTGGAAATGGAGAAATGGCACTCTTTATGTAGATAAACAACTGGAGCTATCAAGTTTCACCAAGTAAATTAAGCGAGTTTATACTGAACATCTTTCAACGGTGGAAAGCAGCTCCCTCAGTGATGGAAATCATAAGCTAGCTCGGCAGAGGCCTGTAGACCATCGCTGGATGAAGATTTGCATGGATGCAGCATGGATTAATAGGAAATGGACTATGGGGGAGTTGCAAAGCTTTCATAGATATACGACATTAAGTCCCATTCCCCGCTTGCCGCAAAAGCTCATGCTGTCTTGCACGCTCTCAACGTTGCTTGGATAGAGAATGGAGCAAAATTTGGATTCAAAGCGATGTATTACTATTAGTGGAGTCCCTCTCTAATCCATCTAGCAGTCCTTGGGAAATTAATAATCTAGTTAGTGATATTATTAAGCTTTTAACTCTATTCACGGAATGGCAGTGCACTTGGATTTCTTGGTCGGATATGCTTCTTGCATATGATCTAGGTCAATTAGGATTTAGATCAAATTTTGATTCCTTATATGTGTTGGAAGGTTACCCCTTTTGGAGTGCTCCCTTATTATAAGTAATGAATGAATTTACTTATTTAAAAAAAAGGAGAAAAATGGCACTTTTTCTCTCCTCTCTTGCATAGATGGCATCAATTTATAATCAATTTGAGAAATAGTACTAGATTGAGATAATTGACATATTTCCCCTTATTTTGAGAAGGTTCTCTCTTTCCAAAAAAACTCAAATACCCTGTTTAGCTCTTTTTTTCCTATCTTTCCCTCTCAATCTCTCCATCAATCCCTCTCCAGTGCTCCCTTTCCCTTGATCCATTTTCTCCATCCTTCCCCGTGTGGAGCAACCAATGCTGTAGCTCCCACCCCTATTTAGCCTCTCCCTTAACCCCTTTCCTCCATCCCCCTTGATGCAGCTCCTTCCCCGCGCAGCAACCAATACTGCAGCTCCCTCCTAGTGCAGCCTCTCTCAATCCCTCTCTTCTCCTCGACCCCTCTCTCGATCCCCCCTGGTCTTTCGTGTTTCCTTCTATTCTCTTTAGTGCTTTCTCAAAGTAGCACGACAAACCTTCAGCTCCTTGCACGCTCTAGCAGAGCAGAGGACGAGCTCTCCGATTCTCTTCCCCCTCTCTCCAACATAGCACCAACAACGACCTCTAACTGATAATTATTAACGAGCCTCTTCATAGTGTATTGTTTACCCTTGCTCTATGTGTTTCTTCTCCATGCTTTGCATGTTTCTCACTTGATTTTAATGGTTAGGGTTTTAATTAAACTACCAGCATTATTTATAGTGTTTCATAATCTATTTAGATAGTATCGGGAACTATATAGGTTTTTGGCATGTGCGCTAAATTTTAAACAATGTTGGGGGATCTTGTTATATAATATTGGGACCTATCAAGGTCATGGACTGGGGTATAACATATCGACACCTATATATAACTTGTCAAGACCTATTTATAAGGTATTGGAATATATATATATATATATATATATATAACTTGTCGGGACCTATTTCTTAACAACGAGACTAAGTGCAATATTACAATATGTGTAGAATGTAACTGATATATCTTTGTCTTTATTTTAATGAATAGGTACTATGGAGCGTGTTCGAGTGGTAATTATATTCAGTGGCAAATGGGAGTGCACGCGGATGGAGATTTTTGATATTTAGGGAATCAAATAAAGTACAAAAGGATAATTGTCCTAAGGAGTATCCGATATAACGAGTTAATCGAAAGGTGTAGTCAATCATTCCCTATGATGGTGGTATGTCTATCATAGAGTTGCATTCCACAAACATTGGAGGAGGTGGTATTCCATATCAAGCGGATGTAGAAAATGATGAAGATTTAGAATTCGTACTTAGTAAGAAAAGGTATCCACATCAGATATGTGAACAACCAGATTATAAAAGGGTTCAAAAAGTAGGTATTGGTGAAATAGATGTTACACCCTTTCAGAGAAGCAGTCAACCCCAAGTAGGCACGCAACTTGTGCCACATTTTCATGAAAATAATGAAGCTAATGAAACACAAGATGTGCAATGGCGTAGGAGGTGCATATGTGTAGTGATTGGCAGAACGAAGTAGGAGATGTTCTATCGACTTGTTCTGTACTGTGTAGTGATTGGCGGAACATCCTAAGTGAGTATCGATACACAAGATTCCCCAGGGGAATGAATCAAACTCATCTAAATTTTTCACCAGACTCCACCACCAATAGAGAATCGTTTGTCTCTTGTCAGTGTTCTAGATAAATTCTCCTAGTAGAAGTGTTAAACTCAACTTCACAACATCAAATCATCGTACAAAACTAGCCCTATCCACCGCGTTCTGATGTTATCATAATGAACATGATTTCACCCATAAAAGTGTCAATATAACAAACCACGTTGAGGGCTCATATTGCTCAACATTTGGATAAGCCCCAAATTTAAGCCCCAAAACAAGGCAAAATTCTTTTCTAGTCATCATCAATATATGACATCGTCCAGTAAGGAACTACATCTCATCTCTTAGCCCATCATGTCTAATCTCTCTAGCAATAAATGTACTGCTAATAATCTACTAAAGTCCATGTCCTGATCCATATGTAGAAAATATTCAAGACAACTACATTGAAGCTAGTCTATCTCCTCTTCATTATAAAGTGCATTCTTAATATTATGAAACATTTGTATGTGATGGTGTCGGTTCAACTTTGGGTAGAACCATTCCATAAGAGAAATCCTCAAATTTTGTTCTATCTACACAAATACAATATGTGTCAATTAATGTAAAAATAGGTCCCAATATAGTTTAAATAGATTCCAAGATTGTAACAGTACTTATTGGTGTAGGTCCAGATGTAATATAATTAGGTCTCAATATAGTATAAATAGGTCCTGGTAAATATGCAATTATAGATTACTATAGTACACAACAATCTAGCAAAATCCAAGCCATCTTCTTCCATTAATCCAACCAAAGTGTGAATCCAACAACTAATCTAACTAAAAGTAATAACCCATTATATGTGTTATTATCCAACAATCCAGATAATAACACATATAATGGGATCTCCAATAGATCCTAGTGCAACAATTAGGTCCCAATAAAGTATAAATAAGTTCGGACATAGTGTAAATGGGTCCTGGTAAACTCGCAATCACGGATTACTCTAACACACAACAATCTAGCAAAATTCAAGTCATCTTCTTCCATTAATCCAACCAAAATATGAAACCAACGATAATCCAACCAAAGTAACGATAAATCATATTATTACAAACCTTAGATGCCACAAGCAGGGAAGGGAATCTAGCTACAGGAGTTGTCAAAGCTAAAGGTCAAACAGCACTGATGGGACTGATGTTGAGCTATAGGGGGAGCGACATGACCCACAACGAGTTGTAGGGGGAGCAATGGGAGCGATGGGCAAGGTTCATGACTAAAGAAAGGAGGGGAGAGAGCAGAAGAGGCATTAGGGCAAGGGAGAGAGCAGAAGAGGCATTAGGGCAAGGGAGAGAATTATGATAGATTATCTTATGAGAATATGCTGAGATTTTCTGAAAATTCTTTAAAGAGTCTTTTACATTGATGCTACTTTTTCAAATCTCTACAAGTTGGTGGTAATTATAAATGCAACCATAATATTTTGTGCTACTTAAATTTTCCAACGGGAGTGATTTATATATGAATTAGAATTTTCAAAATAAAATTATTCATACCAATATGCGATTAACTTTTACCGAATAATTTTAATTGTTTTGGGTCAAACTTGCTTGTATCATGGAAACCGTCAACGTTTGAAGTGTCTTGAGGGTTAGAATTCATTGACATTTACAGTTTTCTCACGCGGAACACTAATCTAACAACAGTGAATGTGAAATAAAATATACAAAATATTCCTTGGGGATTCCAGTAGGCATTAGCCAGCGAGCTAGACGGCCTGTCGTATGAGACCACGTTTATGTACTTTTTTTTTTCCTTATTGAACATTTTCAGGGTCCACGTAATCGTCCCGTTTCTGAACGTACTTTAATTAAGCAAATATATTGTAATGCTAATTCACAGTTCTTCATTAATTAAAACATGTACGGAAACAAATATCATGTGATTTAAACGCATTTTAAGCTACTGGGAGACAACATTGTTATAACGGAGATAAAATGTCGGTTACATAATTCTCCTTGTAATTAAAAAAGGAAGAAAATTAGGAAAAAGATGAGATAAGACTGCACACCATGCTAAAACAGAGCGGTTCATGTGATTCCATTTTTTTCCCTTAATAAGATTTCACATTGAACTCTTGTAAATGGAGTTTATTTATTATGTGATGACTTTATCTCTTCATGTATTGATCCAACTCGAATCTTTTTTTTTAAAGAAATATAACACTATAGTATTTTAATTTATCTATTAGAGTGTCTCGTTCAAGATGAATGTCCGAGATCTAAACCTGACTAGGTGAGTGAAAATTGATAAGAAATGAAATCCAATTGTAGTCTTTAAATGATAGGTTTCTTGATTTTGTCACATCTCATTTCGAATAAAATTGATATATTTTCCTAGAAGAGAATAAAGAAATATATTTCGTTATAATGGGTCTATATATGGATGAATATAATCTTGTATAGATAAATAGAATAATTTTATGAATTACATAAAAAAAAATAATTCTGCTTGTTTTATTAATTTCTTGGTGAAGAGTTATGTATGTGTTCCGGCAATATAAGCATGCTGTCAAGCGGCACAGTGCATGTATAGATGCCAATTGAACTTTTCTTTTTGAAATTTGCACTGCACAGTGTACACGCAAATACTATTTATTTATTTGTTTATTTATTTGCTTTGTGTTTGTCTGGAGGGTGTCGGTAAAGTTTCTGTCGTGGACTCGTATTTTATTTTCATTTAATTTATATTGTTTTTATTGCAAACAATATATTACAAAAAAGCATATTGTATTATTTTCAAATCCGGTTGACATCTTTATTAGCCCGTTTGCCTCTCTCTTAGAGAGTCAGTTGAAAGGATACCATTGAGAATGACTAAAGAACAAAATCAAATGAATGATTCTTGGCAATCTGGAACCGTGAAGAACAGCTTCCCGTTCCACTTTCAACCAAATTGTCTCATACAGTGGGTAAAAGCCATGGGGTAGCAGAATCAAATAACCTAGCTAGGCAACCGGATGTGGATTGAATTATAACTCTATTCTCCTTGGTACCGCATCTCCAATGGGGTGCATAGCCGTGACGGCCAAGGCAACAAAATGGGAGTTTGGCAGTGAAGACTGTGACAAATCTCCAGTAGGAATATGATGGATCGGGGGTCAAGAGATTGACATACATGGCATCATGTGTAGGATCACGGTTGGGGCAAACAATCTCAGGGAAAACAAGTACGAAGAAAGTCTTGCAGTGCAAAGTTTTCCAGTGAGTGACCGAGACGGAGAACGATCCTATTTGGCATGAAGCGTCTCGCTAAAATCCATAGGAAGGGCCCCGACCCCGATTACGGAGGTGGTGGTTTTGGGTGATTCAAGCCCTAAATTACGTGTCGAGGTGACTGAAGAAGTGGATGCATTATTTATTTAGTGAACTTTATGTTTAGGACTTCTGCCTCATTTTGCGCCAGAAAAAGAAACACATTTGAGAGTTGCAGGTTCACGAATATTATGACTTACTGAAGCTATCAAAGGCATGAATTCATCACCCAGCCCATTCGCAGTTGTCAATAGGACCTTGCCATGCGAGCAATCTTTAAACAGAATTTCAAAACAATGTGGGAAGGCAAGGCACATTTAAATTGGCAAATAATTCTGTAGCAGATCCTTCTTTGCACATCAGCATCGAGCAGCATGCAAGAAAAACTGTGAACACAATTGCAATCAGCACCAACCATATTTTCTCGCTTGCCTCTTACCTACAGGGATCAGAGTTGTGTTGTTTTATGGGATAGCATTGCATGTGATGCTTGGGGAGAGGTAATCGTTGGTTGTTTTGTACAGACTGACTTATTTCCCTATACTTTTTAAGGTAACTGCAATTTTTAAAGTTGTGAGCGAGATTTATGAGCGTTACACACGATTATACAGATTATGTTGCCCAATTATTCATATGGTTAATAGTCAGGCAAGGATGGATTTAAAGTGGCACAGGGCGTGATCACCCCCTTAAACTCGATAAAACCCTGTAAAAATCTATGCAATTTTTATTAATTTTGTCCATATTTCTATTAAATTATATTATTTCATCCCTTCAAAATTTGACCTCTCTCCATATTAAGTTTCATTCATCTTAGGTTGATTTTCTAGACCCGTCCCTGTAGTTAGCTCATGTGATTTCTCATTTATTGAAACAAAAAGAAAAAAGGGTTTTCAAATATATGATCCATAAAATTTTAGAAAATCTTCCCCGCATATTGTGAGAAAACTAACCTATCTTCGTCAGCAACCATTGACAAGTTTTAAGAAAATGTTAACCCCGGGTTTGGAAATTTAATAATGAATGAATGGAATGTGAAAACTCTATCCATTAGAATGGAACTACTATATACAAATTCGAAACTATAACGAGTCATTTATATTTTTAGAATTACTTTATATGTTCCTCGCATGAGAATGTTAAGTTTTTATACTGTCAAGTGCATTTCTTATTTACTTCGTAGTATGAAATAGGCACGAATTTCGTGCTTAAAGAAATTAGTTAATGAATTCTTATATTTACACCATGTCAAAAGCACATGCTTAGCTACTGGTAACCATTTTTCAGTTATAAAGGACGTACATGATCTTAGAAAGGAAAATCTCCTGAAAATTAAATTTAGAATTTGATTCCTGAGTTAAGGACAATACCAATGGTGTATATCCCCTTTTGTCTTGTTTAATTAATCATAATTGCTAATAAAATGGAATAATTTTGTGGCCGAGGAAAAACCTTAATTCTTGCTGTTTTTATTAATTTCTCAGTGAAGATTAGGTGTGTGTCCCTGCAGTACAAACATACTATCAAATAGCACAGTGTCCGTATAGATGCGAGTTAGTTAACTTCTTATGAAAATTATGTTGTCATTGGAGATTACGATTGCATGTCGGTTCCTTTGTTCAATTTGAGCTACGAGACTGATGAAAGTCGCTGCTTTCCGAACCTAAAATTCCTATACTATTGATGGGTTATGCCAAATCGTAAGGTTCACAAGCATGCGCGGAAGAGTTCAAGCTGCAGAAGTCAATGCACCAAGCACTGAGGACTCGAACCGACACCGTGGATAAAAAATGTGGTAAGCATATGGTGCGGTGTTGCTTGACACCCCACATTACACCTAATCGCGTGATATATTCTTTCATCCTATTTTGTCTATTTCCGGGATTTTGGATATTCATATGAATAATTCTTGAAACGAATAGATTTCATTAAGAATGAACAAAGGACAAACTCAAATATCATCCTCGGAAATTTGCAATAATAAACAACAGTTTTATGTTCCATTTCAATTAAATTGTCTCATACAATTGACAAAAGCCATGGGGTAGCCGACTCAAATAACCTAGACAACCAAATATAATATACTCTAACTTTCTTGATGTGGGTCAGCAATATATATGATGCTACGGGTTCCAAGCCGTGATCTGAACATAAAACCACAAAATGCTTTATATGTTTGGTCAATAACAATGACAGAAAAATACAATATATGTTTGGTCACTGACTATAATATCGAATTTTGAAAAGCATATAGAGCAAATCTCAAGCCTCACTAAAGGGCACTAGCTTTCATAAATTAATTCGCCAAAAATTGCTTTTACTGCTAATACATGATTGGAGCATTTATTTGTTGAAGAGAAGAGACTAGCAGTTGCACTTGAGGATTCCTTATTGATGTTGACCATTAAGATCCATGAGTGCGGGGCTGATTGCCAGCAATATTATGCTTAGGCAAGAGACAAAACATATGGTGGCATACATTTGGAATAGAGAGTACGTGTTAGACAAGCTCGAGCATCCCGCTAAGTATTGGCCTGATCAAGAATTCTGTAGCAGAAAAACAGTGGGAGGGTCTATCAGTGGCCGTAAAGGTGTCATGCCAGTCAGAATAGCCACTACCACTATAGCCTTGATCATTCTATCAGACAACCTTGCTGTCCCTTTTGCTTTCGCTGCGGCTTCATTTGGGCACTTAAACCTGATGGAGAATTGGTGTGAGCTGTAAACATTTATGAGAGGTTATTTATAACATGTGTGTTGAACTGAAGAGCCGAATGTGTGGGAGAATTCGGTTGAAGTGACCACTTCTAAAAATAGGAGGTTCTGTTCCTCCACCCTTTTGACGAAGTCATGGAATGAGAACGGGAGAATCGGTCAGATAACTTGCGATTCAGAAGGGTTTGACGAACTCGCTAAAAATAGGTTCTTTTATATTTTGTAAATAAAAGCTTCATATTTGCGTATTACATTTGTTTTGTATATTAAAGGTTGTCAGTTCCGTGTCTTTCAATTTTGGAGTCTTCCCAACTCGGTTCCTTCCTATGTTATTATTTATCCTATGAAAGTTAATGAAAATAATTATGCCTTCTTTCCACAAATTTATGTAGTATCATAGTCTCGTGCTCTTTTTTCTATTCGAATATAAGGATTCATTCAAGCAGATAAGAAGTGTATATATATTTTTTGTACTTTTTATCGTAACATATAATTCGTGATTAGCTAATGAGATCTCGGGCTTGAATTTCCTTTGTTGAAGCCATCACTATATATGCCTTTTTTTCTTTATAGTTCTATATGATTTTTCTTAACTAGCTCATGCAAACAAACTTTTTTTTTTTTTTTTAATTTCCCTTGGTTGGATATCAAAGTTTATACTCTTGCCTGCTCTCATGTTAGCAATACAAGAAACATCGAGGGTAATTTTAGGTTATCCCTAAAGTAGGAGTGCGGTGAGAAATGCCAAGATTTAGATATCATGAAATCTTTCAAGCCACTAACTATCGTTAAAGAACAAAGGCCAACAATTTATCGTGAGTGGATTAATTCATCGTTGTGTCATTCATCCAACATATGGCAAACCTAACATTAAACCGAGGGAAACTAACTAACAACCTAAATACATGGAAATCAAGTTACTTAAGATGCAAAAACTAAACAATCAAAAGTCAGTAATCAGTACCAAATCACAGCAGTCCTACCACCTAAATAACTAAAGCAAGCTCCCCTGAACCTAAGCTTTGAATTGTAAATTTTTTTTTATAACCGAGATATCCGAGCATTTTTTGGGTCGGACTAGCAGTGGTTGTGACACCTCCTCCTCGGAGCACATACAATAGCCCACAAACCATGTGTGCTAGGTAAATTGGGATAAATCATGATGGATTCGTGCCCCCAAGGGATCAAACCTTTAACCTAAGAAGTAAGAAGACCCTTACTTACCAGTTGGGTTAACCCCAGCTATGCATTGTAATAAAAAATAATGTAATAAATGAAAAAATAGAGACAAATAGAATACTCACCTAGAGTGAAAGATGCCTCCCTCTCTATTGATGAGCAACTGGATTCTCCCTTAATTGCCAATTGAGCTCCTCTTGTAGTTGTTCAACTCGCTTTTTAAGCTTTTCATGAAGGAAGCTCAATAATCTTTTATGAAAAACAACATCCGTTTTACTCAACATGGAAAGATTATCAAATAAGCAAACAAACCAAGTCAAATTCGATCAATTCATTTAAATTTGAGCCCAAAAGCATGTAAATAGCTAGTCTTTTTACATAATTAACACTTAGTCTTCCTTGATTTATGCAATTGACACAATGACCTTGTGCCTGGGCTATTTGTTTTTCTTGGTTCAGCTCTATAGGCTCAACCAGCCTTCATTTACTATAATGAGCCGAGCTCAAGCTTAAAATAATGGGATTGGTCGAGATCAAGCTAGGGCCCGGGCTCGCAAATCGCTATACGAGCTTAGATTAAACATTATAGATTCAGGCTCAGCTCGACTTGATTACACCGTTAGTGGAAAGCTTGGTGGGTCACTTCTCTTCACATTGTTTGTTCTCCGCAAGCTCCTACAAGAAACGAATTTGGCCCGGACTTGATCGATCTCTCGGGATCCTTTATAGAATTGAATGCCTTTTATATTTTGGATGGACATCATAATGTTGAAGTTAAAGTTGCTCTTACTGAGAAACCGACCTGGAAATCAGAAGGTACAATATAAATAGTTTAGATACTAGCGTATATCATGTTTAACCTTTGTTTTTTTTTTTTTCCCATGTTTCACGAGGATTTATCGAGTCCATGCGTTAAAATTAAATTAAATTATAGAAAATAGAGACATGGCACGAACATCCCAACAATCTTTGTAAACAACAGTAGTTAAAATCTCAAGGGACACGTTACAAGGTGATGGATACCTAACGGCTGACTAATCGCTTCCTTCGCAAGTCAATCGGAGCACGGATTCCTTTTCCAAAAGGGTACTATGCTTCACAATAATAACCCAATCTAGGTCCAGGATATTTGGAAATGTCCATAAGAAAGCTCTATGCCCAGCCAACTTGAACAAACCATCGTAAATCACTAGAGGCATAATCTTCGAATCCACTTCAAGAATAACCTTACTAGGACAGCTATCCCACGCCATCTCCAATTCCGTTTCACCGCCCCGTAATTCTGCTGCTATGAACCTTGTGCGTCTTAGTATCGCTAAGACTATAGAAGGCCAAAAAGATTTGACAGCCTCGCATCAAAGTGTCGTAATCCGATCCATTGGATTCGTTGAATCTAAAAACTTTTAGGTTATAGGCCCTGGGTTGTTTGCCTTTCTTGTACGGCGTGATTGCTCATGAAAAGCTTGCTTAAAGGTTGTATAAAAAAGAGCATGAAACATTGAACTATCCATGAGAAAGTAGTTACGTACGGGACTCTAATTGCAACTGTTTATTTCGTTGAGCACCTCGCATAATTGAATTTAAATTTTTGTTGGATAATGTTACGGTAAACCCTTGATTGGAGGGAAACATTCATGACACATAATAAGTAATTCACTAAATCAAAACATGCTAGTACAGTTTGATGGAGATTTCCAAACTTGTTTCCGAGTACCCCTTACAACCACGCAATGAAAAATATATTCAAACCTGATATCTCAAATTGCCATGGTCTTGCGTTATGAAAAAAATTTTCAAAAAGATTATGCCAAGATCACTCTACCGATGCAAGATTCTGTTTACCTTATATAGGCCGACAAAAAAAAAGATATTGCATAATTCTCTCATAGGAAAATATCCAAATTTAGTTAAGAATGAGATCATCCAAAATTAATAGACTTTCAAGTGCAAAATTAAAATTGGATCTCATTCCTTATTAATTTCCACTCAGCCTATCAGGCCTCCCAATCTTTCAACTTGTTACAAGACATTCCCAAACATCTTTAAACCTAGATTTGCTACTCTGCTTATTCCTCTCATGGGTCTCTTCGTACGCTTGCCGCTCAAATCCAAGTCTTTCTTAGACTTATTCAAGGTACCAGACTTTCTCAATGCTCTAAAAGGTTGTTAACTAAGCAATTGACAAGCCGAAATATTTTTTTTTTATGGTTTTAGTATTCTCTAAGACTATCACTTATTGAAATCTAATTCATTCAGCCGAACTTAATTCTTTGCTATACATGTCCTAAGTATTATGCTTTTTCACTCATAGAGAGTGTCATCTCTATGTTGGCCTCTGTAACTTACCTACTTCTACCCCTATAGGTTGAGTTCTAGGAATTTGCATCGACTCTATTTTTTTCCAAAGTGCCTCCAACTTCTCTCAAACCCTATTTTTAAATTGTCTAATCATGAGAAGTTTATCGAATGACACATGTTTATCTGTGATGGATTTCAAGGTTCTTGTATCCAATCAATCTTTCATACCCAAAATCATCCAAGTATTTTTGAAAATTCGCACTCTGAATCACTTCTATAGTTCTTACTTTTACCTACAAAACATAAAGTCCTCTTTACAATACCCTTTTGCGACTACAAAATCTCCTTTGAAAACTTTCAATGCTCCATCTAGGCCTTGTACTTGCTTATGCACCAATCAAGTATTTCTAATGAAATCACATTTTGTTGAATTCTAGGACATGGCTTACATTGTTAATAGTCTTCTATTCTCATCATACATATTAATTCGCTTTTCAACCCTATCAATTCCAGAGTTTGCTTGTTGCTCACCAAAATCATATTGCATAAAACATGATGATGAGTGGTAAATCAACTCTTATCTTGAGAAACATGGAGTGCACTTACTAAATAATGAATCTAATCCTAAACTGCACAACCCGACGCTCTGAGGTCACCGATATCCTTACCCACACCCATTACTGTCATCGGAATCTCATCTTCTATCACATATGCTTCCACAATCACTGACTATTCAGCTTGCTTCACCTTCCTCCTGGGGCAGACTCGCCAAAGGATGATTCTCCTGGTCGTGGTCCCAACAATCAAACTTCCTTAGAATCTTGCCTTGGACTTTCCTCTATTTTCACAATATTTCTAAGATGTGTCTCTTACAAGAAATCCTTTAGTCATACCACTACAGCCCTCCATCACCTCTTTTTCAACTTTTCAAGTTCTGCACTACTTTGACTTCTTCTAGTGTGATGTTTAATTTTTCTTATAACATTGTGTCAGTAAAATCTTATAGGAATCTGACAGTGAGCATGCTATTAATGCTTCTCATTGTCCTCAACCTTTACATCACTTGATTGAAGATCCATTATGATTTAATTGAATATATTCATACGATCGTCTATATGTCAAAACTCATAATCAATCAATACAGTAGATCTTCAAATATAACTAGTTGATTGGGGACTTCGTCATGTAGAAGGACTTCAGCTTTTGCCAGAATTCTAGGGTTGAATTGCATTGCCTCTTGGGGACCTTGTTTAACAGGATGAGCTATATCATGCTCAAAACCTACACCAAGACAAACCTCTTTTCACCATCCTTTAGGGAGAAGAATAACACGGCTTCTCCATCTAGTAAGTCCTCAAGGTCTTACTATACTAGCAATGTCATTCTCTTAATGCAACATGATTCAACACTCAAACTTTTCCATCGTAAATCTCGCTACCAACATCTTCACGATCAATCTAGCTGCTCTGACAAAAAATTTGTTGTGATTCAAAAACAGTTATGCTTGTAATAAGATGTCACTACTTCAATATTACAGTAATGGAAAGAGTTGAGAGTTAAAAGAAGAAACATGAATATCATAATTACGTTGTAAAACTCTTCATTGTAGGGAAAGGTTCATGGCATAGAACAAATAGTCGAATAGATAAAAATTAGATATTACAATTTAATGAAGATTCATAATCTCGTTTCCAAGCCCTCTTTACAACCAAGTGTAGAAAATAGTCTCAAATTCAATTTCTCAAATTTTCATGCCCTTGTGTTATCGTAAAAATTTCTCAAAAAGATATCAACTACTATTAGTTAAACAAGAGAAAATGAGATATCTGCCGTTGGCAACGTAGTGTCAAATATTCTGAGCTTGATTTTCGCCTATCATTCTCCCTTTATAATTCTCACCATTTCCCGGATCATGTACGTGCTTTATGATTAATAAAAATAATTGCCATTAACTAAGCATGTGATTTTGCCTCACTGGAATGGGCAGATTCACTGGTAAACTGATATCATGTAGTAGGTTAGGTACAAGGTTCAACTCTCCTAGTGGTCAGTATCTGAGGATTAATGACAGGCCCCGGGCATGCTTTTGACAGATTGTAAACATAAGAATTAAGTTTCTTTAGATATAGTATCCATGCCTACTTCATAATATCACCACGTAAACTAGAAATGCAATCGAAAACATAAGAGGCTCTAATATTCTCGTACGGCAAACACATTACACAAAATAATCCTAGAAATGTAAGTCACTCATTATTGTATCGAATTGGTATGATAAACAAGCAACCAATTATTACATTCCCCCAGTATCATATACAACACGATCCCATAAGATCGTACTTTGTAAGAAAGGGGCAAGCGAGAAAACATGGCCAGTCCTAATTCAAATGCAATGATTGCAATCGCGGTCGAGTGTGTTTCTTGTGTACTGCTCAATGGTGATGTATGTCGATGTGCGCAATAAGATTTGTTGCAGAATTATTTGTCAATCTGAATTGAATGTGCCTTCTCACATGTTTTGAAATTTCCTTTAGAGATTGCTCACACCGCAATGTCCAATTGACAACTGGGAATTGGCCTCCATGATGATTTCAGGAAGTCATAATATTAGCGAACAATACAGCTCTCAAATGGGTGTTAACTAGTGAGAACAACGAGCGAAGCAAAGCATGATGATGATGATGATGATGATGGGGGGAGCAGGAGGAGCTGGAGGAGGAGGAGGAGGAAGAGACGAGTTTCCTCGGTTTCAGCTCGACCAAAGACTCTGGGCAGTGAAAAGGAATCGAAGACTCTTTGTTTTGTTTGGTCCATGTTCTTATTAGAGATATTGTTTACATTTAATAGGAAATAAAATATCAAGAAATAAAATCGTATCATTCAATTACGTTAGTTAATATTATTAGAGATATTGTTTATATTTGATAGAAAATAAAATATCTAGAAATACAATCGTATCATTCAAATACGTTAGTATTGATATCTTTAGGATTTAAGAGAATTTTCTTGACATTATTTTAATATTTTCAGTTGATATGTTTTCTTAATGAGTTGATTCTCTTCGCCTGTAAATGAATGTCTACTTTCCATAATTCAATGAGTTGATCAATCTAATAAATCTCGTGGTTTGACCTATGACCACCACATTTGTCTTCTTGTTATATCTCTATCCTCTCTCTCTTATAGTATTACAAATTTCTTCATGGAAATGAAGATTATTTATGTGTCTTTCTTTATTATAGTTTAGTCACGATTAGTTCTGTCATGTTTGCTGTTTATTGATTGTGATCGGAGCACATTATTCATCATATTGCATCTATTCTTAAAGTTCACGGCTTTCTCTTTCTTCCAAATGTTTGGATGATAGTTGGATTCTATATCCTCTGTCTTCGCTCTGCCTTGCATAGCCCATACATGTCCGAGATCATGTCCCTCAGTCTTGACTGCCTCCACAAGGAGAGAATATGTGCAATCGCATGTTCGTGCATTCTGTGCATCAGTTTTGTATTGTTTCGACAGAGTGATTTTTAGTTTAGTGCTTTGGTCTGCTTCAGAAGCCTTTGTTGCCGCTTGCTGATGCCTCGCTTGTCATCCCAGAAGAAGTTTGCTCCGTCAGTAAGCAACTAGAATATTTCTTTTGTGAGTTTTGATCTGATTCTGCCACCCTTGAATGAGCATTGTCACTTTTGTATTTAAGTGTCGTAGGTGTACTGTCTAATTAAACCATTCATGAACTGACTGGTCGGAGCTAGGGGTTCATGACCCCTTGAGCCGAGTCAGGTGCGAGCAGCACAGATCTTAATTTGTTTTGTTTTCATATTATGTGTTTTAACTTTATTTGTTTTCGCATTAAATCTTACCGTAAGGGTCCAGTGCTCTGTATGAAAAAAAATATTTTTTTTAAAAAATCATATTATTAGATTGCTAATTTACAATGCCTTGCAATGTGACTAATTTAAATTAAAGTTAGACCAGCTTACAACAGTAAACGAAGCATTCAAGATTAATATCATATTGTTGGGATTCATGCTCGATTATTGATATCGGAATTTTGAGTGCGACTGTAGTGGAAAATCTGAGAGGTAAGAGAAGAAACACAAACACCAAATATACATGGTAAAACCCTCGCTTGAGGGAAACCTTCACGGCACAGAGCAAGCAATCCACTGGATCAAAATAAGAGATAATAACTTCACAGAGATTCTCAATCCCATACCCAAGCCCCCATAATAACCTGCTCAGAAAAGAGTCTCGACTCAATCTCTCAAGTTCTCACATCCTAATATTACAAATAAATTTATCAGAAAGATTACTCATAAGATTTCTCACTATTAGCCCAAGACTCTATTCAGCCCCATTTATAAAGATCTGACACAATAAAAAAAATATCAGATATCTCTTGAATCATATCCTAAAAAATATCCCAATTTGATTTGGAAGGAAATCTGAATAATTCAAATTCAAAATAGAATAAATATTTCCTTTGTGATTTTCACTCATCTGATAGATCTTCGAGTCCCACGAATATCGACTTGATACAAGACAATCTCAACAAATTTCCACTTTGGCTTGTGTTGAGCCAACCACCATCGAACTTGGATTCGCTTGCTCTGCTCGGCCCAATCACGAGCTCCACCTCTTCGTGTGCACAACACTCAAGTCCAAATTGTCCTTGGACTTATCCGAGATGTTGGGCTTCGTCAGCACTCTTGCAGGTTTCCAGCTGACCAGTTAACAAGCTGACTATGACACAGCTTTAGCATTATGCAAGATTACCAACCCCTGAAGCCCGAGCCTTTCAGGCAATCCCGGCTGCTTTCTCTGCCTATCCTGAGCATACTCTTTCTCTCGTAAAAGTTGTTGCCTCCCTATGGCCCTCCCTGACTTACCAACTACCACCACAGGCTGAGTTCCGGGAGTCTTCGTTGACTCCACTTTCCGCCAAGGTGTCTCCACCTTATCTTGAGTATTGTCCTTAAGCTGCTCGACTACAACAGGTTTATCAAAGGGCATCTGTTTATTCACGAAGGATTTTGAGGTCTTACCAACGGTGCACAATGCCTTGCACACATTTACCCTTCCGTGCCCGAGACCATCCAAGTATTTTTTGGGAAGTCGCATACTCGACTACTACCATAGTCCTGGCCTTTATCTGCAAGACATAGAGTCCTCCCTACAGTAACCCTTTCATGACTACGAGTGCTCACTTCGAGATTTTCAGCACTCCACCCAAGGCCTTGTACTTGTACCCACATCGATGAAGAGTTCCCAGAGAAATCAAATTTTTTCTAAACTTGGGGACATGCCGAACACTGGTTAAAACTCTCTCACACTCATCATACGTCTTGATTCTTATTGCGATATAATTGATAAACAAGCAAAGCAAACTCGTAAGTATCCGTATCGCTCAAGAAATATAATGAATGAGTAGGAGATCGTTCCTACAAGGATCTAGTTTGATTAAAACCAAGCTAGGCAAATTGAAATTGGGTGAGAAATTCAAGAACAACAATTAAAATAAATTGAAAGCAATTAGAAGAAATTAATTAGTTTAATGGGCCTAGAGCTCACAAGCTTCCTCAATCATACTCCTAGATCGAAACCAAATCTCTATATGTAATTAATTACAGTGCTACTATCCTAGGATTTTGTGTCTCCTTACCTACCTCTCGGCTTAACAAGATCATATTTCTAGGACGATACTAATCACTCTATCTCTGGGCAATTATTAAGAAACCCATTGAGCTCGAACCCTAATTTAGATACCTAGGGTGATAGGCTAATCTCTTCATACTTCTCATAGATAATTCCGACTTCTCGGCGTGAATTATCCTAAGTTCTACTATCTCTGGCGTGATTACAACTCATCTCTCGAGTTCACCGAATATCCTAATCGATCTAATCGGTGGTCAATCAATCAAAAGGCATTAAGGATGAGAATAATATAAGTAACACAGATGTAATCAATCATATATAAGAGAAAAGGGAAGAACTTAGAAAGTATAAAAGAGTTTTATTGCTCGCCCTAGGAAATATGGAATTAGTTCATGATGAAATTAGTTCATGATGAAATTAAAAGAAAATACTAAGAAAAGATTCAAATACATCATGACCAAGAAAAGGAAATAGTAAAGAAAGAAAAACTCTGGAATGGTTCGAAGTCGACCTCTCGATCTCCAAAGCCTTCTTGAAGCACGTCAATCCTCTTCCTCCCTTGAAGCCGTGAATGATTCGATTTCTTCTTAGCAACAAACCGAATGTATAAAAACTAGTATGAAAGATGGTAGATGTGCTGGTAGGTCTAGAGTTTATAAGGATTGAGAATAAAATATTACATCTAGCCTAAAATATTCCCCAAATATCTCTATCCTAAATAATATTCTAACAAGATATTATGTTTCCCCCAATGTAAGTCAAGTGAAATCTACTCTTTTGTATCCAAATATCTCATAATATCTTTCATATAGAGTTTCAGGATCTTCAGGAAATCGAATATTTCGCGAATATCACGGAATCTTCTATGCCAATGAGGGGTCGTGACCCTCAACTCTATACTGCTCTCAACTTCAGGGAGTCGTGACAACTCCTCCCCTGATCCTCTGTTTTTTAGCTTCTATTCAGTTTCGTTCCGTCAGTCGGGGTCCACCTTCTTAGCTCGGTCGGTCCTTTATTATATACCTTACATCAATAAAAAGTCCAGAAGTACCAATATTCTTGGAAGAACATCTAAATTAATTTATCGTGACTTGATTTCACTCAACTAAGGAAAAACAACCAATCATATGTTAAAATCCCATAAATCTCAAATAACTCACTAGAATCTAAGCCCAAAAATATGTTCAAGTAAGCATATTAATATAATTAACAATTCTCACATCTCCAATCCCAGCAACTCTACATGTTTGCCCATTTCCCATACGAATCTTATCACCTACAACTAGATGGTAAGTGATAAATAGACTTTTATCATAAGATACATAGTGTGCTACCTGAATCAAGAACTCCATCTGAACTTGAATGGCTCGATGTTGTGAGATTCTCGACATCCCTTCTCACATCTACTGTTATTGTCAGGATCTCATTCTCTGCCTCTTACTCCCCTACATTCGCTGGCGACTCGGCCTGCTTGTCTTTTCTCCTAAGGCAGTTTCGTTGACATGACCCTCTTGGTGGCAGTTTCAACAAATTGACCTTCGTCGAGATTTCGTCCTAGACTTTCCTCTACTCCCACGGCCTCTATTCTTAGAGCTGCCTTTTGCAAGAAGCCCTTCAGCCGTACCACTCTAGCCTTCCATCACTCTCTTCTTCAACTCTTTTGAGTTCAGCACCGCCCTGATGTCTTCCAAGGCGATGCTCGATCTCCCATGTAGCATTGTATCGACAAAATTCTCGTAGGAGTCGGAGAAAGAGCACAACAACATTAAAGCTTGATTCTCATCCTCGATCTTTACATCAATGGACTGGAGGTCCATTATGATCTGATTGAACAAATCCACGTGGTCGCATATTAGCGTGTTAGAACTCATCCTCAACTGGTACAACCACTTCTTAAAGTATAACTAGTTGGTCAGGGACTTCGTCATGTACAACGATTCCAACTTTTGCCACAACTCTAGGGCCGAAGTTTGATCACACACCTCTTGGAGGACCTTGTTTGGTAGGCTGAGCTAAATCATGCTCAAAGCCTTCCCCGTGATAGATCTCTTTTCAGCAACCGTCAAGGTCGAGGCTAACTCAGCTTTCCATCTAGTGCTCCTTCAAGGCCATGCTGCACTAGCAAAGTCCTTATCTTGATGCGTCATAATCCAAAATCTTTTGAACCGTCAAACTTCTCCACCTCAAACCTCGCCATCGACAACTTCGGGATCGGCTCTGATACTAGTTTGATGGGATTCATGCCAGATTATTAATGTCGGAATTTTGAATGCGACCGTAGCGAAAAAACTGAAAGGTAAGAGAAGAAAGACAAACACTAGATATACGTGGTAACACCTCACCTAAGGGAAACCTTCACGGTATAGAGTAAGCAATCCACTATATCAAAGCATGAGATTACATCTTCACAGAGATTCTCGATCCCGTAACTAAGCTCCCGTTACAACCCACTCAGAAAACAGTCTCAACCCGATTTCTCAAGTTCTCACGTCCTTGCGTTATAGAGAAGTTTATCAGAAAGATCGCTCATAAGATTATTCACTCTTACCCTAAGACTCTATTCACCCTATTTACAGAGATCTAATGCAATAAAAAAAATCAGATATCTCCTAAATCATATCCTAAAAAATATTCCAATTTGATTTGAAATGAGATTGCAGGAAATCAGAACAATTCAAATTCAAAATAAAATGAACATTTTCTTCATAATTTCCACTCATCTGACAGATCTTCGTGTCTCACGAGTATCCGACTTGATGCAAGACAATCTTAACACATATTCCATAATCATATAGATGTTAAAATGTGCGATTTTTGGTATGTTAGATATAAAATTAGGAATAAATCTTTGAATAATAAAGTGATTTCATATATAATGAAAAGTTTATAAACATTTGTATGAAATAAGAGAGACAAAGTGATATTAGAGAAAGATTTGATAGCTACATATTAGTGAATTTATCATCATACTCTTATTTTTCCTTGATCTAATAAATATTGAAAATTAGATTTTATATGTTAATGAGTGACCTACTTGTAGGGTGGTATGGACTGGGCCTAAGTTTTTGAATATATGTTTTGACCCGGCCCATTATCATTTCTATCCATGGAGGAATTATGTTATTTATTTTTTTAAAAAAATATATTGTTTTTTAAATGTGGCCGTCCACATGTTGTAGCTCGCAGCCCAAGCCCAACATTTTTTACCATATGGACCTTTTTTTTGTTTTTGTTTTTCAAGGTTTGATCCAAGCCGGTTCAAGGTTCCATAGCTCTACGAGGTTTTGGTGAAAAAGGCTGTTATGATCGAGAGACGTTAAATATGACATACCCATTACATATAACACTTCTTCCCCAATTTCAGGTTCAAGCTTGACAAGATCTGAAGGCTGACACTGAAATTACTTATTAGAGCGTTTGGTTATAAATCTCAGCCCGTTAAAAACATTTCATTCACCTCGTCTCTCTCTAGCCTGTTATCGGTATTATTCCTCATACTAGAAACAATCTTTCTTTAATGATTTGTAACAACATACAGGATCGAATAAATCCAAGGATTTGCATCGATAAATGTCCGTGTTTTAAGCCCGTAGGCTTTGTCTTCTTTCAGAGAGTGCTTGGGAAGAATTCCTGAAGCAACTGTATTGGATTTCTTAGAACAATGCGGGGCTTCTCTATCGCTGATCATTCGAACCTCTGGAATCGAGCACTTCTTTGATCCAGTGATCGAGTCGTCCTCAGCCGCTCGTTTCTCAGTACATAGTTAGGTGAGGCTGCAATGATCATGCTCGAGTTATAGTAGAGTACTAGTCCGAAAGCGTCTCCGCAAAAGCCTAATCATTGAAAGTAAAAGAGTTAGTCTCACCTTGTATGCCAGAAGAGACGTGGTGAAGTTCGACTTGCTCGCCTCCGTGCTCGTAGAACTGCTCTCGTTGTCCTTGAACAGCAACCTCGACCGATACAGCTTAACAAACCATGGCTCTTGATTCTCAAGATCAGAACCCTTCACTAGCGATGGAGCGGAATTCCCTATTCCATCAATTGAATCTCTTTTCTTGCTCTTCTTTGGAACTGTCCATTGAGGCCTCTGCCTGGGCTCACTTTGTGACCTGGCCTTTGCCTTAGAAGACTCGGTATTTGCCATATAATGGGGGACAAAGTCACTGATACAATCCGTCTGCTGGAAACCGAAGGATGCTGTCAGAGATTTGGCTTTGGAGATGGGGGGAGATCGAATCCTCGGCGTGTTTTGTGCTGACGAAGAGAAGCAATAGTCCTCGAAATGTTGTTCTTGATCCAAAGATGTAAGATTGCCTCGCTCAGTTCTTCCAAATCTCAGGTGATCGAAGTAGCCACTCTTGCTCTTTGAAACTCGACAGATCTCTTGATCACCACCACTATGCATAACTTCCTGTAAGATGGTAAGTAAAAGGATTAGAGCTCAAAAGTTCAGATAAGTAACATGTGATTCTTTCCAAGTTACTTGGCATGTTCACTTTTAATAATAGAGTTGGAGCCTGGAGGACACTGTGACCCTTTTCTCTAAAAGTTAGCCTTATTAGATAAGTGCTTGATTTATTATTTATTACTTATTACTTTCTTGGGAAAAAACAATAATTCAACTGAATATTATTAAACTATGCTTAATATATATGCATTCTTTGTAGTATCATGTATTGGTGTTCTGGGTAACTCAGATAACTCAGACAGTGGACATTGAAGATATACATCTGAAAATGAACTATGACTTACTTTTGGGACTTTTTATGTGTTGCCATTACCTGAGGAAACTTTCTGTGAACCGACCATCTTCTGTTGAGGATGAACTCGGTTTCCTTGGCCATCTGGACTCTCCGGGCACGAGCTCGGACTTGAATCGACATCAGGGCACGCATACACCTCATAGTCGCCGATGCTTGTTTCCTCACAAGGTAACCCCTCACAAGCGCTTGCAGCTTCACAAGTCCCCTTAGAGCCCATAATGCTCTTCTTGCCTTGAAAATTGCACAAACATACTGAGCCTGTCGAACTATGCGGGATTCATACATTGTCGATTTGCTTCGGCACAAGTCCGACTCGTTATAAATCAGAGTAGAACTGCGAGTTTCATCCTTATCCCAGGTGTTATTTATGTTCAAGTTATGCATCGTATCGAAATTTGTCTAGACATGTCAATGTCAAGCATGCCTTGGACTTCAAGAGGAATTTCAAATAGCTTACACACGTGTTTTCCAACATTTCCCGAGAATGAGTCATTAACAGGCTGATCGAGATATGTAAGAAAGAATCCATTTCAGGATTCACTTACCAAGTATGCCCGAAAGACAGCTTGAATTTTCGTGGCAGCAGCATTCTCAACATCCACCGGAGTCATTTCTACTGACTGAAGAAGAGTGATATGCTGAAATTCCAAACCGCCCCCCTTGCTTGGAATCGCTAGTTGCAAAGTGTCGATCGAGCCCACGGACTTTGAGATCCTGTGGCACATCCCTTTACCGCTTGACCTGCCGAAGCTCCATCTCCTTGCCACTTTCAGAGCTGCCGGTGGAATACCCGAACCCCTAGTGATGTACCGATCAGTTTGTTTCTTGTCTTCCTTCTTCCCTAACAGGAAGTTTATGATCCGCTTGCTCGCCCGGCCCATGGCATGTAATCTCTGAGCAATTATGTTGTTGTCCAGCTAGTTAGTGATCAAACGAATCCCAGGAATCTGGTATTTATAAGGTATCTTGTTTCATGGAGTTGACTCAGTTTTCTTATGTATCATTTAATGTCCTCCTGTTGTTTTCTTTTCCTTTCTTTGGTTTGTTATTCTTAACCAGCAATGGCCTGCAGAGGGGGAACTCCTTCTATATTCATGCCATTTGCCATTCTCCCCGTAGCTGACCGAAAAAGATGAGAAAGAGGGTTGATCTGCTGCAACAGGAAGCTCTCCTAAGTATTCTTCTACAAATAGCTGCTGTGGCCACAAAAGATCCCAAGTGAAGTTTGTCCGGAACGCAGATCTTGCTCCTAGATGAATAACGTTGAGAAGTTTCATGTGTCTGCTATGAGAGAGTTTTCTATGTAACTGGTATACTATGTAACATCGGCTAATGAGTGTTTAATACGCCAACATGGTACATAGTTTGTTGAGTATCTGTAAATGTTCTTACTAAGGTGTTAAGCACTAATTGACCTATGACATATACCATATGATATACCTGTTACATATATTAGAATGAATAACCATAATCCATGAGATTATGATTCTTCTGACAAAACGATAATATTAATGAACATTATCATAGTCATAACTTGTGTAGTCCCAAGCCCCCTCCTCAAAGCTAGGGGTGATCGGGTTATGCTACTCGAACCATATCCTGTATGTATATGACCGATTTTTAAATTTGGGTCTAGACCTACTCTGAGTTATTTAATATAATAAAGCCCGTGGGTCATGGTTATAGTCTATAACATAGCATGTTTCTCTATATCTCTACTCTTAGCCTCTCATTTATTTAATTTTTCTTCACGATATTAGAGCAAGTCAATTTGGATGAGCCCGATATCGTCGTCAGTGTAAGAGACTGTTGGTTGAATTATTTTTACAACATAAACATAATAGAACTCCATGTCCATCTTTAAATGGGAGTAGTAGAGATATTACTTATTATTAATTGGGAAATAGAAAAATTTAGGAATGATGTCCCGTAGATTATATTGGTTGATTAATATTTTTTGGCTATTATAATATTTGTCAGATATTACTTTTATATTTTCAGCACACCTGCTTCCTAGATTGATCGGGTCTTTAAGCATATAAGTAGATAACTATCCTATATAATTCACTGAGTTACTTAATATAATACATTCTGTAGTCATAACTTATGGCCTACCATATCTCTACTTAATATAATACATTCTGTAGTCATAACTTATGGCCTACCATATCTCTGCTTCTCTCATTTTATTTTAAAATTTTTGATATCAGAGCTGAACAATTTAGCCGAGTCTATAATAGTTATCAGCTGATGTTATTATTTTTGAACTACATGCATAAATCACATACCATGCCACCCTGTAAAAGAAAAATGAGAGTTTTTGGGAGTACAAAACACATTTTAAGTTCTCTTTTTTTTTTTTTTATACAGAGGTGACACATAGGCCTAGAAAAGGAAGAAGGAAGAAGGGATAAAATGGGTACGGAAAGTCCCACGAACAAGATCATATCCAGAACCTTTATATCACAGAATTAGAGTAGTACTAACTGTACTGAACTCTACTAAACTCTCTTTTTCTTTACTATAAAGTTTGATAATGGAGTAATTACTTGACTAGTTTCACCAACAGACATTTAAGTTGAATTATTATTGCAAGATTAACATTTTATTACAACTCCATGTTCACAACTTGAAGAAAGTAGTAGAGATATCTTTTACTATTAATTAAGAAATATAAACACTTAGAAATAAAATCCTACTGATCAACCAGCTTGATTAGTATCTTCATGCTATTATAGTATTACTTAATAACTTTGATATTTCAACATATATATTTCCTAGTTTAATTGAGCTTTAAGCCTATAAATAGAAAACTACTCTATATAATTCATTAAGTTGCTCAATCTAATAAAATTTGTGGTTATAGTATAGGCTTAACATGTTTTATCGTATTTCTACTATTTTCTTTCATTTCATTTTAAATTTCTTCATGGTACAAAAGTAGTTTGATCTACGCGACTTTACTATTGTCATTAGCTAAAGTCAGCATTTTTAAAAACTACGTGCTTATGTCACACTATCATGTCTTCCTAGAAAAGAAAAGTATAAAGTTTTTGAGTAAAAGAAACTCCATTAATTTTTCCATGAATTTCAATGAGGGACTAATTACTAGACTAGTTACACACAGAGATTGTCAAGTTTAATTACTATTGTAAGATTGAACATTTCTTCTTGTTTTTTTTTTATATCAATGGTGTTCGATATCGTAACAATTAACTGCTCTTCCAAAAGGTGTATTATAGGGCATGGGGCTCGCCATTAATTTCAAAATACCGGCCTCCGAGTGAGTCAAACCCTAGACCTGGCATACTGTATGTTATCGACTTACCAGTGAGTTCACGTATCAGATGTTGTAAGATTGAACATTGCATTACAACTCTACATTCATCTTGAGGCAGAGGAATTATTTATTATTGATTAGAAAATATAAACATTTGGAAATAAAATCCTGTAAATCAAACAGGTTGATTAATATTACTTTCATATTTTAAGCATATTCATTTCCTGAATTATTTGAGTTTTTAAGCCTATTATGTATTAGCAGACAACCACTCTATGTAGCTCAGTGAGATGCTTATCCTCAGAAAATCTGTGGTTATAGCCAGTGACATGCTATATTTCTCTATATTTTTATTATCCCCTCATTTTATCGGAAATTTCTCAATAAAATTATAACAGTTTGATCTGGACATGTCTGCTATTTGTTATCAAGTCGGCATTTTTAAACTACTTCGACAGGCCGCACATGTTATGACTCCATGAAGTGAAAAAATGGAGAGTTTTTGTGACCAAAAGGAATTCCTTTTATTTTTATTTTGAAGTTCAGTGGTGGAGTAATTCCTCGACTGATTATTCCAAGACACTATTAAGTTGAATTATTATCGCCAAAAAACATTTTATTTTAACTACTACTCCATATCGAATGGGAGTAGTAGGTATAGTATTTACTATTAATTAGGAAATAGAACTATTTAAAAACAAATTCTTATCAATGAAATAAAATCTACATTTTATTATTGATCAAGTGGCTTGATTAGTACTTTCAGGCTATTATAACATCCACCTGACATTACTTTAATATTTTAATAAATTTATTTACTAAATTAATTGAGTTTAATTCATTGAGTTGTTTAATATAATAAAGTTCATAGTCATTGCCAATGATCTTCCATATCTCTCTACCTTCATCCTCTGATCTTATTTTAAATTTCTTCGGTTGTCGTGTAATAACTATTTACTACTAATAAAAACAGTATACAATATTATAAAATAAATAAGAGCGAATTTTATACAGAAAGAAATGTCAAATAAGTAAGGAGAAAAGTGGAAGGGAAGTTAAGTTGAAAGGAAAGGATCAGGACTTTTGATTAGTATCTTTTCGAAAGGTATGTTTGATTAGGTAGAATTAGAAGGCATTGAAAGAAGAGTTGTGTCTCTTCATTCATATCTTCTCATAATAAAGGTCTGTTTTATCAACAAATAAACAATTATATTTTCTCAATTTTTTTTATCTAAATCACAAGTGTCTAGAAGTCCAATGGGTCATGACAAATCTAGTTCTAGCTAGGAAGACCCACCACGGAGTAAAGCTCTTTCAAGATTAATTCTTTTCATTTATAAGACTCGAACTCGAGATCATACTTAAGGGGAAGAGATACCCTACCATCTCAAACACTTCACTCTGGTAATATTTCCTCAATTCATGTGGAGTGAAAATCTTAAGCATAAGAGAGTTATTAAACAGGAGTAATTCCTTTATCTTCTTTTTTTAAAGGAAAATAACAGTCGTAATAATTCAGCTAATTTGCTATATAACGTATTAATTTTCGTATTCAAGAGTAATTTCGTATGTGAGAACATTACTGTTCTCTTCTCTTCTACTTTCTTCCTCTACCTGTATATTATTTTCTTCTAACAAAGTTATATCGTATCTGCAACCATAAATTGTCATCCTTTGTAATATCCAAGATTAGATATTTCCGTGTGGTGTAACTCTCTATCTTTGGGGGGACCCGGCTAGTATCATATAGCACGGTATTATAATGTGACTGTGCTTACGTGATAATACTAACCAATACAATTCAATTATGTTTTGGGTAGATTTTGATTTTTTTTAGGTTTTATCAAAAAAGTTTTTCAAAATAACTAAATCCTATATTTTTGAAAATTGGTGATGTGGTATTACATGATCCGTTCTGTTGCACTTTTAGGGGAATAGTGATCACGATTTAGATTGAAAGTCTAACGAAACCAATCTTACATGATTAAATTAGCTATTTTCAAATATATAAGACTCTGCTACTAAAATAGTAAATGTATAGGATTTTCACTGTTATTATTTTTTGAAAAAAAAAAACACGTGTGTGGCAAGTGTTGCTGTTGCTTAATTAAGCTGATTGAGAGTCCCGCGCGCGTACGCTTGTTTTCCCCCTTCGACAGTGCTAATATACGCGGACGAAAAGAACGCGTTATGCGAGCAAATCTTGCACATAATTTCCTTCACTCGATGGAGACGTTTGATGGGCACAAACATCATTTGCAAATACCCCGTCTTGGTCGCCCGTTATTCGAGGGAAAATAACGTCGATTAGACTAGGTGACATGTATCATAAGTCAATATTATTTAACATATCAATGAAAACAATTTCAGTTAATTGGCACGGCGTGTATTAAACATTGAGAACTGACCAAATTTCTCTTGAATATTTTTGAATAAACGATCTGTGTGTCTCTCTTTGGCGTCGCTTGCATTTTGTACTTAATTGAATTAAAAACTATGAATTTCTTAATTAGAATTGAACCCTTGACTTGATGCGGGGTTAGGCACGCACTTCTAGAAACTATTTTATATTGTCCTCTGACTTTTGCCGTCCTTCGTTGTGTCCTTCCCTTGCCTTGCTTGGAAGTCTTTTGACCAAACCCAAAAACGTGTTTTTCTTCAAAATAATCTTACTTTTTAAAACATTTCTCAATTTAATCATCTCCAAAAAAATATTTTTAAATTAATCTTCTAAGTGATGATACGGTAAAAATATATTAATGTGATAAAAATATGTGTTGATGTGACAAAAAAAAGTGTTAATGTGATAAAAAGTGTTCACATAGTAAAAATTATATTTAATTATTTACATTTATTTCAAATCACTCTTTATATATTTTCAACTAATTTATAAAATTTACCGTAAATTATATTTAAGAACCGATAAATATCATATAATATTAGTATTTTCTTATAACAAAACTTAAATAGTTCAAATTTTGATCGAACTTTCAGATTTCACTGAAACTTATAAAGTTCATAATAATACACTTCTTATTGCACAGGAATATTATCGAATTGAACTTAATTTTTTTTCAAATCCTCAAACTTATGTGTCTTTTAACTAAATGGCACTTTTAACTTATGTATTATGAAATTGAAAAGGATTTTTAGTTCAATTCGATAATATCTCTGTGCAATAAGAAGTGTATTATTATGAACTTTATTGGTTTTAGTGAAAATTTGAAAATTCGATTAAAATTTGAACTATTTAAGTTTGGTTATAGGAAAATACAAATATTATATGATATTCATCGGGCCTTAAATATAATTTACGATAAATCTTATAAATTAGTTGAAGACACATAAAGAGTGATTTGAAATAAATGTAAAAAATTAAATATAATTTTTGCTATGTGGACATTTTTTTGCCACATCAACACATTTTTACCACATCATCACTTAGAAAACTAGTTTGAGAAATATTTTTTGGAGAAGATTAAATTGGAAAATATTTTTAAAAATAAGGCTATTTTGGACAAAAACTCCCAAAAAACCGAGGAGCTGGATTGTCCTCGTGCCATCTATTGGTTCACCGGCTGATATAACCGCTGCTCGAACGCCATCGAGCCACAGCCGACCGAGTCGGATCCTATTTCTATTTCTTCAGCAGGTTTTGATGCAGCCTTAATTTAAAAAAAAAATGCCATCTTCACCCCTTAAATGATGAAATTCAGCTGAAATCGCGTTGCGTGCCAGATGCTAGCTCATCATCATGCTCAGAAAGCTCTTTTTGCCTCAAAAACTGTCCCGTTCAACTGAAAATGAACACCGTTAACTTCACGATCAAATAAATTTTTTCAGACTTTTTGAATCTTCCAGCTGTCCCTTTGGACCGTGAAATCCAATTTTATCTGTACTGACTGTATCGGGTATGTGATGGTCTCATGCATATGTCACGGGAGATGAGGGAGGCTTCCTATTATCTTCTGTAGATTAGTAAACGATCAACTCCTTCGTTAAGGGAGGCCGTTATTTATGAACTGTGCTTCGCAAAATCTTGCCCCGGCTCGGTGTTTTTATCAGGTTGTTTCGAGAAATACTTGTGAACCACGTTGTTAATATAAGTAGATGAAGCTTCTCCCCGTGAAACAGACATTAAATATGTACAACAGACATCATCGAACAAGGCAAATCCGAAGTCTGACATTTTCATCGGCCCGACAGAAACCAACAGACTTTTCATCCGTCTTGGCATCTAGACGGATTATAAACTAAACAAATTGTAGGAGACATATTGGACTTTCAGAACAATCATATTGTAATACTACCAACATGGATCGGTCCATAAGGATCGATGCCTCTTTTCCTTAAGTGATCCAAATTTAGTAATGAGAATGGAGAAAATTTATGACTGTGAAAATTTTACTCATTAGTGAGCCAATGATGGGACTCGAAATCAGGATTAATCGGGGCCGGTATGGATAGATACAGAAGAAAATCATATCATAATACTGTGCTAACTGCTTCACATTCAAGAATAAAGGGCAGAACGATGAATCGTTCAAATTTTGAAATAAAATAATGGAAAACTGAGAAACGTTCCACCTAACTTCGTGGGCAAACAGAAGCTTCTACTGGGAAAATTTCCTGAAGCTTTATTTCCAAGGAAGAGAAAAGCCTCAAATCCTTGACAGTGTCCTCTATATAAAACCGACAGCATACGTAGAAGAGCCACCTCGTCCTGCTCTTTGCCTTTCCATCTGTTTCTCTCAACCCTTTGCAGTATACTGATCATGGCTCTCTTCAAGTTGATGGCTCTCTCTGCTCTCCTGCTGGTCTTTCTTCCTGCTGCTTCCTTTGCCGCCGACTGGAACCCTCTCAATGGTAAGACTTGAGCTGTACGATTCGAGATGTCTGCTATGTGGAACGAGAATGATTGATCAGTCCGCGTTTCATGTTAACAAATTGCAGAGACCATCTGTGATGCGGTGGAGTGTGGCAAGGGAACGTGCGTGTCGAACTCAAGCGCCCCATATGCTTTCGAGTGCAAGTGCGACTCGGGTTGGAAGAGAACCCGACTTGACAACGAGGATGATCTCAAGTTCCTCCCCTGTGTCATCCCGGACTGTGAGTTTTCCTGCATATGTCCCAAAAATCCATCTCTTTAACAATTCCAAGTCTGCAAACGAAATCATAGCTTACAGAAATGAAGCAGATTTTCGAGAAATCTCCAGTTTACTTGCACCAAATTGAAGTTCCTCGCCGGAACCACCACTGAATTCAACGGTTTGATGTGTAATGTTTCAGGTTCGGTTGAGTACTCGTGCATGCCAGCACCTCCGCCGCTTCCATCTATTCCATACAACGTCTCCTTCTTCGATCGTAAGAAACTTCTCCCCGTTCGATTCATTAGTGACTCTAAATGAGCTTTCCTTTCTGGACATCTTTTGACTGATAAAATTCCCATGGATTTTCCAGCTTGCTATTGGACCTACTGTGGTGGCGGAACCTGCACCAAGTCAACAAATTACGAACACGTCTGTCAGTGCAACCCAGGATACACTAACCTCATGAACATCAGCGTCTTTCCCTGCTTTAACGACTGTAAGGATCATCCAACCAAGAGATCGTTCTCTGTTTGATTAGGTGCAAACTTCTGCTTCCAATTTTACAGTTCCACTGACGGTTGAGCTGTTTGTTTTTTGTGAAGGTGCTATTGGCTCAGACTGTTCTAAGCTTGGAATCAAGGTTGCCGATTCAACTTCCAGTCCAGGCTCCAATGACAGTCACGGTGAGTCTGAGTTTGATATTCTCTCTCTTCGGCATCCTGAAAATTTTGAAAAAGAAGCACCGGACCACTTTTACACTTCTGGCAACTGATGTTCCTGTGTTTGCAGCACATGCTTCATTACCCGGAAAGTTACTCTTGATGACCGTGTCAGCAACCTCCATGGCTCTGCTTCTCTGGAAGTAAAACCAATCGATCGGGATTCATATATTCACATTGTTCTTGTACCAGCAGCACACAGGATTTGATCACAGAGTACCCTCTAGTTTGTTTAGGTTCATTACTGTTCATTTTAGTTTTGCTACAGAGCATTCTTGTGTAGAAATATGGCTCTGCAGATGGGTTGTGTACACAGTATAGTTGGTGAATGATTTCTATTGTATAAAATACGTCAGATATGCATATTGATATCAGAATAAACATCATACACTTCTTCCTCTGAATCTCTCTCAGACAAGATCGATCATCAACTATAACAAAAACACTACGTGTATAGACTTTACATAAGCAACAGCAAGATCAGTTCTTACAAGTGAAAACAAAAATCTTCCATTCCCTTGAGAGCTGGAATCTCACATTTGATTCTAGGGGCTTGGATTCCACTGCCTATAGGTTAATGCCACAAAGTTCGGGACGAAGCTTGGTAAAGATTTAACACGGTACAGCCGTACAGGCAATGGTTATCACTACCTATCAACTTATCTTCTTTGGTTGAACAAGGCCAACTTAATGGATTCCAATGATTTCCCATTTGATTCATCAAGTTACATTTGTACATGCCCAGAAGAACCAGAACACTTCCATGGATAAGAACCTACAAAATTTGGAGGTAACTTAATGCCATCTAAGTGTTACAACAAAGGATCTCAGAACCTTGAGAGGAGAAGAATAAGCATGAATAATGTCTCACTTTGTCTTGACTTCGACTCCCAACTTGCCAGCAATAATCACCGCAGTCGCCATGTCCAGAAATAGACCGTGCTCAACCACTCCCTCCAGTGCAGAGATCTCCTTCCCTGCTGCCAACCCATCTTTTATCGGAGTCTTGAAGTACAAGTCCACAATGTAGTTCGAGTTGTCGGTTACGTAAGGCTTCCCGCCCTCGTTCAGTCTCAGTTTTGCGTCACATTCTTCTTCCTTGAACAGTTCCTGAAGCCTTACCTGTGATGAAGTCTGACAGTGAGACTGCAGAACAACTTGTTTTTCAAGGCAATGAAAAGGTTCTCCATTTATTGCGGACATGAATAGAATTCCAAGAAAAATCCATTCACAGGACAAGGTTTGATCTTCATACTGAATTGATTAGCATAAATCTTGAGGGAAGGTAGAAAAAGAATTTCAGTCACTAAAAGAGACTACACGGAATAAAAGGTGCCAGAGTGAATAAAGACTGTGAGAGGAAAGTGTTGTCATAGTAGATGGAAAGTTCATGAAAATGAAACTCTGATGTTCAAACACAACAAGGTAAAGCAATTTCCTCTACATTGACACGGAAGGACATGAATAGAAGGATAGTTTGAGGAAGAGTTGGTTTACTTAAACAATGAGAAGAATAACTTGTCAGTTCCCAGCACAGTGTGCATTAAAGTAGTTTTTCCAGCCATCAATGTCACAGAGCAAAGCCTCTGCAAAGGGATCCATTCTCAGTGACTTTGGGGCATGGCAGTGACAGTCAACCCACAAAAAATGGTGATAGATTCCCCAAAAAAAATGTAAGAAGTAAGAACAACAAATACTAAGTTCTGATATATGAATTGCCCAACACGTTACCATTCCAGTAGAATTAGACCTGAAAATGATCAAAATTCGATTCAGACTTCCAGGAAAAAAAGTTTTATTCTACGAATTGCTCAAGAGCTCACCCTTTCAGTACAATTAGACCAGAACATCATCAAAATTCGATTAAAAACTCCCACAAATGTCTACGTCCATCAAAACTGAACCTAAAACAGATGAAATTTCGGTTATGAACTCTCCGGCAACTTCCATTTCCAGCAAAACATGATTATGCAATGGATTTACAAGGGAGTGGAATGGAACCAGCACAAAATTAACTTTGACCATGTGTACTGGTCATTGAATTGGAATTTCTAGGATAAATTAGCTTTAAAAACAGATTTTGTTTCCTATGATTGCCAATCAAATTAAACTCTCAGCAGAAGTAAACTGAAAACGATCAAATTTTAATGATGAACTAACATTGAATATACTCGCAAGTGTAAGCAGATGAAAGTAGGAAAAAGATGTAATTTCGACAGTGAATACTCAATCAGTTTTCTGAGTGATTGATTTGCTCACCAAATTGTACTTCCAGCAGAACTGAACGACCTCCACGGGCATAGCGAGGCCACTCCCACCAAGCCCATCGACCAGCTTGGTGTCATCCACCACGACCACAAACTTGTCGCTGGCTGCCTCCACCATCTTCTCCCTCAGCAGGGCCCCGCCTCTCCCCTTCACCAGGTTGAGATCCGGGTCCACCTCGTCTGCCCCATCGATGGCCAAATCGAGCTTGGGATGGTCATCGAGTACTGAGAGCGGGATCCCGAGGCCGCGGGCCTGCTCCTCGGTCCGCTTCGAGGTCGGCACGCCGACAATGTCGGTCAGCTCACCGGACTTGAGGAGCTCACCGAGCTTGGCGACCACGAAGGCGGCAGTGGAGCCGGTTCCGAGGCCGAGGACCATCCCACTGCGAACGTACTCGACGGCCTTGTCCGCTGCGAGCTTCTTGAGGTCGTCCTGGGTGAGGGCGGGGGCAGAGAGGGCCTTGACGGAGAAGGGGCGGGGCTTTGGGGAGCGGAAGGTGAGGGAGCTGGGTGGGCAGATGAAGAGGCGGCGGGGGCCGTCATTGTGGCGAGAGGTGTGGACGGATGTGGCGGAGAGGGAAGAGGATAAGGTGGAAGTCGAAGCCATTGATGGGTGCTCTTGGGCTTTTTGGTTGATCGAAAGTCTGCGCCTTTTGTCGTTGGGATGACATGCGTGTGGGCCTTCTGGTGAAAAATTTTATATAGTCTTATCTAACAATTATATTCTGAGAAAAAATAATAAAATAATTTTATTTACTGGTAATTATAATAACTTCTATTTTTTTATATTAATGGTGTCCGAATTGTAATAATTTCTTAGATGATTAACTAATTTGCTCGTTCATATATTTTAATTGTTATTTTATCACCGTTTGTGGTGAAATATAATTATTTAAGAAATTCCGATTATTTTGTATTTGGATGGAAGTGAATAGAGGGTGAATAAAGGGGAAAGGGAATGGGGGAGAATTTTTCGTTGTTTTGGTAGTTCGATTTAATTAAGGGGAAGGGGAATTAGGGGAATTATTCACTCTCATTCCCTTCCAAAGCCCAACTTTTTTCTCCCCGATTTGGGGTTGAATGAGGTAAAACAGATAATAATAATTTATTTAAAATAAAATTACCAATTTACCCATTTTATGAGATTAATATAAAAACTCATTCTTACTTTTCTTTTCTGTAAATTAGAAACTGGTCGCCGTCTCTATACTCTCAACTCCTGACGAAGAACTTCCACACCAATTCGAGGTTTTGTGTCTTGGTTCCTGGCATTGCAGGAAACGAGGATCAAGGTACCAAATTTGTACTATTGTTCAAACATGTGACCTAGTTTTTCAGCTCTTTTTTATCTTTGATTTCTTCCTGCATATAATTGAAACCTGAACGTGTGCATATCCTTTTAAGTATGTATTTGATGATCCACTTCAAGTACATCAACTCAAGTACAAAATATACTTCGAGAAGTGAATACAAGAAAAAAATCGTACTCAAGTTTGATATAAAAAGAATTGTATTTTTATATATTAATTAATAAGTCATATGACTATGAGGTTAATTTTTTCCCTCCTTTCCCCTTATTATAAAAAATCTAAACAAGATGAATATTTCCTCTCTATTCTCCTCTATTTACTTCCCCTCTTTTCTCCTTCATTCACCCCATCCAAACATAGTCCTAGGGTGAGGTGAAATTTTGATTAAGTAGGTGGGTGTTTCCACAATAAACATATGAGATGCAATATTTTGATTTTAACTTGGAATAATCGCATCCCTAAAAGGTCTACCTAACCAATTGAAATTTTGTTCCATGGTATCTAGCAATTGGTTGTAACACAAAAATCAAAAAGTAGAATATATACACAAAATAAAGAAAAGAAAAATAAACTAATAAAAATACAATTATAAGAAATTCCTAGTCAAAGAAAATTGCTTAATATTAAAGTTACCGGAAATTATGAACTTTATTCGGAGACAGCTCCGAAAATTTATTGCGATAAAATTGATAAGCAAGCAAAACACACAAGTATACGTATCAATTCAAGTAGCAAAGTGATGAATATCGAGTTCGTTCCCATGAGGACCGTGTCAAATTTCACAAAATAATAATCTAAATAATTAATTAATTCTAAGTTAGGCAAGTCGTAAATTAAGAGTACAATTATAAAGTAAATTAGCAAGCAAACAATAAATTCAATAAATATTTATAGACCTAGAGCTCACAACTTCTTTCGATCCTCTTCCTAATCTAGAATGTACTCTCTCATGTAATTAATGGCTTAGTATTATCCTCGGGTTTTATATCTCCTTACCTACTTCTCGGCTTAATAAGGAGTACCTCTAGGGCGATGTTAATCTCTCTATTTCTAGGCAATGAACACTAAGCTTGAACCATGATTTGGATACTTGAAGTAATTAGCTAATCTCTCAATTCTTCTCACAAATAACACTGACCTCTCGGTGTAAACTATTTGAAGTTATATGATCTTTGGCATGATTATGATTTCATCTCTCGAATTTATCGAATCTCCTATTCAATCTAATTGGTTCCAGTAAATTAAAAAGCATTAAATATGAGAATTGTATAAATAACGTAAGTGCGACCAATTACATGCAAGAATGAATTGAAATTAAGAAATGGGAAAGAGTATCATTGATCACCCTTAGAAATTGGGGCCCTAGTTCATAATGGACTAAAAAAAGCACATATAATTGAATACATCATTACTAAGAAAAGAAAAGAGGAAGGAAGAGGAAACTCTTAGATGATTCAAAGGCAATCTCTTGATCCAGAATATCTCTTAAAACAGGTCGTTCCTCTTCCTTTTTAAAGCCGTGAATCTTCAATCTCTCTTGGCAATAAACAAATATAAAAGAATTCTAGTATGAAAGATGGTAGCTATTGAAGAGTGCAGGATAATTGCCCTACGATACAAAATCCTTGCTTAATATAAAATTTTGGTACAAAGACTAAAAGAAAATATAATATTTGTATATAAAATCTTTTAAAAATATAACATTTTAATACATTTCATCAATTTTTTACTAACAATGTTACTATTTTCATACACGGCATGTCTAAGTGTCCAAAATTAATAACGTGGCCATGTTACTATGACAAAATTGATGATGTGGCACCAACAAAATATTTCTTAACAAAAAATTTTAAAAAATTTTAAAAAAGGGGAAACTGATTGGGGTTTCCGACTGGCCCCCTCTCCCTCCAGCAGGTCGCTGGAGTTTAGGCAATCTCCAATGAGGTCGTCGGAGGGGGAGGGGACGGTCGGAAGCTGGCCTCCACAACGATTTTTTAATTTTTTTGACATTTAAGACAGAAAAGAGGGAAGATCAGTTGGGGTCCCTTCACTAGCCCTTCCCATCTAGTTAAGTTGCCTGATCTCCAGCTTCCTTGTTAAAGGGTGAGGGCCTGGCGAAGGACCCTAACCAGTCTCTATCAAACTGAAATTGCCAAAAAAAAAAGATGTGCTGCTCAAGTTCACAGGTGGGAGGGAGAGGAGGAAGAAGTGGAAATTAAATGCATGTTCACTTCCCCTAACAAAAAATTTACCATATATCAAGCTCTCTCTTCAACTTATCCTTATTGTCTTACTTTTATGAAGTGTTAAAAGGCTATTTCCTTTTTATTTCATTTGGCAAGTCTGAGAGTAAGGAGAGAGAAGAGAAACTAAGAGAGGGCAGCATAAGCAATGTTGGGAAAAATTTGATTCGATTGTTTGCTTTTGATTTTGGGTTGAACTGTGAAATTTCCACCCGGCCCATAAGAGGTTGGGCCCATGTCCATCCCAAAAGCTCAAGCTGATAGGATGGTGGTACCCGCTCTCTTATAAAGAGGGTTTCAATCATCTATTTGTCCGATGTGGGATTTATATCTCAACACCCGCCCTCACGTGTCAACGTGTTCACACTTGACACGTGCCCTTAAACACCCACCCTCAACAACTGACCTCTAGCCGGGTATTTCGCTTCCGGTCTCGGGTGAGGGGGGACAACTACCACAAGGCGGCCTTCTCTACCGTCCTTGGGCTAACAATTGGCCTCGAGCCGGGCATTTTTCTTCCGGTCTCGGGCTTACGGGTCACGAGTTCCACACTCGGACCTGGCGTGGTGTGAGCCCACACGGTTGGCTCTGATACCATGTGAAATTTCCACCCGGCCCATAAGAGGTTGGGCCCATGTCCATCCCAAAAGCTTAAGCTGATAGGATGGTGGTACCCGCTCTCTTATAAAGAGGGTTTCAATCATCTATTTGTCCGATGTGGGATTTATATCTCAACATGAACAAGGTGAGCAATATATCTCTAAATTAGTTCTTTTATCATATATGCTACATGTTTTAGAACTGCACTGTAATGGCCATGTCAGTGTTACGAATCTTGCATGTATTTTTATTACTATGGAATGCGATTGAGAAAAATGAGATTGTTGGAAAGCGGTGACTCCTATGGCCTCCCGAGCCAGTCATGAGTTGAGCAAGGGAAATGGCTACCTGGGGCAGAGAGGCTGCCAATGTAGAGCGCCACTGCAATTGGGTGCTAGAAAGGGCACATGGGTGATCTGAGTTCTGGAGATCTTGGTATTATTTTATTTTGTGTGTGCATATATATATTTGGAACCCCTGTAGGATCTGACTAATTTAGGGTGTGATTATTCAATGGCTTTAAGCTCACCCAATCATTCCCTTCTAGTTGTTTTACAAGATAATTGGAGAACAGTGGAGGTCTCGAGAAATTTTAGTTTTGGATTGTTACATCAAAAATTTATATGATTTGTATATATTTGTACTTAAATAATTTGTATTCATCGGTTTTTTTTTCTATTTTATCAAGTATTTAAGTTGGTCTCAGATAGTTACAAAGTGGTATCAAAGACTAGGTTTGCGATTTCGAGAGCTTGTGGCGTGCTAAATTTATTTTCGAACTTGAATTTCAAGAACGAAATTCTTTGGAGGAGGAGAGTTTTGTGATATCCAAAATTTCTACATAGATTAAAAAGAATATTTATTACCTATAATTATCTCACTTTATTTTTGGATAATGCTTGACAATGGAAACTAGACACATGTGTACTTCCCCTGCCAAAAAATTTGCCACGTGTCAAGCTCTCTCTTGAACTTATCCTTATTGCCTTGCTTTCATGAAGTGTTTAAAAGGCTATTTACTTATCTTTTCATTTGGCAAGTATGAGAGTAAGGAAAGAAAGAAGAGAAATTAAGAGAGGGTAGCAGGAGCAATCTAGGAAAAAAATTGATCCGATAGTTTGATTTTGATTTTTGTTGAGCTAGTCATGAGTTGAACATGGGAAAGGGCTACCTGGGGCAGAGAGACCACCAATGTGGAGCCGCCACTGCTGTTGGGAGTTGGAAGGGGCATAGGGGCAATCTGCGTTCTAAAGGTCTTCGTATTACATTATTTTGTGTGTGTATATATATGGAACACTTGCAGAATCCAACTAATTTAGGATATGGTTATTCATTGACTTAAACCTCACCCCATCATTCTGTTCTAGCTATTTTACAGGATATTTGGAGAGTAGCGAAGATCTCGAGAAATCTTAGTTTTGGATAGTTTCATTGAAATTCTATATGATTTATATATATTTATACTTAAATTATTTGTATGTATTGGAATTTTTCTATTTTATCAAATATTTAAGCTACATTTTGGTCGTTAAAATCTAATTGGTGGCCAGTTTATTAGAAAATATCAAATATGAGAATAATATAAATAACATAAGTGCAATCAATTAGCATGCAAGAAAGAATAGAAATTAAGAAATCAAAAAGAGTAACATTGATCACTCTTTGAAACTAGGGAATGGAAATAAAAAAAATGCATATAATCGAATACATCATGACTAAGGAAGGAAAAATGTAAAGGAAAAGGAAACTCTTGGATGATTCAAAGGCAATCTCACAATCTAGAATGTCTCTTGAAGCACGTTGATCCTCCTCTTCTTGAAGCCATGAATCTTCGATCTCTCTTGACAGTAAAAAGATGTGAAAGAATTCTGGTACGAAAGATGGTAGCTATGCAGGAGTGTTGGACAATTAACCTGCGATACAAAATCTTTGCTCAATATAACATTTTCGTAAAAAAACTGAAATAACGTAACATTAGTATGCAAAATCTTTTAAAATGTAACCTTTTAATACATTCAATCAATTTTTTATTGACGTTATTAGTGTTTTAATACGTGGCATGTCTAAATGTCCAAATTGATGATGTGGCACCAATAAAAATATTTCTTAATAAAAATTTATAAAAAAAACATTTTTTTTAAAGGAAAGGGAGACCAATTGGGGGTTTCTAGTCGGCCCCCTCTCACTCCAACAGGGTCGTTAGAGGGGAGGGGGCCAGCCAGAAGCCCCCTGCCGGTATCCACAAAGATATATATATATATATAATTTTTTTTTTTTTACTTTTTTCAACATGTAAGAGAGAAAAAAGGGAAAGACTAGTCGGGGTCCCTTCGCTGGCCCCTCCCCATCTAGTTAAGTTGCCTGATCTCCAACGACCCTGCCAGAGGATGAGGGTCCAAGGGAGGGACCCAACCGGTCTTTGTCAAACTGAAATTGACAAAAAAAAAAGAGGATATGCAACTTGGGTTCATGGGTGGGAGAGAGAGTAGGAAGAGGCAAAAAATATAGGGAAGTAGTGATCTTTTATATTGTGTTTTTCAGAAATAAAATTTGTAAAATGAATTTGGCCTAATGGTGGATGTTAACAGGTAAGAGAGAAGGCAAAACATTCTATTGAAAAAATGAAAAACTGTTTATTGTTCTTGACCCCTAATTCTATTTACCCATTAATAATATGATGAAATATGTTCTTTACAGTGTACAACGTGATAGGAGTGAGAAGATCAAGAATAGGCATTTTGCGAACCATATTTGGTGAAGGAGCGGTTAAATGAAAAGTGAATATTCTTTTCTATTGTGAAATAATAAATATATCTATAGTATGTTTTATATAAATATTTACGGGTATTATATAAATTGAGATAAATGGTAAGTGATTAAATATATGATTCTGCTGTGATTAGTGGATTCTAAATGATGGTAAGTAATGGAATACATGATACTGTTGTAATTGCCGGAATTATCTGTATGTGAGTTGAGTTTGAATGAGTGATTCTGTGCTATTGGTTGACTATATTGTTCTGATTCCATTAATAATTGATTATGGATATATGTGAACTGCAATTGATTGAGTATAGCCATGGTGACCGCTAAGCCGGCGGAGTAGAAATGGGCTAGAAAAAGGGAAAAAAAATAAAGAAAACTGGAAAGAGAGAGATTTAATTTACAGCTGATATCCAATGAAATAACTTACCGTTGGTTTCCAGCGATGTATAAAAGTAAGATAATTAAAATTGCTCTTACGGCCAGAGGGTAATGGCGGCCGCCGTGGAGAGTGGTGTGTAGGTGAAGGGCACCAAGAGATTGGGAGGAAGATTGATATTAATTAGTACACGGGATCGCGATATTGTCAGAGAGAGGTAGTATCGATACCGCCAGAACCCTGTCACAAGGGAAATGTGACCCCATGGCTATACTAATTATTTGTCAAGTCCGGTACATCGGCTTGTCTGAGTTCTTGATATTGAACTATAGTTGTTTTTTATGGTGTTGACTGTATTGATATGATTTATGTGTGGATGAGATCAGTTGTAAATTATTGGTATACGAGTTACACTGATATGAATTGAATTGAATGAAGTTTACATGTGAATATTTGAAATATGGGAATTGAATAAGATTAAGGTCCACGGTTGGACGTGAGGATGGTTATAAAGTACGTACGATTTTTAATGTATACTCGGCATTTGCAAATAGAGTATTAGAAAGCAAGTTGAGTGTATGGCTGATAGTGATTGATCAATAATTAATTGCTTGTTTATGTAATTCATTTTACTTTAGAATTGAATATTCACTGAGATGCGGCTCACATCTTTCGCATATTATTTTACAGATAAAGTTCAAAGTTATCAAGTTGACACGGTGAGCAGAGGTAGCTTTTTTTGATAGCGGGGAATCGACCGAAGATTTTGATAGAAGTTATCTCTGATATTTATATAGTTCTGCATTATTATGTTACGACCCGGAAATTTGACGTGGTTTTATAATAAGAAATTTTGGTATTTTCATAAGATCTATAGCAGGTTTTCTTACATAAAATATTACATGGAGAAATTATACCGAATTTTCATGTCGTGACACACCAGTAATCACTATATTATCCACATACACAATCAAACATATTTTATCCAATTCTAAGCAACAATAGAAAACAAAATGGTCAACCCCACATCTTTAAAGGCCAAATGTAGTCACACTCTCACTGAACCGACCAAACCATGCTCGAGGAGACTGTTTCATCCCATACAATGATTTCTTCAAACGACAAACTAATTGAGACACCCCCTAACCAACAAAGCCGAGAGGTTGTTCCGTGTAAACTTCTTCTTCAAGATCTCCATGTAAGAAAGTATTTTTAACATTCAGTTGATATAATGGCCAATGGAAAGCAATAGCAAGAGAAATAAACAAGTGGACAAAAGATAATTTAGCAACAGGAGAAAAAGTCTCACAATAATCCATACCATATATCTGAGCGTAACCTTTTACCGGAGTCGTGCTGTCAAATGATCCACAGTGCCATCAGGATTGACTTTGACAGTGTACACCCCTTTGCAGCCAACTGTAGATTTCCTGCAAGAGGTTCTACCAATTCCCCGGTACCATTTTACTTTAAGGCATTTATTTCCTCATCCATAACTACTTTCCACCCAATATGAGACATGGCTTCACTACGACTTCGAGGAATAGGAATGGATGATAATGAGGTACCAAAGGAAAAACAAGATGGAGAAAGATAGTCATATGACACAAAACTGGACATGGGATGTAAAGTACAAGCACGTTTACCTTTACGCATTGCTATAGGAAGATCTAAATCAGTTGAAATGGGATTTGAATTTGAAGGGAATGCAATGATTGTCAGAGCATGTGAATCTACCAGTGCAGCTGAACGTGGATGCTGACTGTAAACATGCAAAGTAGGAGGAATAGGCATGGAAGCAAGAGATGGAGATGAAGTGTCAATAACAAGACATGGAACAAGAAGGGTTGGAGGGAAATGTTCATTTAATTTAGAAAACTAATGAGATTCGATGTAAAACAAGTTAGACTCAGAAAATCATATTAGCACGAGTGAAAAATTTATGCAAACTAGGACTATTAAACCTATACCCTTTGTGAGAGCGAGAATATCCTAGGAATATACACTTGAGGGCGTGAGGATCTAACTTATCTATACCTGGATGAAGCTGATGGTCAAAACAAACACATCCAAATATATGAGGAGATAACTGAAATAGACAGTCTTGAGGAAAAAGAATCGAATGAGAAGATTTACCGTCTAATACGGAGGAAGGCATCCTATTTATAAGATAGCAAGCTGTAAGAACTGCATCAGTCCTAAAGGATTTTGGAACATTCATTTGGAACAACAAACACCGAGTGATTTCAAGGAGGTGCCTACTCTTTCTTTCTGCTACTCCATTTTGTTGTGGAGTGTGAGGACAAGAAGATTGGTGAATAATAACAAAATCAACCATGAAAGTATTGAAAGCCGTGGAAAAGTATTCTTGTGCATTATCGCTACGAAGAATTCGAATAGGCACGTTGAACGGTGTTTGAACCTCGGCGCAAAAAGAGTGAAATATAGAGAATAACTCATAATGATCTTTCGTTAGATAAAGCCAAGTAACCCTTGAGTAATCATCAACAAACGTCACAAAATATCGAAAACCTAACTTTGAGGCAACACGACTCGAATCCCAAATATTAGAATGTACCAATAGAAACGGAGTTGATGCTCTACCACTGACACGAGTAGGAAAGTGAACACGCTGATGCTTTCCTAATTGACATGATTCACATTCTAAAGACGAAACATGACTCAAACTAGGTACCAATATCTTCAACTTCTCTAGAGATGGATGACTAAGACGGCAATGAATTTGCAAAGGTGAAATGGATACTGAGTAGACAGTTGGCGAAGCACATTCCTTGAGATAATAAAGACTGTTAGATTCACACCTTTCACCAATCATCGTCTCTATCTTCAAATCCTGGATAACAATAGAACCAGGAAAGAATGTGACAGAATAGTTTAAATGTTTAGTGAGCATACTAACAGACATAAGATTAAATGGAAACTTAGGAATACATAAGATTGAAGACAAAGAGAACGATGGATTAGGTTGGATGGTTCCGATCCCACTAACTGCAGTAGTAGACCCATTTGCTAAGGTGACACTAGGAAGTGACTTAGAATAACAAAGATTTGAAAACAAATGAGATATACCTGGCATATGATTTGTGGCACCAGAGTCATTAACCCAAGGTTTAGAGCTAGAACAACTAGGACATTGGCTTAGATAGGTTGTAGGGTTATCTAATTGAGCAAGAGAAGCAGTAGGAAGAGTCGCGTTTTGGGCTGCTTGGTACTGAAAGAATTTGGAGTATTCTTCTGCTAATAGTGTGACCATCTTAGGTTTCTCAACCTTTGGCTCTGAACGATTAATCATTTCCACCATCTCAGCATCAGCAACATTAGCCACTCGAGGTGGACTACCAACTAAATCCCAACACCAATGCTGAGTATGACCATCAAGTCCATGGTGAGTGCACTTGCGAGCTGGTCTTCTACCACGTCCTCTACCACCATGATTACCTCATCCACAAAAACTTCTCCCACCTCCGTTAGAAGTGTCGACTTCTCATTAACAAGCACAATGTGGCTTGAAGAGTTGCTAGAGGAAGTACGAAGTACTCAAGCATATTTTTCAGCAAGTGAAGGGAGATTTGCTCCCCCTAAGATTTGAGCACTCACTGGTTCAAACTCTGGCCTCAATCCTGCCAAAAACTTGATAACAACCATTTGTTCTCTCTGGTTTTGCATTGCACGGATATCGGTAGAAATTGGCTGGATAATATTCAGCTCCTCATAGAAGTGTTTTAACTCAGCAAAATACTCAGTAATAGATTTTTCTGCCTGCTCTAACTTGAAAAATGCTTCAGATACATCATAAATGCATGTGAGATTACTAGAATAAAGTAATCTAACATAATCCCATATCTCCTTTCAAGTATCCAAATGACCACACATATCAGGTATTTCTGGCTCCATAAGGGAACAAGTTGAGCATCTTCATGACTCCACTTTAGATTGTTAGATACTTCTTTAAGATAATCCTCCTCTCCTGGACCTCAAAAGAATAACTTAACAGCTCTTGACCATCGTAAGCAATTACTACCATTTAACTTACGAGTTGTAATTTGTTGATGAATGAGGGGCACAACAACTTTTGACTCCACATTGTCTCCCATGTTTGTTCGCACAAAGATTCACACAATAATACTTGACAAACTACTATCAAACCCAAAAACTTCACAAATTATGCACTAGAAGCACCAAATAGGCAAAAACACTGCACATTACTCGGCAAATTAGGGTTTCTATCGCATACCAACTCACCAGCAGAAGGCACAATTCTGTCCCTACAGTTTTGTACAATGTGAACCGACAATCGGGGCATGAAAAAATCACGCAATTCAGTGCAGTCCATACAGAGTCCGTACAAATATGTACAAGTCCGCAACACAAGCCTTCTTCTGTTGCAACACTCTCCAGTTCTCCTCTCTAGATTCTAGAGTTTCTCTCTTGAATCTTGCTTTAACACCATGTTAACATGTAAGAGAGAAAACAAAACATTTTATTGAAAAAACTGAAAAATTGTTTTGCATTCTTGACCCCTAATTCTATTTATTCACTAAATTGAAAAGACAATAATACCGCTGGAACTTACATAAAAGTTTTCTAACAGTGGAATAGTTGAGTTTCGTTAGTTGGTTGTGCATTTAATTAACCCTTCTCCACCTTTTCAATTTTTTGAACCAATTTTTTATTAGTTAAAATATAAATAATAAAAGAGAAAAAACATTCTCGCAAGCATTCGACACTTATAAAATGCTAAACCACTAGGTCAAGGTCACTTTATATTTCAAGTAAGAAACAAAAGTTATAGAATTCTTTTTTCCCTCTCCTTTTCTCTTTCCTCCTCTCTCTCCTACTCATGAAACCCTAACCATCCATCTTACATTTTTTTTCCTCTGGAATTTTTAGTTTTGAGGGAAACCAATCATAATCCTTTCGCTAGCCCCCTCACCCTCTGGCATGGTCTCCAGAGGTCAGACAACCTAATCGAAGGGGGAGAGGGCCTGTGGTGGGATTACTTTCTCCCTCTTTTCTCTCTCAAATGTCAAAAAAATAAAAAAAAATCACTGGGGAAACTAGTTGGTGGTTTCCAATCGATCCCCCCTTCTTTTAAAATTTTTTTATGATTTATTATCTTTTTATAAACAAATATTTTTATTGGTGCCAAATCAACAAATTTGTTACAGTAACATGCCTACGTTGGTAATTTTGGATACTTAGATGTGCCTTGCATGAAATTGAAAACATTAACAACGTCAGTAAAAATTAACGAAATTCATTAAAGTGCTACATTTTTAAAAGGTTTTGTATACAAATATTACATTTTTATTTTTTGTACTGAAACAGTGCACTGAGTAAAGGTTTTGTAATGCGGGGTAATTATAAGGATAGAGAATCAATGGAACATCTCCTAAAATATTTCTCAAGTGTTCTCTATCCTAAAAATATTCGAACAAAATATTATCTTTCCCATATAATGAATGGGGTGAAATCTATCGTTTTGACATTCTCTGGCCCCCTCACCCTCTGACATGGTCTCTAGAGGTTAGGCGACCTAATCGAAGGGGGAGAGGGCCTGTGGTGGGATTACTTTCTCCCTCTTTTCTCTCTCAAATGTCAAAAAATAAAAAAACCATTGGGGAAACTGGCTAGTGGTTTTCGATCGATCTCCCCTTCTTTTAAAAATATTTTTATGATTTATTATCTTTTTATAAGCAAATATTTTTATTAGTGCCAAATCAACAAATTTGTCATAGTAACATGCCTACATTGGTAATTTTGGCTACTTAGATGTGCCTTGCATGAAATTGAAAACATTAACAACGTCAGTAAAAATTAACGAAATTCATTAAAGCGCTATATTTTTAAAAGGTTTTGCATACAAATATTACATTTTTATTTTTTGTATTGAAATAGTGCATTGAGTAAAGGTTTTGTAATGCAGGGTAATTATAAGGATAGAGAATCAATAGAACATCTCCTAAAATATTTCTCAAATGGTCTCTATCCTAAAAATATTCGAACAAAATATTATCTTTCCCATATAATGAACGAGGTGAAATCTATTGTTTTGACATTCCAATATATCAGAATATCTTCCATATTTTTTTTCATGATCTCTAGGAAACAAAATATTCTGCAAATATTGTGGAATCTTTTGTGTTAGAAGTCCACAACTCTATTTTGTTCTCGACCTCAGGGAGTCTAGGTCGCAACTCCTCCTCTATTCCCTCTGTTTTCTAGTTTCTTTGCAAGTTCGTTCCATGAGATGAGGTCCATCTTATTAGACACATTGGCCCTTCATTACATATCTACATCAATAAAAAATACTGAAGTACTAACATTCTTAGAAGAAAATTCGAATTAATTAATCATAACTCAATTTCACTCAATTAAGAGAAAGCCAATCATTCATGCATTAAAATCATATAAAACTCGATAAACTTGCTCGGGTTTAGGTTTGAAAATATGTTCAAGTTAGAGCACATTCATATAATTAATAGAAAGTGAACCGTGCATATTTCATGTGTTACATGAATCATGCTCTTGTAGGCTCGGATACCAGCCACCTCCCTGATGAGAAAGTCTTATATATAATATATATATCACGTGACAGTACTTCCGGTTTATCATAAATCAAAATATTTATTTATTTCAATGGTTATTTACTTTTTAATTTTGGAGTTTTTAAAAAAATAAAATGACTGAATTTTATTAATTTATAACACCACGTAAGCCGTAATATATAACTGTTCCAATGAAGAGTCTATCCTTGCTAAGAGGCACGACATTAGAAATCACTTTCGAATAATCCACCATCAGTTTTACCATCTGGGAACATATATTATGATCATGTTCTTTACCTCTTTTTGATATCAAGGGTATCCGAATTTCACTTGACTAATTTCCATGGGCATATACGCACGCCAGCAAATGCATAGAGTAGGGTAAGTTCAAAGTTGTTAGCTTGCTCTAAGGAGATTTAAACATTTGACAACAAGAATGCTACTTCTCCTCCTTACTATCAGGACACACCACTTAGATTATCATGTTCTTTTATCTTAGTTGTCCCTACAAAGAGCCAACACAGAACTACCTATAAATGCATCAGCAAAATAATATACGTAACATTTGGATGACAGTTGAGATTACAACAAAATTGGAAATGAAAATTCACGATGTAAAATCATGTTACAAAATACTATAATATAAAAATAAAATCAACCACATTAAAAACATGGAAATAGATTAATTGCATTAAGGCACCAAATTAAGATGCATCAAGGTATCAAATCAAGGGACATTAACAGGGTACTGAGGCAGCCGACCTTGTTAGGGATCTCAATTCTCTTACAAAATTAATTTTATTTTCTAATCCAATCGATGTAGAATTTAATCCTCAATACCTGCTTCCATACAATAACATGATTTACACTTCTCATGTATCCTTAAACCCCGCCTCAACAACTGATATTGACCCGATAATTTTTTTTGTCTTATGGGGACAAACTATTGCGAGGCAGACCTCTTCTTTTGCCTTTGGGCTAATATACGAGTTGCACTTATCTCGAATTTCACACTCAGGTTTAACAACTAATCACGAGTTAGACATTTTTCTTCTCATCTCGAACTTACAGGCCATATACCATGTAAAATATTACTTGGGTTGTCCTCATAAGATATTGATATTTTTTCATTGAAATGTCTAAACCATTAAATGGTGGCATAAAGTTCTCTTATTAACCTAATTTTACTTTCAAATCCAATTCAATAATATCATAAATCAATATTTTGGAGCCAAATAAGCCTAAAGCTGATCGAGTTTTCCAATTTGTGCACAACTGAATTACCACAAACTGTTATGGATAATTATTGGATTTGGGCCCATGACATGTGTGAGCGAGGCCCCAAATCTAAAGTTGGCATGGTGCAGTCACATAATGAATTGAAATCAAGATGTCTTCATTTATCGACCACCCATGTTTTACTTCAGAGAATTCGCGTGCTTTGGTAGTTCCTCTTGATTAAATAAACCAAGATTTCACCATGAGTGCTACAAAGACGCAACAATGAAAGCCTGCGTCTCTATTAAAATGGATTGCTTGAGATGGTAGAAAATCTCTTCCTCTTAGAGTAAGATCTCATATTCGAATTTTACGAATGGAGAAAATCTATCATGGAAGAGCTTTACACCTAGTGGGTCCACCGATCTCAAATTGAATTAATCATGACAAATTATTGAACCTCTGAATACCAGTGGTTCATACTAATAAAAAAGCCTATGGGTCACTTCTGTAAATCAAAATCCAACGCTGTCTTTATATTGAACGGTTTGATGTTTTGATAATCCTCTACCCTGTTGACTGCAACTTCTAAATTTATTATCGCCTTCATTGATGCACCACAGGTAGATGTTGAAGGTAATTCTGAACCCATTTCTGGATCACAACTTTACAGGAACAGTATTATTTTTACTGTTGTTGTTCCTACTACTGCAATTATAGATTATGCCACAATTTCCGTAATTTGTTATGGGTTGAACTTCATCATGAAAAGCTTAATACATTCACTTTCCTACAATGTTTTGGAGCTTAACGAGTGAACCAACCATCACTTACTGAACGAGGCAGAACGACTTGATCTAACTAATTTATTCAATCATCGAATTTCACGATTGAAAATATTGAACCGCACTTTATGTTAACCGTAAAATATCAACCTAAACCTACAAGAGACAGGGCTTGATTCCACCTAAAAAGCGATGTGTTCACATTTCACATGTGTCCTAAAACACTCGCCCTCAACAACTGATCTCGAGTCGGGATTTTCTTTTTTTGGTACTTGGACGAGGTGGACAATTGACCATGGGTCGGGTATTTTTTCTTCAAGTCTTGGATTCTTTTTTCACTGACCATGAGTTTTTATATTCAGATTTGACGAGGTGTGAGCCCACACAACTTGTTTTGATGCCAAAAAAAAATCAAACTGGACTTATAAGAAGTCGGACTCATTTCTACTTAAAATTCTAAATTCTTACGTGTTGATATCCAATTTCTTTTAAACCATATTTCAATCTATTATTTTTCCGATATTAGATTTATTTCTCAACATTAACAAGTTCAATCCAGCCACATGGTAGGCGGTCCCGGGACCAAACTTCCCTTGACCCACGGAAGATCCGATCGATTTTCAAATAAATAGGATGCCTCAAGCCTCAGTGCGTATGCCGACCGCAACACATGGAGCCAATCATTTTCTGTTTGTTAACATGGCGGCATGTGATTGGCCACTAAGCAAGCCAATAAAAATAGAGGGAGAGAAATGCCAACATGGGTGGACTCGGCATTTCGAGCTCTCTTTTGAAAAAAAATAATAAATTTGAGACCGTGAATAAAAATGTTTTATGTCTGAAAGAATTTTACTTTTATGATCCAACCTAATTTAAATATGAACATGTGAGTATCAATTGAATTTTTGAATATTAAATTGTTGAAATGTAAAAAGGAGCGAGGGGGGAAGAGGGGGCGGAAAGGAGCCAATAACGACAGCCACATGTCACATGGACGGCGGAGATAATCTTCATGAAATCTTAGGAATTTATATTTTTCAGCATAAAATATTCATTAAATTCGATTATTCTATAGTATAATTTATCGCAAAATTATGATATTCATCACGCTCATGGATCCGTAGTGGACCTGGGGAGCATGATTGTATTGAGGTGGGGAGGAAGCGTATTTAATTAATTAAACCCTAATGAACGGGAAGGATTCGGGGGTGTATGTAAGGAATGCACGGGTGATCATTTTTCTTAAACTCGGAAAAATTTTTAAGGTCATAAATAAAATTTATTGATTTCTAAATTTTTTTAAAATTATATTATTTTGTCTCCTGAATTCGTTTCGGAGGGATCCCTTATACTCTTGGCTTCATATGTTTGCCATTTATATTTCAACACTGGAATCTGCAAGGATAAGAAATTTTTCAATTTTTTTCGGTATGTACGCCGGTATTCAAAAGTTCAATAAATCTTAACTACTTCAATTCAAGTCTAGTGGGCCCCGCTAGGGAGTAAAATCCTCAAAAGGTGAATTTTTCTTATTCATGAGACTCGAACACTTTGCCCAGGGTTTTCATTTTTTTTTATCTGACTGTAAAATGTGGTATTAAAATTTACTAAATGCCCGCAAAAGGCAATATGTCGAACATTATTCTTGAGCAAAATCAAGCATGACACGTATTATTCTGTCGAATGCCCTGTGCCTAGCTTACATATAGAGAACGTTGTGTTCAAGTACATCCAGTGACATTCCCATGTAGTAAATCTTCATCTAGATAAAAATATATCAGAAAATCTATAGTCCATAGAAAATAATGAAATTGAAGAGACAATGAATTGTTTCGGAATCCACACCATAGTGTGTTGTATATCTTGTATTTTATACATGATGTACAAGATATAGAAATGGCTACAGAATATTACAATATGCTATAATGGAAACATCTGATACATGCCATAAATCTATGTATCTTCTTGATTCTCGTCATTACTCCCCCGCAAGCACAATGGGAGGGGCGCGAACATTGAGCTTGGATCGAAGAAGAGTAAACTGTGAGGTAGAAAGGCCTTTGGTGAAAACATCAGCGACTTGATCAAAAGTACCAATAAAGCGGATAGTAAGCTGTCGTTGTGAGACACGTTCACGAACAAAGTGATAATCAACTTCAATATGCTTGGTTCGTGCATGAAAGACGGGATTCTCCGTCAAATAGATGGCAGAGAGATTGTCACACCATAGGATAGGAGGAGAATAGGACCGAAGACCAAGTTCATGAAGAAGAGACTGAATCCAAATGAGCTCGGCGGTGGTGTTACCAAGACTCTTGTATTCTGACTCAGTACTGGAACGAGCAACTGTTCGCTGCTTCTTGGAACTCCAAGAAATTAAATTAGAGCCCAGGTAAACGGCAAAACCTCCAACAGAGCGGCGATCATCAGGGTTACCAGCCCAGTCAGCATCAGAGAAGCCATGCAGAGAAAAGGTCGGGTCTCGACGAAGATGCAAGCCAAAATTGATTGTTCCCTTCAGATAGCGTAGAATTCGCTTAACTGCCGTCCAGTGGACAGTAGAAGGATTGTGCATAAACTGACATACTTGTTGAACAGCATAAGAGATGTCCGGCCGTGTAAGAGTCAAATACTGAAGAGAACCAACCACTTGACGATAGGAAGAAGGATCAGACAGAGGAGCACCAGCGGAGACAGATAGACGAGAGCCAGATCCCACGGGTGTAGGGGATGGCTTACACCCCAGCATGTCTGTACGAGTAAGGATAGAGTGAATATACTTTGATTGAGTAAGAAGAAGACCCTCTGCATGAGGTCGAACTTCGATGCCAAGAAAGAAATGAAGGGGCCCCAAGTCTTTCATCGAGAATTCCTTCTGAAGAGAGCTCAACAGGTCCGTGAATGGAGCATTGGGAGAGCCAGTGAGAATAATATCATCCACGTAGATCAGAAGGAACATCACATAGTTAGAATCACGGAAAATGAATAAGGATGTATCAGCAACAGACCCAATAAAACCTAGATCCAGTAAGAATGTGCTGAGACGTAAGAACCAGGCTCGAGGTGCTTGCTTGAGACCATATAAAGAGCGGCGAAGCTTGCACACATAGTGTGATCTTAGGGGGTCATGAAAACCGGGAGGCTGGGACATATAAACCTCTTCATCCAAATAGCCATGAAGAAATGCATTTTTAACATCTAATTGCCGAATGGGCCAATGCAAAGAGATGGCAATAGATAGCACTGTACGGATGGTAACGGGTTTAATAACAGGACTAAAGGTAGCATCATAGTCAATACTTTCCTGTTGAGAGTAGCCCTGGGCAACCAACCGGGCCTTGAAGCGATCAACAGAACCATCAGGTTTTTGTTTGACCTTATAAACCCACTTGGACCCAATAATCTTTCGATCAGGAGGAGGCGGAACAAGGTCCCATGTGTGATTCTCAAGTAAGGCCCGGTATTCATCATGCATAGCAGCAAGCCAGCGGTCATCCTTGGAGGCGGCGGAGAAGGAACGAGGTTCTTCAGCATCAACCTGTACAGTGAAGGCAGTGGGATGCCGAGAAATAGAAAATCGTCGGGGTGGCAAAGAGCCATCCTGGGAGCGAGTAACCATTGTATGCATCCTTTGTAAAGGCATGGCAGGAGCAATGATACCGGCAGAGACATCCGGGGAAGGAGGAGGAGACGCAGCATGAGCAAAATCCTGGCGAGGAGATGGTGCTGCTACTGGCATTGGTGATAGAACAGGTGAAGGAAAAGGAAGAGGTATAGAAATGGAGGTGTTGGAACTACCTGAAGGAGGAGCTGCCGAGGACACATCAAGAGGTCTCATCTGAGCAAGCGTATCAGTCACCTGAGTGGCATAGGGGAATTGTCGCTCGTCAAACAGAACAGTGCGAGCAACAAAAATTTTTCCAGAAGCAGGATCAAGACACCGATATCCATGACAATTCGGTGGGTAGCCTAGGAAAACACAGGGACGAGAACGAAAGGCAAGTTTGTGAGGAGCATACGGTCGAAGATAAGGATAACAACGACAACCGAAGACGCGAAGAAAATTATAAGATGGAGATGAGGCATGTAAGAGTTGAAATGGAGAAGAAAACTGTAGAGAACGAGTAGGGAGACGATTTATGAGAAAGACAGCAGTTTCAAATGCGTAAGCCCAAAACTTGGTAGGTAAATGCGAGTGAGCAAGAAGAGTAAGCCCCATGTCAACAATATGCCTGTGCTTACGTTCGGCGGAGCCGTTTTGCTGAGGAGTGTGAGGACAGGAGATGCGGTGTATGATGCCATTATCATGTAATTCACGTTGAAAGGAATGAGAAAGGAATTCTTTGGCACCATCTGATTGTAGAGCTTTAATTTTTCGATCAAACAAATTTTCAACTTGAAGGCGAAAAGCACGGAATATCGATAGAACGTCAGCTCTGGATTTCATGACAAAGAACCATGAAAACTTACTATAATCATCAAGAAAGTGAATATAGTATGAATGACCAGTGGAGGACAGAATAGGAGCAGGTCCCCAAACATCAGTATGAATTAATTGTAATGGAAAGGAACTTTTATTCATTGTGGATGGAAAAGAAAATTGAGAAATTTTGCCCATGCAACAAGAAGAACAAACGTGAAGAGCATGATCATTCTTAAAATTACGAAAAAGAGAGGACAAAACTTTCTGAACAATAGGAAAGGCAGGGTGACCGAGACGCTGGTGCCACAAGGTGCTGGAAGCAGTGGAAGTGAGGAAGGCGCAAGCTGAAGTAGGCGAACTGACACTAGGCTGCAGACAGTAGAGGCCGTCTTTAAGTAGTCCTCGAAGCAGCTCCTGACGGGTGTGTAGATCCTTCACAATAAAATGAGAGGGATAAAATTCAAAAAGGCAAGAATTATCCTTGGTGAATTTAGGGACAGAAAGCAGATTTTTAAAAATTCCGGGTGCACAGAGAATATTATTCAAAGTAAAGGTACGGCTAGGAGTGGAAAGAGTAGAGGAACCAGAGGAGAGAATCGGTAAACCTGTTCCATCACCAATTACCAACTGTCCAGGAGTGGGCTGATCATCTGGAATAGTAAGGTTCGAAAAATCGGCAGTGACATGGTGTGTAGCTCCGGAATCAACGTACCAATCCAGATTTCGATTACTAGAGTCTCCGTCATACATAATATGAGCTTGTGGAAGTTGGAAGTTTTGTGGTAGATACGGGCAAAAGGCAGCAACATGCCCGGGCTGAGTACAGAGCTGACAGTAAACACCTGAATTTGGGCTCTGCACTAGACTTGGGGCCCACTGATGTTGGCCACGTCCATCAGAGAGGCGCTGGTTGGGCTGAAAAGAGGCGGGCTGCACTGAATTGAGGTTGCTTGGGCCCTGGCCCAAGATACCCTGCGACCCAAAGCGAGTGGACCGACCCGCTGTGTTACCTGACCCGAACCGAGAGAAAGGAGGCTGATTGAAGCCTCGTCCCTTTCTTCTTCCATCAGAGATCGACTGGTGGAAATTAGGGTTAGAATAGCTCCCAAAATTGCGAGAACTGCTCCGACCACCTCGCTGGAACCCACGGCCCCGATGATGAAAGGAGGACTGTCGATGGCCAACAGCAGCATTGATCGACGGAGGGAAGCTACTGAGGCCAGACAGGGGAGCTCCTGCTCGTGACTGACGGTAGGCACGGCGTGCTTCTTGGTTCAGGAGGAGGGCAGAGAGATCCTCCGTAGTCATGGTGCCAAGAGTTGGTGCGAGCGATAGAATCAGCGGTTCCCATTCCTCACCGAGTCCGGAAAGGACCTGTCGTGGAGCTCAGCAGCGGATTTGGGCTGTCCGAGCAAGGCAAATCGGTTGGCCAGATCAGTCACGGTTTTCAAGTAATCGGCCATGGTAAGTTCGCCTTTAGTGACATCACGCCACTCTTGTTCCATGAATTCTCTTTGTGCATAGGTTTGTGAGTCAAACAAGTTTCGAAGCTTGGTCCAAGCAGCAGCAGCCGAGTCCAAACCAACCAATTGAAGCCCAATATCAGAGGTAACGGAAATCATAATATAGGAAAGACAGAATTGATCATACTTTCGCCATTGTTGGTAGTCTGGATTGGTGATCTGAATAGTGTCGTTCCCCTGTTTCTCAGGCACTGTGGGTGGAGGAGCCGGGATTGACCCATCTGCATATCCGAGAAGGTTATAGGAGCTCAGCAGCGGTGCTACGATGCTTTTCCAGAGGTAGTAGTTCTTCCCATCAAGCTTCATAGGAATGGTAGGGATGGTGTTTGGAAGTGAAGGTTGATTGTCACTGTTGGAAGCCATTGGAATGTGCCGAGATTAGGAAGGATGCTGAGCAGGGACGAGAAACAGAGGATGCAGAAAGAAACAGAGAAGGTGAAGAACGAGAAATCAGGCGAGAGTTTTCTCGGTTTGTAGCTCTGATACCATGAAGAGACAATGAATTGTTTCGGAATCCACGCCATAGTGTGTTGTATATCTTGTATTTTATACATGATGTACAAGATATAGAAATGGCTACAGAATATTACAATATGCTATAATGGAAACATCTGATACATGCCATAAATCTCTGTATCTTCTTGATTCTCGTCATTAGAAATTATTGACAAAAAATTACGTAAATACAAAAAAAACATGACCGTAGTGTCCCCTTTATCCCATTTCTAATACAGTTGTTTGTTGGAGTACTTTTCCAACGAGTGCTGCTTTGGGTGGAACTGAACCCATGTACACCCCATGGACACTAACCGATTGCCTGTCAACTGGCACTCCCCATTTGCACTCGCCATGCAATCGGTTCAAAATGTAATCGGTTTCAACATATTTTTTTGGAATAAAAAAAAAAGGGCAAATAAGTTTGGAAGGGAATGGAGGGAAGATAAAATAAAGGACACGGAGAGTCCTACTGATAAGAATTGAAGTTAAGACCTGTCAGGATATACCAACTATACCAAGCCTTGAAGAAAAAAATCTTGGAAGGCCCTATCTTATTATAATGACGGGAAATTCATTTAACTGTTATACTGCTGGCATGGTGTCACAAACCAATGAAATTAAGTTATTTTTAGGATTATTTTTTTATTTTTAGGCTTTATTGAAAATTTCTTAAAATAATTAAATTTTATTGATTTGTGATACCATATCAGTAATATCATGTGATATACTTGTTACAATATGCAAGACTCTCTCCGCAATGGATGTTGTGAGAAGAAACAAACTATGTTGCATTAATTAGTAATAATTATGTTAATTATTCGGGTGATTAATACTAATTTACTCATTTGTCGTATTTTAATTGATATTTTCTCACGTTACGTGATAAGATAAGACCATCTAAAAATTTCTCTCTAACCCCATTTGTCCAGTTCCAACATATTTTAAACTTCAGTGGTTATATAGGTCACTTCTGTTCTTACAAGTTACTCAAAATGAAGAAAAGTCTCCTCCTTTCCATATAATCAAAATTTTGTGCTTGGAACTGTAAGTAAATGGAATTACCTTTAAGGAAAACAAAAGTGAGAAACTTATTAGTGAGCAGGATTTTGTTGATCACATTTCAAAGGATTTAACTGTTTAATAACTAAATTGTTTCGTGAATATTCTTCCTTACTAAATAGGAATCTCAACTGTATAGTCGACTTTTACACCAAATTTCCCATCATTGGGTTGTTGGATTGTTGGACAGTAGCGCCTTCGTAGTCACATGATGAAAAGTTGAGCCAACTCTCTCAATCCCTCTCTCTTTTCAGTTAATTTATTGCATTTCCTGTATCTAATTGTCCTAATTAAGTTAATTAATTAACATCATTCCAGCCCCTTATGTCCCAGCTATCATGACTCCAAACAGTTGGCATATGTAAACTATGAGAAAAATCTTAAACGATTCCATCTCACAATGACGTGATGAGAAAATATCAATTAAATTGATCTGATTAATAATAATTGTTATGATAATTGCTCTGATAATTAATACTAATTTGCTCATTTATTTCAATTTAATTGGTGTTTTCTCACGTCACATTAGAAACCGGAATTGCCCGAGAATTTCTCATAAACTATGGTGCCTCACCTACCTTCACCAATTTGAATTAAAAACATCCGATGTGCCGTAGTCGGTGGATGCCTCTTCCTCAATATCAAATTCTTCCCATTTTTTCCCTCTTTTGAGGGACACTGACAGTCGCCCTTAAAGCTGTGCAACAATTTCATTAAAAAATAAATAAATGTTTTGTTTTTGTTTTGCCACCATTTGAAATATCATAATAGATGAAGGAAGATTTATATTAATTTGATTTTGGTTATTGTACTTATTTCTGTTATCTCATATAAGGTTGTGTTTGGGGCAATAGAATGAGAAGGAATAGAATGGGTTTAAACAGTAGTAAAATAAAAGTGATTAACGATTTTTTTCTATTAATCTTAAAAATAATAAACAGTGAATTTTTAAAAAAAAAAGTGGTGGAATGAAAGTTTCTTAAAAAAATTTTATAAATACTCTTTCCACCAGTTTTGTCAAATTTATATTGCATCCACTCCTTCTCATTTTTAAATTTTAAGAACTATATGATTCCCTCAATACTACTACAATTTACTTTATTTAAACTCATTTCATTTCATTCATTTCGATTCTACTGTATCAAATATAAAAATCTACGAGTCTTTGTTACATTCAATAAAACACATCAAGTACCTTTTATGATTCTGCTGTCATATATACCACCAAGGGTTGCGGTGCAGTAACTTGAAACTCGCTCTCCAGCAATTTTATGAGTTTAGAATTTCATATTTGAATCCATTTACAAAAAAAAAAAAAAAACATAGTAGAATTATGCTCTTTGGACTTGGCTTCTTAAACTATATTCGGTCTTTGGTGATGTTATGCTAATTAACAGGACAAGTGCACCAAGCACAGTTACTCAATTCGTCTAACATATTCACGATTGAAAACAAAAAATTGGACACTGTATATCGAAGATGATTGCATCATCACTATTGCCCCCGGCCTAAACCATTGGTATTCAGATATCCGACGAGTTCTAACTACGCCAGTTTCAGCTGGATGAACCCAGTAAGAGGTAAAACCCTCTCATGGTGAATTTTTTTCATTCACAAGACTCGAACCTAAGATCTTACTTAAGAAGAAAAAACGTGTTCCCACATCTTTTCATTCAAGAGAAAAGAAAGTTCCAATTTCAATGCAGTCTTATTATTGAGGCTGTTAGCAGGTAAATGCACTACCATCTCTGACGTTTCACATTGCAAATAGTTGCCAAGTTTAGTTTGGATGGGTGATTAATTTTATTTCGTACGAAGTCATAATCGAACTAATTAACCTACCATCTTTTATGGTTGTCATATAGACCACATATATATCAACCGTGGCTGATTTAGTACGAAATAATAATCGAGATCGACCAACCATCTTTTATGGTTGCTATAATGAGCCCATATATTTACCGCGTTTCCTAATGCGGTTAGATCTTGGTGAAATTCAGAAAGTTAAAGTCACGGGAATTTTTTTTCCAATCATAATCATGTCATAACCTTCGAGCGATGATGAGACCGAATAGCTAGCCGATGCGATTAGACAGCAATGGTGTATGTAGCATATCGATCCAATGTAATTAAACTGCTTAGGAAATATGTGGATTAGTATTGAGCATTACGACATTGATTCCTATGTGCGTGTCCATGTAAATATAGCTAACAACCTTTTTCCCTATACTGTCTGCAAATTTTTTGGACTGCAATACTTGATACTTAGGAATCCAGAGGGTCTTTGCCTCATTCTGCAAAGTTCAAGACGATTTCAGCAAGTTGGAAAGCATGGATGGATTTAGGCGGAGCAGAGGGTGACCCAATCTCAGAATTCGAAAAAATCCAAGAGATTTTATACACGTTTCACTTGATTTTATTCCATTTTTATCTAGTTATCCTATTTTCGCCCTAGAATTTATCATTACTCTTTCATAAAGTTTCACCCTGAACAAATTCTCTAGAGTCAACCCTGATAAAACATTATTACAATCATGAATTTTCTTTGTTCACATGATTTAAATTCAACATCTTATTTAATTAAATAAGAAATTGAATCACCACAGTTAATTCGTGTGTAGATTTTATCTGAATATGTATTTTAATTGGAATATATGGGAGCTGAAGAAAATTTTCAATTGGCAATGTGAGGAATCTCTGGATGCACGCAGAGACTTTCCGTCTAACAGGTAGACCACACTGCGGTGCTTAAATGGTATCACAAATCAATAAAATTCAGTCGTTTTAAATTTTTTATAAAACCTAAAAAGAAACACAGAAATTACTAAACTTTATTAATTTGTATCACCATAGGAATGTTATCACATGTTGTATAGGTTACATTGAAGACTTTCTCCATGACATTTAGCTTGGCTCAGGCCAATAAGTCTATGCCACATTCGGAAAAACATGATCTGTTGAAACTAAAGGAGGGGGAAAGACTTATTCAAGCATGAGATAGTTGGTGGAGTTGATTGATTTTTTTTCCTCATTTTAATAGCATCCTTTTTGACATGGCAGGGGATTATTGGGTGGAAGGTAACTTGAGAAACCGGAAAAATGGAGTTTGGCACATTAGAATAGTCTCGAACTGGAATCAAACTTTTATTATATCACGTTATGATTTCATCCACCTCTTTATTTTCCTATTTTTTCTATTCTCTTATAATTCATGAACTTCCTTTATTTTAAAAAAAATCAAAAACCCAATTTACGAGAGAAATTAGTCCTAAATAGTGAACCAAGCATTCTACCTTCTTCAAGGGCAGTTTAGCTTGATCTCCATCACTCTACACAATGAGAATTTTTCAAGTTTGCTTTCTATCATCTATGCATTTTTTTAGGTATTTACTTTTCAGTAGATATCATCAATTTATAGAATGTGAAATTGAACAAAATACTATATATGTTTCGCATAATACTAGTGCCATGTAATCAACTGAATACAGGGATTGAAGATCAAAATTAATGCATCCATTTTAGGTATACCAAGGTGGATGGAGATTTATGGAAATGAATATTGAGAGAGAAGGAGGATCGGTTGGGAGGCCATTCTCTTCTTTCTTTTTCACCTTTATGTTGTGAGCAATGAGGGAGACCTATGATTCCCATGCAATGGTCCCACACACTCTCTTGTGATTTCATGCCCTTTTTGGACAATTTGGTTTGGTTGAATTGATGCTCTCCCAACACACACACACAAAAAAAAACCCCACAATAAATATAATAAATTAAAACGAAGAAAATAAAAGAAAGAAAAATTCGATTATCCCATATTTTTTTTATTATCATCTTCCTTTTATTTCTTTTTGCATCTATGAGCCACTTGCAGAAAAAAAGGTCACAAAGTCTTCATAGGAGGTTTAGAAACTCTCAAATGTTATCACTAAAATCTGTCTCCATGTGGTGGCATTGGCGTGCCAATATTAAATTTGCTTCTAGCTTTTGGGACCACATCTTTATTCCACAACCTCCATGTTTTACTTTTCACATCTCAATGCCCCTTTTGCTCTTCACTTCATGACCTATAACATGGACCCCAAATTATTTATTTAAAGAAAATCAAATTTAATATATTACACTTCATACCGCTTCTTGTTTCTCCTAATCAAATCGGGCAATATTTCAACTATCTTGGCTTGTAGCAGTCGACTGAATTGGATCCAGATCCAACCGATAATGAAAACGAATATGGATGTGTGAATCATCATTTTAACTAAGACTGCTGTGCAATTGTAATTGCCAGTTTGGGACATATCAACTGTTCCAACCTAAGATGTCAATCACGACAAAACGTGCCACCTTAGTCAAATGAGACAAAAATGATGAGGTACATTGGAAGAAGTAAAGCGAGGAGAGAGGACAAGGCCTTGGCCTTCTGATTCCTCCCCTTCCTCTCCCTCTCTTTATATTCTCACAAGAACCTCTCTTTCCTGCCAATGAAAATTCTTCATCACAGAACAAGAAGGGAGAGAAGAGGACAGTCAGGGAGCCGCTAGAGGAAAGTCGATGAGGAGAGGGCTCCACGACGAGCACTGGGTTGCTGGGTTGGGGATCGAATTTCAGGTTTCTCGTGCGCCAGTAGCAGTTGAAGCTGCCAGCATGATCTAAGCTTTCCTAATTCTTCGATCGTGGTTGAGGAAGCCTAGATCATCTGGCAGTTTCACCTGTTGATGGTAAGCACGGTAATGATTCCGAGGAAGCCTTTTGCAATAAAACCCTAGCTCGAGAAGGTCGATATGCATTAGTAACCTTAAGAAATCATCGGTAATTAAAGGTACTTCTTTGATCTCTAGTCTCTAGATCTTATTACTATTACCACTTCACTTATTTCATGTTCAATTTCTCGCCTAGATATGATGTCATTCGAGTTATTCGGTTGCTCTGAGATCTCCAATATCTACGATGACCAGAATCTTACTCGGGTTTTCGGGTTTAGGATAGCCTAAGGTATGTAGACATTTAATAAGTGAATATCTTAAGAACGTTGGCTGGCCCATTAAAGATCGAGCAATCGATCTTCTAATCTTCCAATTTCTTTGCTGCTCATTGGTAAGTATTTTTGATGATCTAGTTGGAGCCATAGGGGATCGATCCGACTGAACAATTTACAAATCTTCTCTGCTAATCTTTTGCTTAAGCTTCGACGATCCTTTGAAGAGGTCAAGCACAGGGATGGATTTAAAGAATGGCAAGGTGCGATCTCCTCATAGATAAAAAAGAACCTGTAAATTTTAATGTAAGTTCTAACAATTTTATCTATAATTTTTTAAATTATCTTATTTTTCCTCCTCGGAATTATTCTTTCAATTTTCATTGAATTTCACTTATTTTCAAGTTTTCTATATCCGTCTCATTCTCATACATGTGGATACACAAAAGGACATAAATAAGATTCATTTTGATTGATTTGAGTCCTCAACCTACTCGTGGAAATTTGATATCTGCTTGGCCGTGTGTGCCAGGGGTAGCTGAGAGCTTAAATGAAAATCGATTGAATCGGCGGAGAGAAAGGGATGCATGCGTGCTTTCTTGGCTAGGGTTTCCAGTGACAGGGATTAATTCCTGGGTCTTGAATTGACACGCGGTAGTCTTTTGGTGGATAAAGTTTTATGTGTAACAATTATATTGCATAACAGTACTAATATAATATCATAAATCAATAAATTTCAGTCATTTTAAGATTTTTTTTAAAACTCAAAAATGAAAAGAAAACAGTCCAATTATTTAGTTAGTTGATGATATTATGTAAGTATTATAATATGGTGTACTAGTCTAATACCAGACTTTCTCATTTTTTATGAGATGATGCCCATCGCTTCGACTGTCTTGGGGATTAAGCTGTTCCCTTTCTCTTGCTATGCATCCTTTTCTAATCAGTGCTGTGCCTTTGCACTTGTTCTTATGTGCAGCAGTTCATCATTTCCTCCACTCTCTTTAAGCATTTTTCTTCTTCAACTGGGCTAATGATTTTTGTAATTAAGAAACGTAAAGGACTAGTGCTGTTGCAGTTGGTGGTCCTGTCTCTAGCTTTTCAAAGAGAAATTCGCTGTATGGACACAGACATTAATTTGGCACATGCATATACGTCGCCTTCCCGGATGGGTAATTGAGATTTTCAGTATCTGGATCAAGAAATTGTATCCACAATGTTACTCGATCAGTTTCCGATGCGTATAAACTTCCGAGTCCAGCCTACACTTACAAGTGTCTTCCGAGATATCACAATTGACCAGTATGCGGATGTGTATCTACTAGCAAGTATATATGTATAAGTTAGATCGATCGAAGCAGCAAAAGAATGCATTGCAATGGCCTTGGAGATAAAGGTCACAAGTCGCGAGGAAATGAGTAATGTAATGAATCTGCAGCCATAAGTACATATATGTGTGTGTGTATGTATGCAACTCCCCGACGTCTTCCACTGATTTAATCGACCCTTAGGGTTGTTAGGGTGTTCTCTTCCGCTTTTTGTCACGAAGCTGGATTCAGCTAGAAGCCAAAGGGCGTTTTCAATTACTCCTTCTCTGTTTACTTATTTCCCAACCGTTCCTTTCTAACTTCCCTCTAGGTTCGGTGCCGAATTTCGGAGACAACTTTTTGTATTAGAGTTACCTACCGGCTAGGGTTTGTTACATGCCATTTATTATGGCAAGCATGTACCAAAGTATGTAAATCAAATAACTCCATTGCTGGGCCAACATGAGTTAGTTACTATAGTTTGACATCTCTTCCTCTTCATTAGGGCTTGAGTGAATGTAGAAAATCCATATTGTAAGAGTTTTACTTATTTAGTAGACCAACCTGGCTCGAACGCATGTTAGTCAGAGCCCATTGGATTTCCGTATATCATGTAGTATTCAAAAGAGTAACTCCATGCCTTGAAACAAATGCATGCAGTACTCAGCTGTGCTTGACGCTGATCTTCACTCTCTGTATGATATTATGGGATATCAATCTTTGAGTGTAAGTTCTATGGAGACTTTGGCTTTGGTCGGATCTTTAGTATGATCGGCGTAAAATATCCGTCTAAGCCATATGAGTTTTGAACCGTTTTCATTTAAATTCTAAATTGTTAGGTGGCAGAGCTGCCCTCACGTAGTAATACGAGATACACTTGTTATGTGCCCTTAAACACTCATCCTCGACAACTAATCCTAAGCCGAATACTTTTCTTCCATTATGTTGAGATTGTATCGCATCAAGCTGGATATTTGTGGGATCCAAAGATCTGTCAAATGAGTGAAAAATGTGAAGGAAATATATATTCTATTTTGAACTTGAAATATTATGATTTCATATAATCTTATCCCCAAATTAAATTGAGATATTTTCTAGAAGATAATTAAGAGATATCTGATATCTTTTTTATTATGTCAGATCTCTATAAATATGGTTGAATAGAGTCTCGTAAGACATTGAGTGAGAAATCTTCTTAGTGATCTTTCTGATAAACTTCCCTGTAATGCTAGAGTGTAGGAACTTGAGAGATTGGGTTGATATTCTTTTCTAATAAGGTTTGTAACAGGGGCTTGGGTATGAAATTAAGAATTTTTGTGAAACTATAATATTCTGGTATTCATGTTTCTCTTGTTATTTCTCAGTTCTTTTCATTGTGGTTGCACTAAAAGTTTTGACATCAAGAATTGGAGCTAATCCCAACAAATTGGTATTAGTGCCAATCCCAAAGATGTCAATTGTGAGGTTCGAGATGGAGAAGTTTGACAATTCGAACAACTTTGAATTGTGACACATCAAGATGAAGGCTTTGCTAGTGCAGCATGGCCCTGAAGGAGCACTGGATGGAGAAGTTGTTTTAGCCCTGACCCTGGCGAATGATGAAAAGAGATCTATTATGGCAAAGGCTTTTAGCATGATTCAGCTTAGTCTATCGAACAAGGTCATTCGGGAGGTATGTGATCAAACTATGACTTGATAGTTATGGTAGAAGTTCGAGTTTCTATATATGACGAAGTCCCTGACCAATCAATTATACTTGACTAAGTGGTTGTACTAGTTGAGAATGAGTTCTGACACACCGAAAGGCAATCAGATAGATCTGTTTAGTTTGATCGTAATGGACCTCTAGTCCATTGATGTAAAGATTGGGGATGAGGGTCAAGCTTTGATGCTGCTGTATTCTCTGTCAGACTCCTATGAGAATTTTATTGACACGATACTATACGAGAGATTGAGTATCACCCTAGAAGGCATTAAGGTGACTCTGATCTCGAAAGAGTTTAAAAAGAAGGCGATGGAAGGCTCCTGTGGAGTGGTTGAAAGGCTTCTTACAAGAGGTAGATTTGAGAATAAAGGCCATAGGAGTATAGGAAGGTCTAGAATGCGAGGAAAGTTGACTTGCTAGAACTGTGACCAGGAGGGCCATATCAAACAAAATTGCCCCAGGAGAAGAGAAGCAGGCTAAGTCGTCAATGAATGTAGGGAGGAAGAGGTAGAGAATGAGATCTTGACAATAATAGCATATGTGAGAAGGGATGATGAGAATGTAACAACATCGAGCCATTCAAGTTCAGATTGGATTCTTGATTCAGGTAGCACATTCCATGTATCTCATGATAAGAGTGCATTTATATCTTATCGTTCGGTTGTAGGTGATAAGACTTGTATTGGAAATGGGCAAACATTGGAGTTCTCGGGGTTAGAGATGCGAGAATCAAGATATTTGATATGTGTGTTAAAGTTTTAACCGGTGTTAGGCATGTTCCTGAACTTAAGAAAAAAAATTGATTTCTCCAAGAACATTTGATCGATGCAGGTTTAAGTACAAGGCCCTAGGCAGAGTGCTAAAAATCTTGAAGAAAGAGCTTGTAGTCATGAAAGGGGTGTTACAGAGACGACTCTATGTCTTGTGGGTAAAGGTCAGGACTATGACAGTGGTTAAGTGTGTGACTTCCCAAAAATACTTGGCTAATCTTGGGCATGGAAGGGTGAATGTGTTCAAGATGTTGCTCACTAGTGGTAAGAACTAGAAATCCCAGTTGAATAAGTAGATGCCCTTTGATAAACCTGTTGTAGTTGAGCAATTTAAGGACAGGACCCGAGAGAAGGTGAAGCCATGTTGGAGAAAGGTTGAGTTGATGAAAACTCTCGTAACTCGGCCTGTAGAGGTAGGAGTCGGTAAGTCAAGAAGGCCTGCAGGGAGGTAACCATTTTTATGAGAGAAACAGCATGCTCAGAACAGGTAGAGAAAGTAGTCAAGATTGCTTGAAAAACTCGAGCTTCAAGGGATAGTGATCTTTGAGAATGTTGAAGCCGAAGTCAGCTTGTCAATACTTCAACTGGAAAATTGCAGAAGTGCTGACGAAACCCGACACCTCGAATAAGTCCAAGGGTGGTTTGGACTTGAGCAATGCGCACAAAGAGGTGGATCTTTTGAATGGACTGAGCAGAGCAAGAAAAACCAAGATCGATGCTAGTTGGCTCGAAGTAAGCTAAGGTGGAGATTTGTTGAGATTGTCTCACATCAAGTTGGATATCTGTGGGACCCGAAGATCTGTCAAATGAGTGAAAATTATCAAGGAAAGATACATTTTATTTTAAATTTGAAATATTATGATTTCTTGTTTCTCATCCCACATCAAATTTGGATATTTTCTATGAAATAATTATGAGATATCTGATGTCTTTTCAACAGTGTCAAATCTCTATAAAGAGGGTTGAATAGAGTCTTGTAAGACGACGAGTGAAGAATCTTGTGAGTGATCTTTCTAATAAACTTCTCTATAATGCTAAGAGAGAGAACTTAAGAGATCGGGTTGAAACTCATTTTGAGAGGGATTGTAATGGGAGTTTGGCTATGGGATCTAGAATTTCTGTGAAGTTATAATTTTCTATTTTGATTTAGTGAATTGCTTACTCTGTGTTGTGAAAGTTTCCCTCCAATGAGGGTTTTATCACGTGTATCTAGTGTTCATATTTCTTCTTTTATTTCTCAGTTCTTTCCAATGAGGTTGCACTTGAAATTTCAATATCAAGAATCAGGCACTAATCCCAACACATTCTCCAGCAAACGGGATAAACTACTACACGGTGGGCTTTTTCTTCCATCATTTAGCTTAATTGTTCACGAGTTCTACACTCAGTTCTGTCATGGTGTGAGCATATGTGAAAACCTAATCTGATACAATGTAAAATATACATCTAAATCTATAAGAGTTATATGTCTGTTTTCACTTAAAGGTTTAAATTGTTAAGTGGCGGTACTCAATTTTCTTATAAATTAAGCTTTAATCTCTTAACTTTTTGATATGGAATTTATTTCTCAATACTCGGTTTGTAAGTTTTTATGTACAAAGAAGACACACATGTCTATAAAGGGATAAAAGAAACATAGGATAAAGGGATACAATAAATCTCAATAATGAAAACTGAACTCAGAATCTATCAGTGTCAGATATAGGGCATTACCACCACACCAAAGCCTCTTTCTCAGCATGTAAGCTAAATACTTGGCGATTTATGCAATTTGATGACATAATTCTTGACATGCTTGATATAAAAAGATAAGTACAGTAAAATTTACCTCAATTGATGGAAACTGGGGCAAAACCTCATAATTTTATTAAACAATATTAGACAACATGTGGAAACCCCTATAATATCTCATGATGATAAATGAGGACCTAATCTATCAGAAAAAGAATCAAAGAACATTAACTACAAATGAAAGAGAGAACATGTTGTAAAAGCCAATCAGGGCAGCAACTCCTTCAATGACTTTTCATGGGTTTCCAAATTGACCAGTTGGTTTTCGATCTCTTGGGTAGGTTTTGAGGTCACTGAACACTGTTATTGATTGGCGGTAGTCTTTGGATCTTTGGTTGTGAACCTGCATGGAAGTTAAGTTCTGAAATTTTTAGTACAGATTGACATCTGATATCTAAGTTAGAAAAGAGACTAAGAAACAATTGTAGTCTGATTGACCACTTGACCTATGTAGTACCTTATCAGTGAAGTAGACTGGCTATTGGGAGGCATCTACATCCTTCACCAATATCGAGGTGACTAATTGTGGAAAAACGGCCAAGTAGAGGTAGAGCACATCACCTCAACTTGTACCTGACCATGTACTGAAGGAATTTCCTTAAGTGGATCTGCACTTGCCCAGATATGGTTGCATTTTAAATTTTCAAAGAGAAATAAGATCCTCTTTCATGTCTGTCTGGCGATATTTCATCTTCATGACTTCACCAATATGTAAACTCACACAAACTTCCACATTACGCCCTAATTGGTGTTGGAATACATGTTTAACTACTAGTTGTTGGTAAATGGCACAACGTTTTCTAGTCCAAATAATGTCACAGTGTAAAAATCGTACACTAAGTCAGCCAAGTAGATGATCGCGTCTTTTTTCATAAGGTAGGTTTGTTATAGTTTGCTTGTGCCCAAAGTGGGCATTCATTAATCTCTAGAAACATGTCTAGAGTAGTGCTAGCCATGGGTCGGTTTGGGCCCAGAACCAGCTCGGTCAAAAGCAGACTGAAACTGGTCAAAATCGAAACCGGCCTCGAACCGTGAGACTTAAGGTTCAGGGCCTATTCCACTGACCTCAAAAATCAAAATCGCCCGTTTCGAATCAGAATCGACAGGAAACGTTCAAAAAGTTAAATTCAATACCCATCTAATCACTGCGCAAGCCTACAGCCCCTCAGTTTTCCTATCTTTGACTTTTCAATTTTTCCTTTTTTTTTGTTGGAACACTTTTTCAGTTTTCCTATTTTGTGTTATACCAAATATAAATAAGTATGTTGTGTAAATCAACGTTCAAATCTTGAGACTTATAGAGTTGAACATCAATAAATTTAAAAATTTTACACTTGTCAAGAATTTAAATGTGATTTACACAACAAACTCGTTATGTAAATTAAATTTTATTTAATTTTATCAAAAATCAAATGAATCGGCTCGAAATCGGACAAAATAGTGGTTCCGAACCACCCCTGAACCATCACTCGGTTCAGGACCACTGGCTCCGATTCAGCAGCCCCTTAGAACCGCCCTCAAATCATCCAAAGGAAGGTTCAATGCCAGTTCCAAGGGGTCACGGAACCGAAACTGTCCGGTTTTGGAACCGTGGCCAGGACTAGTCTAGGGGTCACATCAACCAACTAATAAAATTATTGTAAGGACAGAAATCCTTAACATATATATATGGTTTGTAGCGAGATTGGTAAAGTCCATGCACATCATCCATTGAATTAGTGTGGCCAAGGGCCTGTGCGGTCCCAGAACCACCCCTAAACAGTCCTAGTCAAAGATAGTCCAGAACTGGTCAAATCCGACACCGGTCGATTAGGCCATTTCCACCCTTCAAAAAATTAAAATTTAAAATTTAATATGAATATCTCACAGGCTTTTAAGCTCGAACGAGACCAAATTTGTTTAAATTTTAAAAATTCATACTTAGAATTTTATGTGATTAAATAAATGTGAAAGAATTCCCCAAAAGATAAAGGGCTCTTCAAAGAGCTTATAATATGGGGATGCCCTTAGACATTGTTTAATTAGATAGTTATGCACACAAATAAAAGTCATGTACTTTTTCTCATTCTATGAAATTTTTTTTCAAACCAACCAATTTTTAATTGGTGGTCTTGAACAGGTTGGAACCATCCCGAACCAGAACTAGACAGTTCCAAATAGCCCTTGAACCTTCCTAAAGCCAGTTCATGGTCGGTTCCACGGTCCCATGGAATCAAAACCGGTCTATTCCTGAACCGTGACCAGGGCTACATTCAACATTCCAAATCCACTCTCGGTGGCAGTCTTTTCGAACAAAGTCGACCTCCTATAGCTTTTGCACCTCTTCTTGGACGGTTGTTAGCCGAGGCAAAGAAGAGGTTTTACATTCTTGACCTCTTGATTCCTAGTAAAATGCTTAACTTGTAGACATCTCACTCAGTTGTAAGGCAAATATATCGACATTGTTGCCTACGAACTGAGTGGGTGAATAGTTTTGAGTGTGCCTTTTCAATATGGACAACCATCTCTTCTAAGTTGTCCACTGTCCGGAGCCTTCTCTAAGTTTGAGGACCCGACATAACTGCTTTGTCGGCCAGGAGTCCATTAAATAGCCCAATCATAAAAGAGAGACCCCACCACCGTCACACATAATTAATGGCGCCGTCACCGTTAACTCAGTTAACCCAGCCACCACCTTAACCATCTACTCTGCGCCATTCCTACCTAGGGATGGCAAAAGTGACTTATCCGTCGGGTCGACCCAGCCCAACCCGCGATGGGACTGGGCAGGTCTGGTCTATTGTCAGACCCGCCACACAGCGACTCATCTCGCTATATTATATAATTTAATTACATATTTTTAAATTAAATTTAATTTATAAATATTTTATCCTAATAAATTTAATAATGATAACTCTATTTTATTAAAATTATGTAAATTCTAACTATTTTACACTTATTTAACTATATTATAAATGTATAAATCTATATCATATTTTCAATTATATTTTATAAAATATTAAAATATTTTTAATTAATGGAACCAACCCATGCTTCGTACTGCCACATGGTGAGTCGACCCGTTAAGGGTGCGGTGCAGGCCTAGGTTTTCAAAAACCCTTCCCGCTCCAACCCATTGCCACCTTTACTCCCAGCTGCTCCTCTGTCGCGTCGCATCAAGCTGCAGGTAAAAGAAAAGAGTGGCCTCTTTTGATGTTGAAGGCTGCTCCTTCTGGGTCCCTCTCGCCATTCAAAAAGCTTCCTATGGTCCCGCCAGTCTAGAACACATTAAGGCTCCCTCTCTCTCTCTCTCTCTCTCTCTCTCTCTCTCTCTCTGTCTACTCCACTGTGAAAGCGGCAACATTTATATTGCTCGGGAACTACAACGACTGTTCTGGTACTGTAGTTTATTCCAGAAGCGCTTGTCATGTCTGACTTTCATAAAATATAAAATGATTTTGATTCAATCTTATTTATTTGCTTGGAACTGATGAGTGTGATTTTAGAGTGATGTTTCATCGAGTCATTACCATCACATATTGGTGAGTCAACAACCTAGTTAAGGATTAGCATTTGGTGGGGGTGAGAAGTGCCTTAACCTGTGATGCTTTTCTAGCTAGGTCGAAGGAAACAGACTCTTCATAGGACTAGAAAGCATTGAATCATTGTCTTGGAATTCCTGGCTCGTTGCAATGAGATCTATCTGAGCATACCGATCTGGGGTTCCTCTAAAATCTGGAAAATGTTACACAAAAATTTCACCGATTTTGTCTATTTTCTAGGTCTGGGGCCCTGCCTAAGATCAAGCGTGAGACCTGTGTCCAGCAACTGGGTTTTGCCCAACGAAAAAGCTTCTGTGATAAGCTGATGGTCTAGGTTTTGGGAGGATATGACTTTGTGGTAACTGTTAGTTGATGAGTCAAGGAACTCGCAGAACGCTTAAAGTCGTGTTCCGTAGTGTAATATTGAGAAGATCGAGTTAGAAAAATCAACGTGTTGAAGTCGACTGATGCTTGGACATTTGGAAGTCTTGAAGAAGCAGCCTCCCTCCGTGGAGCTGACTTGTGAAGTTTACTAGGGCAGCATTGCAAAAAAAATGTGTTCTTGACCCGAGAATTAATAGGGGTTGTGCACGACTTCATATTAATTTTAGAAGTTATAAGCTGGCGATTGCCCATCCTCACCCTGAGTTAGAGCGCTCTTCTATTTATTCTCCTGTATCATGTGATTATTAACTAAAAAGTGCAGATCATCCAGTTGCAGTTTATCAAACATAAGACTACATGTTGGGCTCCATTCTGATCTCGCAAAATATGTTGGAAACCATGCAAGGTAGGACATCCGACTAGCTTGATGAGTTCCAATTTTTTCATTCTTTGAGACCATGTTGAATTATGTTTGTTGTTCAAACCAGATTCAGGGCAAACATCTTGTAGTTCATGTGGAGCATGCATAGTAGAGCCACCCTGACTAGTTGGAATCTCCACCGCATTTTGGAATGGGATAACTTGCAAGAGTAACATGTCAAGGAAACCTTTTTCCTTTCTGTTTCAATATACCGAACGTGCCACTGATGTAATACGAAAATTCCTCCGGAAATCTACTAATGTTCATCAACCCCATCTCCATAAGAGCGCTTATTACCGGCTATTGAATGACTCTGAAGGATTATCTCGCTGCTGTTTGCTTGAAAAAATTTTCTGTTCTTTTCTTTGCATGGATGAGAATGCCTCTCCAGAGAGTAAGAGGATGACTCATCCCAGCATCTACAGGATCCATGCAAGTGTCATGAATCCAACTCCTCGTCAGTGTCCCGGGTCAAAATTAAAGGGTATATATGGACTAAACGGACTGTCTCTGTCTGACTAATCTTTTATATGAATTCTCCAGTTTAATTCATAACAACTCGTATCAAAGCCTGCCCACCGATCCCACGTTTAAGCTGCAACTTGAAGTGGTGCCCTGGGCCAAGAAGAGGGGAAAAAACCTAGTAAAGGTGATGCCATTCGTGACCAATGTCGATAACCAATGTGGTTGTCGCCATGACCAACATGATTGTGACCAACCTATCCATGACTAGCGTAGTCATGACCAATATGGTCAGGATCAACAAGCACATTGGCTGTCCAAGCGTGTGATATTGTCTTCAATCTAATCCCACTTCGGTGGGCCAGGGTCAAAATTAAAGGATATATTGGATTAAGTGAGCTTTCTCCCTAGCAAACTAATCTTTTTAGATTGGATTCTCCAGTTCTGTCCATAGCAGCAAGTGTTTGATCTTGCAACTTTCTCTTGTGATAACGTTAATCCTTGTGATCCAAAGGAAAATTCCTTTCATCCATCTTTATAATGGTTCACTTCTCCCCCTTTCCTGTAGTTTTTAGATGATTCATTTCCTCAGAATTTGAGATGCAGAAGCTTGGTTCCCCCCGGGCAGGAGAGACTGAATCGATGACACTGGAATGCAGTTAATAATCCAACCAGTGCTTGCGAGCTTAACGAAGAGCTCAACCACCACCACATGAAGAGCTGCTGTCACCCCAATGATCCCCATGAACAGCTTACTCTCGTGGAGGCTCACAAGCACATTCTTTTCCTCGAACCTCCCGGCATTAAACTTGTTGAAGACCTGACGGGGGACGAAGTGGTTAAAGATGACCTTTTTCTTGACTCTCTCGCCCACCCACAAACTGGAGCCACCCTCGAACTGAAGGATCAGGGTAGTGAGTTGATATAAAGGTTGAGCAATGACATTCCCTCACGCGACAAGGGTTATGAGATGCTCGGACCGCCCAACAGTTGGTGGTTGGTCCGTGAGATCGTTCATGGGATGCCCCACAGCCAGTGCGAGAGCAACAGAAGTGTCCGGTTATCAGATTGACCCATATTACAGCAAAGGGCACTTGACCCGGAGATCCTGCAGCCACCAAGCTGAAACGGATAAATTCCTGGATGCACCATATCTATTACTCATTGGAGCAATTGTATTGGCATTTTCTTATCATGTAATTTTCAGTAGGACCATACACAAGATCCTCTCTTATCAGCCACATCTTTTTGGCAGAGAAACGTGAGATAATCTCAAGAAATCTTTCCCCTACAGTTTCTACAAAATAAGTTGTTTATGATGCCCATCAATCAATTGTGCAGTAAATGACAAAAAGCTTGTCTTTTGGCACAAATCTGCTCACCCATCACCTCTTGTGGATAGGCGAGTCTCAGGGCTTCAGATGGAAATCCTCCACCATACGTTCAACCCTGTTCCTCTTGTGGTTTACGCCGCAGCATTCTGATGCTCCTGCATCGAGAACGGGATACTCGGCCTCCAAGTTGTCCCCTCGGGGCTGTCCATGAGAGCGATCCCCACTGCTGCTAACTCTCTCCTAATTGCGTCTGATTTTTTGTAGTCCTTGGACTTCCTTGCCAAGTTTCTTTCCTCAATGCTCTGCAGGACTTGGTCTTCCGTTAACTTGGCACGCTTCAGTGCTTTTACTCTCAGCTGATGCAAAACCTTAAAAGTTCATTCAAATTTGTTAGCCAAATGAGATGAGAACTAATGATTAGTAAGATATAACCAGAAAAATTATGCATAAGCCTGTTGCATGAAGATGGACACACAGAGAGCACATAAATTGGGGGCCGTTATACCAGTTTTTCGTCTTATGTCTCAAATCAATTATAATTATGACTAGGCGCGGTGAATTATCACAAACAATAGTTACTTGAAATTACCATTCGTTGCAGTTCTATTAGCAGTCAAGTTCTTGCACAGGAAATGGACAGAGTTACAGAGTATAGAACTGATTTTGGATAATTAAAATGCAGCACACGGGATAGCAATACACTGAAGGAATCTGATAAGAAGATAGGGGTCTTAGTGAGCAACATGGGTCTTAAAATTCGGGGAAAAGGGTTCATGCTGCACGACAAAGCGTTCTTTTGTTTTGAGGAAATCACGATTTACAGGCTGGCCACCAATGACCTTGCCAGGCCCCACGCTGATCGTCAGCAATGATGCAGGTGCCAGGCTTGTGTCTAGACTGGGTGAGGATGCTTGTTCAAAGAATGATTATTACAAGCAAAAATTCTGACAATCTAATGCCAAAAATCCAAGACTTTTCTCAAAAATGTCCAGAGAAAATTTTGATATACCTCAGAGTAAGCAGTAGGCATCAGTCCTAAAACAGTAAGAACATTCCTCATGCTCTTCTCAAGTGCTGCAAGTGACTCCATTCTGTGCTCTTGCCTCTTCCCCTGGATCACACACAACTCAAGTAATACACGTGGAGATGAAAGATAGAAAACTCCTGAATATCACAAATGAGGGCTGAAAAGTGAAGTTTTTTCTGAAGAAGTTACCTTGCGAGTATGAAGCAGATCATTGATGGTCTTCAGTTGGTCAGACATTGCAGCCAATACAACTGGAGTGTGAAGATCATCAGACATCGAGGCTTGAAATTCATTGTGAAACTTATTGATACAATTCAATGTATCAAGTGGAATTGAGTCTCCCGAGACTGGTGAAATGTTCTGGCTTAGAACCCTCTCGCAGTCATAAAGCGTCTGTTTCCAATTAAATCCCATCAAATGATTAAAACAATGTCCATCGTATTATTTTAGCCATCTTTTCTACATTCAAAGAGCCCACACTCAGTCTGATACCAGATTGCATTTGCCAACCAACCCAGCCACATAATTAACCTCCCTAACACCAATTTTAGCATCTCTACCATGCATTGTAATCAATAAGTCTCAAACAAGTCCTGAACTTCAACATTGATTAAGAGCAGCAGAGAACCCCTGATTGATGTCACAAAAGTCACAAACTGTAGCAATTGACGTTTCTTTGAACTGGACTTTCATGTGTAAGAGGGAAAGTATCATAATTGTGAAATTTTTCATGGAAGAACTGTTGATGGAACAGATCAAGCTAAACTAGATGCTCATACCAACAGAAACCAATTTCAGGGCCTTATTCTTCATCTTCATTTTTTTTTTTTGGCAATTTGAATAGTTTCTTTTTGTGATTATGCATTCAACAGCTATGGATTTCATATGTTAGGCTAGGTTGGTTCGTGAGAAATTTTGAGACATGACATCAGCCAACTTGGTGGATCCAAGATAGAATAATAAGAAAAAAGTTAAGAAAACTATGAACTTCTGAGGATAAATCAAGTTCATAAATTTTGGATGTACTATAAGACATACAAACCAGCAGTATTATCTTAAAGCATCATACTAAATGCAAATTCTAACTTTTTTTGAAAAAGATGTTTCAGCTGTCATACCTGATATATGTAGAAAATACGCTCCGATGCAGTCTCAAGTAATAGGTCGGAATAATTTATCGGAGAACGATAATGGGTCCCTATCAAGAACAGTCGCAAAGCCAGTGGGTGGTAAAGGTCAATAACCTACCAAACAGAGTTAAAGCACAATAATTTGGTTAACACCAATCGTGATTTTTCATCTAACAAATGCTTATTTTCAAAGATTTGGATCACTGAAATTGGTTAGCCTATGGAACCATAGCTCGGCTGATTCAAGTTTGGTCCAGTTATACAAGTTGTTGGCCTGTTTTGATACATCGGAATGAGGACATGCAACTGCATTATATGGTAATTACCTGCCGAATTGTGAAGAAGTTTCCAAGGGATTTAGACATTTTCTCCGAGTCCACAGTGACAAAGCCATTGTGGATCCAGTAGCTGATATGGCTCTTGTTACAAGCAGCACAACTCTGAGCAATTTCGTTCTCATGATGTGGGAAGACAAGATCCATTCCTCCGCCATGAATGTCAAAGGCGAAACCAAGATAAGCAGCACTCATGGCACTGCACTCAATGTGCCACCCAGGTCTTCCAAGGCCCCAGGGACTCTCCCAGGAAGGCTCACCCTCCTTTGCAGACTGCAAAATGACAAAATAAGCTTTAACTTTGTTTTTTCTCCATTTTCACCATGGGGTTCAAAATTTTCAATGAAGATAGAATTCCTTTTAAATCAGAAAATGAATTATAAATCTAGAAGACTAACCAACAAAACAATAGCGACTGATATCGTTTCTATCTCTCGTCAAACTTCACCATTTTGGCAAAAAAAATCATCTAGAAAAATATAAGGCTAGCAATTTTGAAGCTAATGTTTCTGCCTTGTACTTTGGAAAAAAATGACCGATTAAGGTCCTTCATTGAGGCACAAAATGTTTGTGCCTTGTACTTCGGAAAACAACGCAGATGCATGCACCTTGGTGAAGGTGCTAACAAGGCACAGAGGCTTTCCCCCACTGGGCCTTGTGCACCTAGGCAGCAACATACATGCTTTTGATACCCTTGTCATAAATGCATATTGAATGCTAAGAATTGAAACATGTAAGATGTATTCTCACGAAATGACCGTCATTCAATTTCTCGCACCTTCCAAAGAGCAAAATCAGCAGGATTCTTCTTCCTCAAGTTCACTGCAACCCGTTCACCAGCTCGATTATCATCTAGCTTTCGCCCAGATAATCGTCCGTACTCTGGAAACTTATCAACTGAAAAGTAGACATCTCCATCTATTTGATAGCCACACCCATTGTCCAGAATCTGTTAAGAAAATCAGAACTCAAAATACTGATCTTTGTGAAGCTAGTCAGACTATAATGGTGTGTTTAGGTAACCATATTATAAATCAGCTGCATAAGTGCAATCAACTGGTAGGAAACACACATTTGACGGTGTTATATTCTGGGATTTTCTTGTTGATATACTTGTCACTATGTAGAGATATGTAAGCAGTGAATTTTCTTTTATATTGCCTCTGCTTCAATAATACAATTCTTGTATTCTGAGTGGATAAACTCTGATGTTTCAAGAAGCCTCTTCCACTTCTTTTTGAAGAAAGTCCTTAAGATGGGTTTCAGGTGATTTCTGTTTTCTCCATGCAAAAATTGTCAGACATTTTCAACTCTCTCCTGTTTCTGCTAAATATAGAAAATAATGGGAAAACCTATTGAATTGCATTTTGTTCTTGCTCCCATAAACCTGATGAATTATATTTTTCTTTCATAAAGTCGGCAAAGAAGCCAAGCATGTATAAAATATAAGGCTTACACTGATTTGCAGACCAAGCATCACTATAAACGTGTGAACGAAAAATTACTTGCTACAGGCTTCTCAATTGACAGAAGGATATCCTGAGCTTGGCCGCTATTTGACTGCACTGTTTACTAAAATTGTATGATATTACAATGCATTTTCACATTAATAATCTCTTCCAACTCTTATTGCACCGCCAAACTAGGATAACTGTACAATACATAAATGTCACATTGAAGAATTTACTATACTGCAACAATAACAAGCAGAAATGTACAATCTTCAACCACAATATTACCTGTTTGATCATGCCAATAATCTGGGGCATGTGCTCAGAAACTCGTGGCTCAACTGAAGGAGGCAAGCATTGAAGCTGCAACATGTCTACTTGAAATTCTTCACAGTACCGCCGGCTTAAAGAGATTGGATCCTCCCCCACCTCATTTGCACGGTTAATTATCTAAAGAATTCGAAAAAGTGTGCACAAAGCTTCCTATCATTTCAAAATATCAAAAGCAGTTGGTACTTGGCTTGAAGTTGAGCTCTTGCAGCACATCACACCTCATTTATGAGAGAAAATGCCAGTACTAAATCCAAGAGAACAAAAAATTTGTTTAGCACACAAATCATTATGATTTCCACTTGGAGAATCATCATCTATTATCTATTCTAAGATAGATGGCTTTAGACAAAAAGCGGCAAATATCTATCTTCTGATCTCTACAAAAAGCTTGAAAATTATGAAGTCCATAGGTCCAACATCTCAGATCGAAACTGCATACTCTACCTACCATTAGAATAATGGAACTTTAATTATATGTTTATATATGTTTAAAATTCACATAACTTGCATATAAACTAGAGGGAATTCAACTTGCCTTGTCATCAACATCAGTGAAGTTACGGACATAGCAGACTTCATACTCCAAATGATTAAGATATCTGCCTAATTACCAAGGAGAGATAAGCATGAAACCACAATCAGTATATTATGTGAGAAATTCAGGCACACAAGGTAATCAATGAAGACTCATTTTTGTTTGCCATTGGGAAAGGGTTAGAAACTTCGAGCCATATTAAAAGGTTTCCCTTTTTTTTTCTTCCATTTCAACTAGATCCCTCAATTGTCAAACTCAAACATCATCAAGGTAAAAAGTGACATACCAACTGCTACATCTATATGGTTGTTTCACCATCATATCTCATTGTTTGCCATCACCGTTTTACCTAAGTCCATACCTATAATACATCATCAAAAAAATGGCCTATTTATCGATCTTAAAGCTTTTCTTGGCTCATCCTAATTAAAATTTTAATTTTTTGCCTAGAAATTCTAGTTAAAAGATGACACATTTTCCTTGCTTGTCATCAATTCTGAATTACAGAAACACAACACAATGTGTCCCAAACTTGCATCTTTCAATAAGATTAAGGAAACACATGTTTTTGTTTATTCCTTTCCAGATATTCGTACTTCATGTTCTCAAGTCTACCAATCAGGTTTTGTCAAACAAGAGAACGAATCTTCTATCGGAGTTCTAATTTGTAACTGATTCTGCCAATTAAATTATCAAAAATCCAGTAAACCGACTGATCTAATGCCAATTGAATATGGAGAATGGCAGTTAACAAGACCTTTGCACTCGAGTTGACAGGGGAAAAAAAAAACTCAACCTTTACCAGAGAAACCAGCAACAGCAATAAAATTTGATTGAGCAGGGAAGGAACAGAAACAACAGACCTGTAGAGGACATCGAAGGTAACATAGACGCGAGCGTGGCCGATGTGGCTCAAGTCATAAGCAGTGACGCCGCAGACATACATCCCGACTCTGCCCTCCACCTTGGGCCTGAACAGCTCCTTCTTCCTGCTCATCGTGTTGTACAACCAAAGCTCCTTCTCCAGCGGAGGCGGCGAAGGGGGAGCGCTTCCCTCGCCGGCGCGAGACTTAGCCATTGGCTGAGAAAAGCTAGTCAGAGAATGGCTGAAGCGGAGCAGCGGAGTGCATTGACGACCGGAAGGGGCGAGAGAACGGTGACGGTGGAGGCGCAGCACTGTGAGAGAAGGGGAGACAAGAGCAGGGAAGAAGAAGGGCCTGGCCAGGCAGCAGCATCGATGGAGTGTGACCATCGCCGCCTCCGGGCGAAACGGGGTTCAGCTACGGTGTTTGGTGAACAGAGCAGAGACGACGAGGAGGCCAGCGCTATCCAAATCCGGCTCCCGCTTGGATCCCCTTTTTTTTTTTTTTTTTTTTCCGGGTAGACCACTTGGATGGTTTTAGTTAACGGAATTAGGGATGTTTGATTCGCATTGTGAATAGTATAATTTAGTATCAATCCTTTCTTCTTTTGGTCATTTTTATTTTAAACCTTTTTTGGAACATATTTTTTGCCCTTAATATCAGTTTTAATTCCTTTCATTATTTTAATATTAACAATAATTAAATTGTAAGAATAATAATAATAATATAATGAAATCTCAACACATTAAAAAAGAGAGAAAGAGATGCCACCAAGATTTATTTTATTTTTGTATCAATTCGGTCAGTCCGGGGCCTCCTGGGCTCTCCGGATCGGAATCCAAATTTCTAGCGTTGATTTTTGTAAGTCTTGAAAATCACTTTAAATTTATATAGGACCACTTAAACCAATCTTTTCATTTAAGTTTGATTTTTCAATTTTTTTTACTTACCCCATAGTTCCCGATTTCTTATTGGCGGTCACTTCTCCCAAAGTGATGACTGACAATTTCGAAAAGAGACAGTGATTACTGGCAAGTCTCTCAATCTATTTTCTCTCTTTTATTTAAATAAATAATTATTTTATTATTAGTCTTATTATTTAATCAATATTCTAATGTTAAGATAATAGAAAAAATGAAAAGTGTCTTTTTTTTGGTAAAAGGTTAAGGACTAATTATGTCCTTAAAAAGATTTAGGATAAAAATGATTAAATAAGAAAAGGTTGAGGATTAAATGTAAATTTTACCCATTCTCATTTGGGTCGGGTTTATCAAGGAATGTAATAAGATGGAAAAGAAATGGTAATTAATTTGGTATCATTTTTTATTTGGAGGGAATGTAATCGAATATAGATTTATTTTACGAAATGAAGTACTTGTTGGACCCAAATTCTTCTTCGAACCTTGATACACTTATGGCAAACGAGACACTTCAATACTAAAAAATCGAGGAAATGTTAGAACATAAGATAAAAATGGATAAAATAGAAAAAAAAAAGATGAAAATAAAAATTAATGGAAAATAATAAAATTACAATGTCAAGCAGGGGATCTCGTAAATATGTAATCTTGTTTCTTTCTTTTCTTGGACCTTTTGTTTTAGTCCTGGCCTGGGCTGGATATATTTGTAGGATCATGTACTCTATCATCCAACCCAGTACTTGTACATAAACCATTTATAAATATATAAAGAGCAACACTTACGAATAAAAAAATAAAATTGCAATGAATAATGAGTGATAAAATAAAAAAAAAAATCTAATCCATAATAATTGGGAGAAGGAAAAGAAAATGCATAATACTGAATTTCATTTGAAATGATTGATAATTGACGATCCAATGAATTTACAAGTTAGAGAAGGTTTACGGTGCAGCTCGGTTGTAGAATGATAGCGAAAAAGAGAGTAAAATGAGTAAAGAATGATGATTTAAAATTTTGGATTTTTGGTAATTCTACAATTTTTATAAAAAGAGAATGATAATTTTGGTAATTAAGTGAAAATTTGGTTGAAGGATTGTCAATTACATGGGAGATTGGGTGAAATGGATTTCTAAAAAGCGGAGTGGTCATTCTTTTCAATTGACGGTTCCAACAATTTTTTACCTAATCAAAATAAGGAAAGGGAATGGTGATTCCGGTTTTACTCCATTCCGACCTACTAAATAGCTATAAGAACTTCACCCGGACATAGGTAGGACCCGATTTCATAAGCCATCCGCTATGATTCTAGTCATGTTTATACAAATAATTTTTTTTAAAATAAATTGTACTTTTGGTGTAATAATTTTTATTTAATATAATATTTACTAAAGCTTTGTGTCTCACTACCAGGTGTTATGTCTGTGGCTTCTGGGTATTCATGTTTGGCATATGCTTGCTCTGACCGAGATCTATGGAGATGATCTCGTAATACAATTCGGCGGAGGAACTTTAGGACACCCTTGGGCAAATACAATGAGTGCTATAGCAAATCGAGTAGTTCTAGAAGCTTCTGTGAAAGCTCGTAATGAGGGATGTGATCTTACTTGTGAAGGTAATGAAATTATCAAGGTACTCCGCACGAAAGAAGAATAAAATGCCACCAAAAATGAAACAATAAGCAAAGCACTCTCAAAGATAAAAGTTAACAAATCAATTTTAATTACACGGTTATGAATTGAAAGGAGTATTTGAGTATTTAAAATGAAATTTTTTGTTACTCATATTAGGGCTGGCAATTTTCGGTCCGGCCCAATAGCCCGGCATGGGTCCGGCCCGATAAGACCATGCATGGGCCAAGGCTTATTGGCCTAAGTCTTATTGGGCTGGGCTAGGCCACAAAATAAGGCCGGCCCGGCCCGGCCCATTAACCAAATAAAAAAAAAGTGTGCGTTTTTCTATCCTAACCCTATCCTAACCCTATCTCAATCCCATTCATTAATCTTAAAATACTTTTTTGTTGATCTATTGTAGAATGTGTGATTATGGGGCTTGAATTACCTTCTTTTTTAAAAGTATCTTTTTTGTTTCAATCAAATTTGACTAATATCTCATCCTCGTATGAGAGAAAATTTAAGTAATTGATGCTCTTATTGGGAGGTCGGGCGGCCCGATAAATTGAGCATGCCGGGTGGCCCGATAAATTGAGCATGCTGGTGGGCCGGGGCGGCCCAACCAAATAAAGTTGGCCCAGCGCGAATTGCCAGCCCTAACTCATATTGTAGATACAAAGTGTAGAGAGGAGAATTGAACTTGAAATTATTGTTTTACCATTGACCAAAAGAATTTGTAAAACATATATATTGGTAACTAACTATTATGAATTTTAATATGTAAATAAGATAGAATGTATATTAAAAAATAAATAAACATTTAACTTTTGCTCGTTCTATATAACAATATAGAAAGATGCGCATATATTGATAAATGCATATATGTATTTTAATTTCATTAAAAGTTATTTTAGTATATAAATTATTTCGACAAGTCAAATGGGTCGGGCCTTGACCTGCCCGTTCGACTCATAACAAGGCATGACTAAGGTAGGCCCAATGGGACAAGAGTCGCCCAATTTAGCACTTTGTCATCCCAATATAGGCTCCAAGTTGAGCCTACATTTAGCTTTTCTTTTCTTTTTCTAGGGATTCGGGTCAAGGTATCCTATATTTTCATAATACCTGGACCCTACCCTATCCCATACAAGGTTGGATTTTAACTTTGGATATGAACCTTATTGTGTGGATTTAGGAACTGAATTCTATCTAAAATCTGTATTATACTATAGGTTTTGGATACATCATTGGAACTTACTATTTTCTCTTATCATTGTGATAGCTTTGCGAATATATATTCATAATTCATGCATTTTATAATTAAGGGGCCAAATTTATGATAAATTTTATAATTTTAATTTAGTTATTATTAGTTTTATAATGATATAAGATTTAGTAAATATTAGTTACACTCATATAAACTTTTAATATTTTCATTATTATTTTTACATTGTTATTTGCTGTTTGTCTATCAATTATATTGATATTTTAAATATAATAAATAGATAACTGTCATGCAAACTAAAAATTTATTGGATTAGAAATTTAAGAGTACAAACAACACGTGAATTAAACTCGGAATGGGGAAATTATCGCCAGTTCAATATATAATCGATTCTAATTGTACGATTGAAACTAGAACTAGAACTTGAACCTATTCTAACCGGATCTTTAAATCATTACCCGAACCCTACCTGAAAATCATTAGTGTCTACCCAAAATCTATATAGTTGGGTAGGTTCCAACTGATTCCGATTCTACTAGATACCCGTGTGCACCCTATATTTTTCATTTAAAATTTAAATTTTAGAGTAAATATTCCACTTTGCCACCAAATTAATTCAGTGTGCCAACTTTTTTATTTTCAATCTGTTATGCTTTTACCAAAAATTCAACTCTAACATCTATGTTTTAACCACCACAAATAATCCGACCCTATCGTAAATTGTCATTGGAAAATCAGATGTGACATCTGCCATTATACAATTTCAACAACATAAGTTAATCCTGAACGCATGTGGATTCAAAACATTATCATTTTTACCCTTCCCCTTTTGAAAAGTAACATTTTATTTTTCTACTTTCAAAATCCCCAGATTTGCTTCAAGAACACTAATTAGCCAATTTATAAACCTTACATTTAGAATCTTCATCTGGACGCTAAATTCTCAAACTCACCATGAGTTGCAGTTCAAAATCATTCTTTCACCCCTGCGCTACGGGTGTGTATGATATGATAATCATAATACAAATTTAATAATCAGCAAATTGATATTAATTTCCAAGTAATTATCATAATTACTACTAATTAAAGTGATTTAATCGGTTTCTCATAATGCATTATAAAGGAACATCTAAACTTTTCCCATAAATTTTAGTATTTTCAATAAGATGGATGGAAGAAGCTCCAGTATCTTTGGCAAAGTGGATTGAAGAAATGTTTGAGCAAGGTGCAGAAATGGGGAAAGACAGAGAGAATTTTTTTTAATGAAGTAGTTGTTTGTTTTATGGTTTATATGGCAGGGGCATAATAAAGCACTTTTTCAAAAAGATGAGCCCCAACGATTGAAAGAGGCAATTGCAGAATATTCTGGCTTATCCAAGAAAAAAAGAGATGTAGGTAAGAGAGGGGAGAATAACATAATGAATGATTGTACTAAAGAACATATGGTAATGTGGCGAAAACCAGATAATGGATTTGTCAAACTGAACTGTGATGGAGCTTTTAATCAGCAAATAAACAATGGTGGAATAGGAATGATTGCCAGGATCCAGGAGGGGAAGATGATAAGAGGAGTGGGAAGACAAGGTAGATTTCATTCTGTTATTGAAGTTGAGGCATTGGCGGCTTGGCAAGGGGATCTTACTGGTAGAAAAGCATAAGTGCAGCAAAGTGATCGTGGAGACTGATTCTAGGATCCTTTGTGATGCCTTAACTAAAGTAGAGGATAATGGGCCGTGGCAAATAAAACAGATTGTTAAGGAGATCAAGCAAAAGAAATTGTGTCTTGATTCTTTTAAAGTGAGCTTTGTAAAGAGGGAGGCTAATAGATCGATGTGCCAATTTTATAGCACAAGGTTTTAAGATGGGGGTGTTACCCTTGAGAAGTCATTCCTACATAGGACAAATAAGAGATTGAAATCTAGTTGATAAGAAGCGAGTACCACCAACTTATCAACTTAAATTTTGGAGATGGACATAGGTCCAATCTCATGTGGACTAGGTGGATATTTAATATGGTATCAAAGCGAGCTATCATGTGGGTTCACACCATGCTAGGTTCGAGTATGAAACTTATAGCCTGAAGCCCTAGAATAGAAGAAAAATCTTCGACTTGTGTAGTGTGAAACTCGTGGGATTATGGCACAAATTAGAACAAAAATGTCTGAATCGAGGCCAATTGTAAATCTGAGGACGAAAGAGAATGTCTGTCTCATGGTCAGCCGTCTCTCCCACCTAAGACCGGAAGAAAAATGCTCAACTCGAAGTCAGTTACTGAGATTAGGTGTTTAAGGGCATGTGTCAAGTGTGAATACATTGTCACATGAGGGTGGGTGATGATGAGTTAATGGCACATCCAATAAATAAGAGATTGAAACATGTTTTATAAGAGAGTGGTTACCACTAACTTATCAAATTCTTTTGGGTTGGATATGGGCTCAACCTATTGTAAACTAGATGGATATTTAACAATTATTACTTCTTAAAAAGTGATAATTGAAATTTAAAGAGGTTTCAATACTACGAATTCAGTCAAGATCTCATCAACAACAACTAATAGTCTATTGTGAATTGTAATAATGAAAGTGAAAATGGTCGAATTGGATGAAATTTACAGTTATTACAACTCTTTACATAAAATGTGTTAATTTCATTAGTAATACTGTTCTTCAAAGTTTAAAATAAATTGAATTATCACTAGAAAAGTTCAAAGTACATTATAATGACCCAGTTCTTAGCTTATTCAATGAAATATTCTAGTGGAAGTGGAAGGAGTTGAAACATACAAATTTGCTTAACTTATGATTATTTAAACTTCTATTTTCACTTTTCTTGACAAAGTGATAAATGAGATTCAAAGAGGTCTAACCACCTCAAATTAATCCCAAATTGTGATACACTGGCCAAGAATCTGTAGTCTATGGAAAGATGTTGCGATGAAATTAGGAGTCAAATCAGAGGAAATTTGAAATAGTTACGACCATTTATGCTAAAAGTGCCATCTTTTTAGAATAGTGACGTCAAAAATTTAAAATCCTCTACCCACCCAAAATCACTTTGAAAATACAATAGGATGAATGACCTACCATCTTCATAAAATGGTAGAATATTATAATGACAGTTGAACAAGTTCCAATAAATTGACAACTAAAGTTCAAGTAAGTCTAACCACTTTGATTTCATTTTAAATTGCAATGTAAAAGCCAAGAGTCTTTTGTCTATGGTAACATGTTATTGTAGAGAAGGAGTTTAATTGAAGAAAATTTGAAATCATTACGATCGCTTAACCTAAAAGTGTTTCTAAGTGATTTAATACCCAAAAGGTGACCACAAAATTATCGGTGCTTGGGATCTCACAATGCACAAGATTGCTCAATCTGGTTTAGTAATATGGTTTAAAGACTGGTGCCATTTTAATGTGAATTCAATGTGGTTACACTTCAGTTAATTGTCCTTATTATGTGAGGCAGTCTATCGTGTTGAAGTTACACAATCAGTCGTGTTGAAATTACATCGTCAAATATCTTTATTTTGGGTTTTTCGATTGGTATCACTGATATCCAGAAATCCAACGAACCACTAATCCAATTTGAGTCGAGTGGGCCTACTAGGAGTAAAACTCTCCAAAAATGAATTCTCTATATTCACAACACTCGAACTCAAGATGTTGCTTAAGTTTACTTTGGACTTTTAGATATCCTAAATTTACATACTTACGGGTTACTGGTGTTTTTTTGAAAATGTAATAACCGCATATCCAAGAGTTTTATAAAATGAGATCATATTTACTGTGTATTAATTGGTCACTCTGTATTCGCAAGTGCCAATCAAATGTATTTAAGTTGGATATATGTTGTCACAATGGGACCGATTTCCTATTTAAATTAATTTAATTAGCTCTTACAAATTAATAGTGACCGAATAGTACACATTGAATATTGACCCTTCTAAGATGTAATTTATTTAAACTTCTTCAACTTGAACTTGTATTGAGCCATAACGAAGCATTTTGAATAAAACTTTCTTTCTCTGGCACAAAAAAACTTGTTCAACCTAAATTATTATTTTTCAGAAAAAGGTGAAATAGTCTCTTTAATTTACTCATATATAACTACTTAAATCAATACTTAATTATTCAATCTAAATCAATTATGAGCTACTCAAATCTCGAATATCGAATATTGTACACAAATTATTACAGATTATGTATTGTATTAATAAAAATAGAAAACTTTCAAAACTTTAAAAAGAGAATTATATGTATCACTAGCTCGAATGTTGTTGATACAGTGATTTGTAGAACTTGTGCACCCTTTCCCGACTTTAGATATTCGTATCTTAGACCACTTTCCATACATTTTGCGATTAATTTCATATCATTTCATGTCAAGAGCCAAATGACGTGTTGAGAATTCTAAAAATGAAGAAAAGGTACTGCCAAGAATGGTTTGATGTATAGGGAACGAAAAGAAGATATGCGAAAAAATGAAGATATGCTGAAAAATGAAGAAATAGCTTGTTCGATGATTTTGCGTTTGATACAATAATTTCAAAAGGAATCTTCTCATATTCTCCTCATGAGAAATATGGAAGATAAGATATCATTGAAAATCTTGTCGAGTCAGGATTCCAACCACCAAACGAATCACAAATCGGAGCACAAATATGGAAGTTATGGCCGTAGAAAGGAAACTACTTGCAAAGCTCAGTAAACTGCCGTCCAAAGACCGCGGTTTACGGAGAAATTTCAGTGAAGAGAAATAAACCGTGGTCTACTGAGCAAGTTTGTTGGGGCTCACAACTCTCTATCCCACACTGATCAAACCAAGATTAGAGGAAGTGTAGATGCTTTATATATAGTGGTATACCCCCCCACAAGGAAAAAAAAAGGAAGAGAGAGCTTTTCACAGAAAGGCAAGTTCTCGGACAAGGTTCTTTGCGGAGTAAGGTTACAAAGCCGGGGCATCCAAACACGAGTCGTGGGTAGAAGAGCTAAGGAATCAAGCTTATTATCAGTGTTTGACACCTCTTCTACCTTTGTCTCCTTTCTCTTCATTGTAGTTTCATAACTTTCAATTCCGATGAACATGTACTATAACGTAACTATGTCTGACTAGTTTTACTGTTTAGGGTAGCAAGTGGATCTTAGTGTTTACTTCATCCATGTATTGAACTTTTATTAACAGGATCTCTGAAGGTGCTTTATTTTCCTTATATTTACTATACTTCATGTGTTTATTAATATTTGGCCAACTCAATAAATCAATTTAAGGGACGGTGAGGAGACACGAGAGTGAGAATCCCGTAGTCTAAGTAAACATAGCCTAGGAATAATAGTACCGAGAGGTAGGTTAGTCATTCTAAGAATTAGAAGAGGCATGTGAGAAGGCCTGAGAGGTAGCCATCACCCTAGGAATCAAAATACGGATGCGAACACGACCTTTGGTCCCTTAATTCTAACTAGCTAGAGATAGAGTGGGTTAGGATCATTTTAGGGATACATCATAGTTGCGGTGAGAGTCAGATTAGGTGACTTTAGAACTCGTGGATAGGAGAAGTGACTTGATCCAGTTAATTAAGTCTAAGAGGATTGAAATAGACCTAAGTGAAATGAACCCCTAGAATCGTTTTCTCGTCAAGTTAGTATAAAACTATTTCTATTTTCTTTAGATTGTCTGCTTTTACTTATTTTCTTGATATTTCTATATCCTCTCAAATATTGTGTAGTTTGGCTTGGTACTTTGTGTTCTAAATTCGTGCTCGATAGGCTTTGATCCTCGTGGGAACGATACTCTACTCACTCTGTATTACTTGTTGGAGATATGTATACTTGCGAGCACTACTCTTGAAATTACGCAACAAATGTTCATGCTACTCTGTGGATTAAAGTATTGCATGCAATAGTAGGTCTTATAAAGAAGAAGCATTTGATGTGTTAGTCATAATCGTAGACCGTTCCATCACCTTCCATTATATCAACATTTGCTCCCATTTGCTCTATAGATATGGAACTCAATGTTAAAACAATTCAAACAATTTTTAAGGATAGTACATATACAGAGAGTGACGCTACTAAGAATATTAGTTTACTAGTATAACTTTTTGTTGCATTTACATATGTTTGCATATAAGTATTAAAATGAAGAAAGTACTGTCAATATGAGTTAATTAAAATAGTTTAACATCTCTTTCTCTTAAGAGAGTCTTAGATTCGAATATCATAAATAGATAAAATTTGTAATTAGTAGAGTTTGACCTTCTACTAGAGCCCGACATGGCTTGAATATGAATTAATCACGACGACTAATAACTCGTATAGATAATAATTGAAGAAACTATCCAGAGAGACTAAGATATGAAGTTCAACACACTTGCACACAAAGGTGTACATATATACATACATACTCATGTGCTATAGAATCTCTTAATTAGATTTTTGGAATTGCAATAGATTAAGTTGTAGCAGTTTAATATTTTCATTTTTTTTTATATATTCTATTCTATTCTAGAAAGAAAAAAGATTATAGCAGAGCAAGACTTAAAAAATGGAGAAGAGCTCACGGTGGAGCTCAAACCCAGGACCGTTGTACAAATATAGGATAGATGTCAATGTATACATAGCAGATGATGTGGAACTCTTAGGAGAGAGGTTATAACTCTATTTTAATCTATAAACTAGGTTAGAAGCTCGCCTTACGTTGCAGATAAGGCAATAAATGTAACATCATATATTATAAGAAAATGAATGAATTATATTAAAATATGATAATGTTTAAAATATATGGTTATATTTAACCCACAATCAAACCTCCTTTTCATAAAAAATTCATTTCTAATTTAAAAAGATAAAATTTTATTATGGGTATACTTAGAAAGTGAATGTTTTCTAATTTTTTTTATTTACCAATATAGAAATATTATGAAATCACAACATAAAAATAATATTTATGATTTTCTCCATAAACATTATATTAATGATTTACTGTGTTCAACTCTAGTTAATTTTACTAAAAGTCATTTGTAAAAAATAAAAAAGGAAAAATTTTGATATATAAAGATTCGAACGTCAATAACACCCTTTTGAAAATACTATAGCATAATCACTCAACGCAAGCAATAATAGTTATATATAATTTGCCAAAAATACATGTATGGGGAAAACAATTGGGACACGCATCACCTGAGTTGAAACACTACTACAAGACGATTGAAGGGAGGCAAGGAACAGTGACCAAGTGAGAACCCATTAAATAATATCAGTAGAAAATGTAGAATGTTTACTTGTAAATGGAATAAAATATAATGAAACTCAATGAACATTACTAGCGAAATTAACGAATTATTGAGAAAATAAACAAATATTAGGAATATCAATAAGGCAGGATGAGCAGGCCAAGTATTTTACTCGGATAGATCCTGTGCCCTTGACGAGTTGACAAATGCCCAGACCAACATCGGCGGGACAGGCCAGGTATTTAAATACACAAGACCATCCCGCATCTTAATGGGTCGACTAGTGCCCCGACCATGCGAGATAGGTTGAGCCAGTTATTTGAATATCGGAATCCACCCCACACCCTTAACGGGTCGACTTGTGCCTTGACCCGTGCAAGCAGGGCAGGCTAAGTATTTGAATACTCAAACCCACTCCGCACCCTTGATGGGTTGACCCACACCCCAACCCACATAGGACATTCCAGGGCACAGGTTAACCGCATTTATAAAAAAAAAAAAGTAACAATAGATATTATATGTAATTTAAAATATGTATAAATTTATATATTTATAATAATATAATTATCTATCCACTAATATATATTTATATTATTTAGTTTATAATTGGTCAAATTAAATTTAGAATAAAATAATGAAGATATGAATAGGATTCTTGATCATTTCCATAATTTTAGTATATTCATATATTTTATTAACTTCTCATGTTCTTTTTTTTTTGCCGCAACTTTTTATATTCTATTAAATGTTTTTTGAATCTCTTTACTATTTTCCACAATTCTCTTAAGTCTTGACCATACAATTTCCTTTCAATCTTTTAAAATTCTCTTTGTGACAAATGTAACTTTAAAAAAAAGTCTACTTTATTTACTAGAAGCTCTCTCATTCCCCGGCTCTATTTCACTTTTATTTGATTTGAATTATTCTTTTTTATGTACTTTAACCTTAAATTTTAATTCTTCAATTAGCTCCATATTTCTTTGGTCATCTTAAATTTTTATAATAAAATGTATAATTGATAATTTCACGCTCACACGAGACACCCTCTTCTCTATTACTTTGAACAAACCTAAAACTGTTTTAGCCCCATTTTCAAGTTCCAAAAATCAATCAAATTTAGTTGATAATTTGTCAAATTTAATTTAGAATAAAATAAAATAAAATATAAAATGGAATTTTTTTCATAATTTCTATAATTTTATTATGAGATAAAGATATTAAAAGTCTTATATATCTGTCGATTCTTATAAGTAAGTCTTAATGTTCCAAAGTATTAAATCAAGTCCTATATGTTGTTTGCAGTACAACATCAAACCCTTTCCGTCACCTACCATTATTTTAAGCCGACGTGACACTGATACATGTCAATTTAAAATAATGGTAGGTGACAGAAATGACTCGATACTGTAACACAGAGAAAATATAGGACTTGATTTAACATTTTGGAACATTTTGGACTTACTTGCAAGAAACGATAAATATACAGGACTCCTAGTATAATTATCTCATTTTATTATACTTATCCATTTTATTAACTTGTCATAATTGGTTTCACGATTCTCTTAATTGTTTCTCATGAGTTTCTTAACTATATAATCTCCCTACACTATTTTAAAATTCTCTAAATCCTTGCGACGTATGCAACTTCCACAAAAACTACTTTATTCATCAAAAGCTCTCTTGATTTTTATATTATTTTAAGCAAATTGAAAACAATTTTGTTTTTATTTTCAAGTTTCAAAAATATCCTCAATGAAATTCAATTTAGAATAAAATAATAGAATATATGGAAAAAAAAGATTTTTTTAGTGTTTCCATCATTTTAGTACTTTTATCCATTTATTAACTTTTCATATTCTATTAACTGTTTTTCCAATTTTCTCAACTATTTTTCACTATTCGCTCATCCATATAATCTCCTTTCACTCTTTTTCAGTTCTCCAACTCCTTATGACATTCGTAACTTTCGTAAAAAGATATACTCTATTCACTAGAAACTCTCTCAATTCCTTGATTTTGCTTCATTTATATTTGATTTGAACTCTAACCTTAAATTTTATTACTTTGATTAGTTTCATATTTCTTTGATATTCCTGTTATTTATTCAGTTGCCTTAAATTTTTGTGATAGAACGTATAATTGACAATTCCGCGCAGAGCATGGTCACCCTCCAGTATAAATTTAAAATAATTAGAATAAATACAATTTTAGTAAAATAAAATGATTACTATTTACTTTATTAAGATAAAGTACATTTAAATAAAATAAAATAAAAATAAATTTTAACATATATAGTGATATTATATAAAATAATTAATGTAAGGCAGGTCAGGTCAGGAAATAAACTTAAACCCACTCTGAGCGATGCACCAGTCGGGTCAGACCCGTCCAAGACTAAGGCAGATCCGGGTCAAAATTGTCATCCATATCAAATACTATTTGCGAATATTCAATAAAAAACTCTTACTAAATAAAATAAAATAATCAGGTACTTCATTTTAAATTAAATTAAGGAAATATTAGAAATAGAAGTTGGAATCTATGTCTATTTAGCTAGAGATCAAGTTTCACCGTCGTTTATACTAAGTAAAAAGTTGAATAAGATCAATCGAATTTCCATTCTTATTTATCTATAAATGTAATTAAAAGATTCTCTTGTTATATGATCTATATGGAATCTTCAGTTCATACTGATCGACCTTGGTGAAAATCAACCGCATTACCAAATACATCTAACAAAAGAATTTCACGCTAATTGACTTGGGTTACAAATAAAGAGAAACATAAGCTTCCATTTTCATGTAAGTTGAATGAGTTTTTTAATTTATTCATAGACCAATTAAAATTAGTCTGGGACGGAGTTGAGTCACATGTGACCCTATCGTGACTCTTTGGTCTGATTCGTCAATTGCAGTTTGGTAGAGAAAAACTTCTCCCTCAAGCAATAAAGGAACCAAAAGGAAAAAGGAAAGCAGAAACCAATGGTTCCTTCACCAGGGAGGAATACAGAAAATGAAAACTTCGTGAGTAGAGAGCCGACTTAACTCGTTTCGTTTGCATCTAACGGCTCTAATGGAACACACATGATTGGGAAGATCCATTGTCGTGTCTCTTGATTCTCGTCACGAATAGCCTATTGCCACAATCCACCTCCCCCTTTGATGTCTAAAAACCCTAGTCGAGAAAAGATCCATTGATGTCCTTGCATCTGTAATTGCCTAAAATCTTTCTTCTCAATATTATGTTACTATTGTTCAATTAATCCCTTGGTCTCTTCGCTCGATTCAGGTCTCACGTGGCTAGACAAGATTTACATCCGTGTATTGCCTCTTTGATATTTCAGGAGCACATAGAAAAGCTTGCCGACTTGTTGCGAGTTTCTATATTACAGCATAGGCTGTTACAGACATTGCCATAATGCTTTTCACCATCTCAGGCTGTAAGACAGACGTAGATTGCCCTATGTCCTTTCTTGGAAAAATTGCACTATTGGTACAAAATCCTTTTTCAATGTAACATTTTTGTATAAAACTTTTTTTATAACTATGTACTATAAAATATTCAAAATGTAGCATTTTAGTACAAACTGTTAATTTTTTAGGAACACCGTTACTTGGGCTGATGCGGCAATTTGATGTGAATGCCTAGTAGGCACTATGTGAAAATTTAGCTGACGCGTCACTATAAAATAAATTTAAATTATAAAAATAATAAATAAATAATAATAGAATTTTGAAATAAAAATTAATTTTAAAAAATCCACTTTAAAACACAAAAAAAATAAGAACTGATCTAAAAAATTAGGAATAGGACTGGATAAATTTTTAAAAAATCGATAAGACACCCTAAATTGATCCAAAATAATCCGGAATTTTCAAGAACTGACCCCTAAACTCTACCAACACTTAAGACTATCTTAAAACACACAAAATAGATTAGAAACAGAGTTGAAAAATTTGGAATAGGGGTGGACAAATTTTAAAAGGTTGATAAATGACACGAATCGATCCGAATTGATTCAAATTTTTCAAGAGTTGACCTCTAGACTCTACCAACACCTAAGACCACCCTAAAACACACAAAACACGTAAAAAAAAAAGGAACTAAAAAATGCAGAATAAAAACTGGACAAATTTTAGAAAGTCAATAAATGACCCTGAATCGATCTGAAACGATCTGGAATTTTGAGGAATCAACATCTAGACTCTACTAACACCTAAGAGCATCCTAAAACACACAAAACACATCAAAAACATAACTAAAATATTATTTTGTTTAAAATTTTTCAATTTTATTTCTGATGTGATTTTGTGTGTTTTAGGATGTTTTCAGGTGTTGGTAGAGTCTAGAGATCGGTTCTTGAAATTTTCGGATCGATTCGGGGTCATTTATCAACTTTCTAAAATTTATCCAGCCCTCATTCCAAATTTTTTAGTTCTGTTTCTGATGTATTTTGTGTGTTTTATGATATTCTTAGATGTTGGTAGAATCTAGAAGTTAGTTCTTAAAAATTCCGGATTGTTTCAAATTGATTCAGGATAATTTATCGACTTTTTGAAATCTATCTAACCCCTTTTCCAAATTTTTCCATTCTTTTTTTGATGTGTTTTGTGTATTTTACAATGGTCTTAGGTGTTTGTAGAGTTTAAAGATTGGTTCTTGAAAATTCCGGATCGTTTTGGATTAATTTGGAGTCATTTATCGACTTTCTAGACTCTGTCCAGTCCCTATTCTAAATTTTTCAGTTCTATTTCTTTTTTTTTGTGTTTTAGGATGTTCTTAGGTTCTGGTAGAGTGTAGGGGTTAGTTCTTAAAAATTTCATATCGTTTCGGATGGATTCAGGTCATTTTTTGACCTTTTAAAATATGTCTAGCCCCTATTCCAAATTTTTCAATTATGTTTCTGATATATTTTGTGTGTTTTAGGATGTTATTATGTGTTAGTAAAGTTTAAGGATCGATATCAGTCCTTGAAAATTTCGAATAATTTCGAATCGATTTATGGTTTTTTATCGATTTTTTAAAACCTATCGAGTCCTATTCCGAATTTTCCAAATCAGCTCCTGATTTTTCTTGTGTTTTAAAGTGGAATTTTTATTTTTTATTTTGAAATTCTTGTTTTCATTTGTTTATTATTTTTTTATAATTTAAATTTATTTTGTGGTGTCACATCAGCTAAATTTTCACTTAGTGCTAAATGGCATCCACATTACATTATGAAATTAGTTCAATTAACGATATTAGTGAAAATTTAACAGTTTGTACTAATATGTTATATTTTGAAAACATTTTCTATCACGGAGTAAAAAAAAAGTTTTATACCAAAATGTTATATTGGCAAAAGGTTTTGTACCAATCGTACAATTCTTCTGTCCTTTCTTCAAGTTCGATTTCCCCTCTTACACTTCCAGCTTCACTTATCATTCATACAACCACAAATGAGCATCATAATCACACAATAATAATTTATTTCTATAAACCCCCGATGACGATGGTTTAGTAGTCCAAATCTCATTCCCATACGATTTGGTGGGGTTAATGTCCCAAGTTCAAATCTGGTTCTAAGCAATATTGCTCGAAAGAGGCTCCAGAGTTTGGGCATCGGTGGACAACGACTTTTTGGACTACACTAGACCTTTGATAGTACTATGTTGACGAGATCGGTGCTAGTCTAGTTGTTCATTTCGTTAGATATATTCGCAGTTGAATACAAAAATTCAAAACATTATGTGGTGGAATTTAGTTGCGCACCATTACTATAAAACTCTATTTAACAAAAATGATAATTTACTTCTACAAATAATAGACTTAGTCGAAGCAAAGTAAGAAAACATTAGAACTAACTAACCTAATTGTCCACCTAAATCTCAATAGCCTAAATTTAATTTACAGACTAGAAATGCAACCCTAATTCTACTTCATAAAGTTAACATTCATCCACCTAGTTTGGGACAATGGATAGGGAGAGACTGGGCAGAGAGGGCGTCTCTGTCATCCACATCCATCCTAAATAGATGCATCATGTGACCCTGTTGGGGGAGGCAACCAACAGGGAGTAGTTAGCTTCGAACCTCCTATGGAACATGACCTCGTCTAGTGGTAGGTTGCTGACTAGGGCACCCCAATTGTAGAGCCTCCTCCCTTTATCTCTCTACTAGTTCTAGAGAGAGAAGAGGAGGCCAAGTAGTGAGGGTGCCCCAACCACCTCCCATAACCTACGTTTGCCACATCAAGAATGAAGGGCATTTAGAAACAATGTCATTGTTACATCATCATCAGCTAACGATTTATCATGAAACGAACTAAATTATAACAAAAATAAAGTTTTTAAAATGAACGAATCAATGAAAAATATTTAGGACTCAATATAAAAAACAAACAAATATATAACACTTTCATTGTAATTTATCAATGTGGGGCAGGATTTTGTGACACCTTGGATTTTGGTGCTCCTTGTTAATTTGGGCTTGAAATTCGTTTGTGAGAACCTTCATCATCTTTGGCGGGGTGATCTACCCCAGGGTGAAGTTGATGTTCGGGGAGAGCAGGGTGACACTGGAAAAGATTTTGAGGCTATCTTCAAAGCAATAACCACAGCAAAAGGAAGAGGAGATTGGCAGATTCACCCTACAACATCTGAACTTAGAAATCCAAAGAGGAGGTTAACTAGTTTTAGAATAAAGTTAATTACACTAGCGGTACAAAACTTTTTAAAATATTTCATATTATTACAAAACTTTCTTTTCGTAGCATTTCAGTATAAACCTTTCAAAAGTGTGTTACTTTAATACGTTACGTTAATTTCTCACCAGCAGTGTTAATATTTATTGATGTGCCACTCTGACGTGAACGCCAAGTGTATCTAAGTTGTGGACATGGCACGCCATATATTATCTTTAAATAAAATTAAATAAAAATTTTCAAAAATTAAAATATCTAAAATTTTACTAAAAATGACGAAAATTACAAAACAACTTCAAAATTTTATAGAAACTTGACTTTCAAAAATTAGAAAATAATATAATTTTTTATAATTTTATTAAAAATATGGAGTGGTTACAAGAACAGAACACGGATGTACTTTTCCACAATGGTTAACAAAGATTTATTGTTCCGATGGCCAAAAAAAGTTGATATTGGACTTGGAGCAACAATGCCATTCAGTTACTTGCTTCTCGATTCATACAGAACAGACATCAACTCATTTTATGAGAGTGCCGGTTTTGATAACATAATATCCTTTGTATTTCATGTTGTATGCTCAGATATTGAGATATTGGGAATTTGATAACATGTAAAAACTGTGAAATATTTACATGGCCTACAAGAAACTAGAACCACTCTTAAACACCCATCTTCAACGATGAACGGTGCATTAGTTTGATCCGAATTGGTATGTTAAGTTGATCAGAATGACAACATCATTCGCATGAATTCTTCATAATTAATCTGCCCATCGCCATCCAAATCTGCCTCCCTGACCATTTGTTCAACCTCTTCATCCGTCAGCTTCTCTCCTAAGTTGAGCATCATCCTCTTCAGCTGTCCGTGCAAAGAAGAAATACATATTCACAAAAATTCAAATAAGGGAGACAAAAGTAATCGAGCTGATCAAATGATTTTTTCATGAAATGAAAGAAGCAACGCAAGGATCAAGGAGGTTACAGTCGAAGAACTCTAATAGAACATTTAAAGTCTACGTTCTTTGTTTTTTGACGGAGAGAGTGTCGTATATAATCGATATATCACGTAACAGTACTATTTGATGTCACAAACCAAATAAAATTCAATCATTTTAAAATTTTTTATAAAAGCCTAAAAATAAAAAAATCATAAAAGTAACTTTATTTTATTAATTTGTAATATCACACAATACTGTTTTGTAATATACCTATTATATACAAGGCTTTCTCCATTTGAGGGGCGAGGAGATTAGTCTCTTATATTTATTTTTTGTTATTTCCTATTTTTTTCATCGGTACCGTTACAATATAGAAGTTCAAAGGACTCTAATTAATTCAGTTCGAACCGAAGCGAGCCAATTGATTATTTCCTAATTTTATTTATAAGGGATTATCATATTCCATTAGGGCATGATTATCAGTCTTCAAATTTTGCTTTGTTTTTTCTTTGGGAAAATCGACTGCCTCCTGAATTGCAGCCCCCCTTGTTGTCTTGTTCAATTTAATAGTGCATCCCTATCAAATTCTCACCTCGTTCGGTGAAATGTAGCCGTCTTGATCCTTGTCGAATACCTTGAAAGCCTCTTGCAGATCCTCCTCTGCTCCATTATCCTACAAGAAAACAAAAAAGAAACTAATCAGACCATGTCTCCCAAATACTCAACCAATACTTGGCATATATGCTGCAGACAATGCATGAATTATTCCTTTATAATTGTTAATGGTCGACCACCTTCATTTTCCTTGCCATGAGATCCAAGAACTCCCCGAATCCTATGATTCCATTTCCATCGACATCTACCTCGTCGATCATGCTCCGGAGCTCTTCCTCCGTTGGATTCCGGTCCAGTGATTTGATCGCTGTTGCCAACTCTTTGAACGTAATGCACCCTGCACAATTTATGTACACATCAGTGGGCAATATGATCTTGTGGAGACCAGTTAACGATAGTTAATTGCGATCAGACACTCACCATCACCATCCTTGTCGAGGAGGTAGAACACTTCCTCGAATTCATCAATCTGCTCCTTCAGTAGCACATCTCCTCGAGAACTAGGCATTGTCTTGACGAAGTACGATATGGGACTGTGATCAACTCTTGATCAGAGAGTTTCTTGTTGGTGAAGAAGGTGGGAGAAGAGAAGAGAAGAGAGTGAATATGATGACAAAGAAACCCTAGTTGTTTGCAGCCATATATATACATATATAGATGTAATTACATATATATATTGTGAATCTCTCTCTCTCTCTCTCTCTGTGTGAGCTGTCCAAGGTTGATGGGCATGTGAGCGCGAGAGCTTTATTGTCAATTTAGACGAGCGTCGGATTTGAATAATGACAAATGGGAAGATTTGAAAGTAGGAAAAAGTCAGGATTGCTCGCGTGGGAAATTTGAAATCTTAGCACTCCCATGAATAAACATTAACTAGTTTTTCGGATTAAATACTTCCTGAAAATTACGTAGATAGACGACTTTGTGATGTACCGAACGTCGTCCAAAACTTTATCCAATTAGACTACTTGTCTACATCGATTTGATCATCCCTACATAGCTCATGTCTGCATGTGGCTGCTGCGAGCAGAACAGACGTGATTCTTCGTGGATCCTGGTGATCCTCGCAACATATTACAAATTCTCTGCTTATTCCTCTTTGTCTTGCTCTCGTGTAACTGCATGCCAATTTTAATAAGATTCTTCAAACGTTTAAAATTTAAACATATTTCGTCTGCCTCATGCATATTGCACAACATTGAGGAATAAATCTCATTCCGAATAGATAATGCATTAAAATCTAAAATATTACATAATTGTAACACTACCACTTACAAGTTTTGAATTTTAGGAAGATATGGGCTCAACCTATTATTGGCTCGGTGGAAATCGTAATTGTTAAGACGAGATATTTAAGACGCGTCAAGTGTAAGCATATTACCTCGTGAGGGCAGGTATTCAAGAAGAAATTCCACGTCGAACAGAAAAATGCGGTACCACTACTTACAAGCTTGTACTTTTAGATGGATATAAAGTTAACAATCTTATATGCCCGGTAAAAATTTTACATGCATAAGAAGGTGTTACATGAGATGCACATAGCATGAGCACGAATTGGTAAATGATTTTCCGATTCAATGTTAAATTCATAATGAGCTTGTAAGATATCTACACCCATGAAACAAGCCTAATATTTGAAATAATAAATGATAGTGTAAAAATCTCTTAAATTTTTAGGATTTTCTTTACGTTTTTCCCACGGATTAATCTATCCGAGAAATCTTACGTGTAATAAGTCCTTTACTTCCGTGACAATTTTATAATTCGTATTAGGTTAGAGTATAATATAATTACATACGCAAATGCAATCGTTTTAAGTCGGTTTGACCAAGAAAAAAGAAATTAGGAGCTTCACTCGTTCAACATTTTGGATTGCAACGTCTTCCGGAGATGGACGTATGGCATCGACAGCATCTGAGAGACGGAGTAATGTCCAAGGACCAGGGGTAAGTGAAAATGGCTAGGATCGGGTGGTTTTCGGTTCAAATTATCGGGGCCTGGCTTACTTCTGGTTGATTTTCCACGACAACGAATTATATCGACAATCATAACAAAAAATCAATCTTCGATGTTGTAGTTTTTCGGGTAGTGTTTTTAGACCCTAACTTTTAATATGATAATAAATTAAAAGCAATAATAAAAAAATATAATTCAGTATATTAAATTATAATTACTAATTTATCTTGATAAGCTCATATAAACTATAAAAAAAAACTAAATAAATAATCTATAATTTAAGTAATGAAATATTAAAAAAACTATTTTATTGTCAAAATCTAGCAATAATATAAATTATTAAATATGACAATTTAATTGTTTATCAATTCAATTGGTCTAGGACCCGCTAGGATTCCACTAGGATTTTCATGTTGGGACGCGAGTTCTCGAGTGATTTTTCTAAATCTTGAATACCATCCGAATCTTATATCGAAATCCATAAAACCGATTTTTCGAGCCACTTTCATTTGGTTTTTCGGCTTTTCACTCTGTAGTTTTTTTTTTTTTTTAATTACCACCCTGTTAGAACGCCACCAGAGAAGACGTGCTTGTGTCCCTAATTTTGTCGATTCAGAGCTTCTATTCAAATGTCGGAAATTTATAATTTCTTAATATTAAAAAAAAGATCCGATGTGACGTGCAATATGATATTCATTTACATTGCGTATTTTTGGCGTTAAAATAAGATCCTGAGAGTTGGATTGACTTGACAAAAAGTCCGATTTTGTGTTTTATAATGATTTAGGAAAAAAAAAATGAAGAAGAAGATAAACCGCACGTGTAAATGTGATCGATTACAATAAAAAAAAATAAAAGAACTAAAAAAATGCAAGAGGAAGGACGCAAATGTTGAGGAGGATGATCAAAAAGGATCACATGAGGTTGGTGATCCACGTTGTAAATCATCAGAATACGAGCATACGGGCCTCAAATTACAGGACGGGATCGAAGCATAAAAGTCTGACATTTGTCCATGCCCAAGTGTGTCACGACTAAAATTTTGCCCAAATAATTTATGGATTCTAGCTAAACTGAATTTTCAATCAAACCACGTTATATTTGTTGTGTGATCAATACTTTTCAACAAATCAATTACAACATTAGAATACGATAAATTCAATTAAAAAAAAAAAAAGCACTAGATCGAAGGAAATACAAAAAGAAAATTCATAAGAGGCCTAGCTAGAAGACATAAAATATGAAATAGCATTCCTATCATAGAAACATGAAGCAGTATTTTCATGATCCCGAGCCGATTAAAAAAAAAAAGAGCATCATAATTGTAAAGAAATGAAAAAGAAATGATAAAGATGTTAGTGCATATTGTACAGTGTTGAGTTTAGATTCATTCGTGTATATTCTGATATTATTATTTCCTAATTTGTTTCATTCTGTTTCCTACTTTATCTTTGAGGTCCAACCTATAAATTGGACTCTTCTGTTGTATTATCAAATCTCAATTGAATACAATTCTAATTCTCTCCTAGCTTTATCAAAAGATTGATTTTAATGCGGCTCCTAAGCCTCTACCAACGGTTAAGCTTGTCATTAATTGATCCTACAATATGAAATTTTCTTGCTGAATATTCTCTTTTTTAGGGTGCAATAGGAGGAATTCCTAGGAGGGCACCTATGCTAATATTACTTTCGTCCAAACACGTTTAGCTTTAGAATTCTGAAGGGATCTGGTGTATTAGAGCAAAATATGGTGCAATACGAAGGACTTCCTAGGAGATCACCTTTCCTAATACTACTATGGCCTAAGCATGTTTAACTTCGAAACTCTGATAGAATCCGATGCATTATTACCGGTATGATCGCATCCTATTCTGCTGAAGTAGTAATCTGGCGATTGAAAACTCATTCTTATATGATTTTAAGATGTTAAGGTCCCACGTTGGAATCTATTCTATGCTCTTTGTCAAAATATCTAGAAAAAGTGTGCTTTTTGGGACTAGGCCTTGGTGCGCATCGATTTCTTCGACAATAATAGGCCTTTGATGGTGTAACAGCAATAAGACCGGCATTGAATATTAGTTGTTCAATTTGTTTGATATATATTTGCTACTAAACATGAAAAAATTCGAACATGACGAAATGGAGGTGGCCAAATCGCTACCACCACCATATATTTTTCGATAAAAACTATAACTTAAGGTAGTTACGTCTCTAGTTTAGGGATGAGAAAAATAAGTAATTTTGCATCACAATCAGGGAGGGATCCAAAAAAATTTGTTCATGAGAAACTCAGTAAAAGTAGAATATAACAAATTCAAGAAGGGCTGAATAAGATAATAAAGCAACTTTTGAGAAATTTAAATAAAATATATCTAATATTTCACATGTTTTTTTTATAATTCGTGGGCAATCACTCAGGCGTCCCCTAAATCATCGTTGATCACAATTTAATATGAATCAAATAAATTATAATAAATAAATATATTGATATGGAGGAACCTCAGATAACCACATTTGACCTACACATGATCCCAGCCTCGATAATGAAAAGATTGGTTGTTTATATCAATAGTCTCCGATGGCTTGTAGGGATATTTAATCGCCAATTTATCATTTGATCTTCTATTCGTTCTCAAGTTAGTATTACAAGCCGGTCCCCTAATATCCCTTTTCATGATATAGGACCACTCTAATCAAACAAAAAATATAGAATAATTATCAACGAAATTAATGAAATTGCATATATTGTAATATCAAAACCTGCATACCATCCTCTCTTTTTTTTTGAATTTCCATAATAGGTTCCATGCAATGCATTTCATCTTCTCTTCTTAATGGGAAATAGTTTACGTTGGAGCTGAGAAAATTGGAAATCCAAAAGAAAAATAGAGAAAACTGAGATACCCACCTCCACCATACAAACAAGGAATAAGATTCAGTTAAAAAAAAAATTTCTCCAATTGAATGACTCATCGTCATTCAAAAAATCACATAGACATATTTTGACCACAACGTGCGATTTATGATCTTCATTATATCTTACATAATAGACTTTAGAAAAATACTTTATGCTAGATAACAATGGGCAATTGTTGCCCGAGCTTTCTCCATACCAATACTCTTGAGAAAGATGCTTTTAGTCCTAGCATGTAGTGTCGTTGGGAGAAGATTTTACCAGTTGAGTGGCGTACTGTACAATTAAATGGCCATTGGGGTGGTTGCAGCTTGGCCATGCCTCGCTCCTGTCATGTAAGATAAGTAGAGAGAGTATCCTCATCTCTGATGGAGAGGAAAAATCTATACTGATCGGGAAATGGAGAGAGTAAAGGCCAATGATTGTACATATGTCATGCCATCATGTAATATTACTTCTATCTCCAAGTTTGAAGGTGATACGAGGACGGGCCTCATCTCTCAATTTTGTAATCTTCCTCTAGTTCCAACTGTAGGATTATGGAACGGGTAAGGTCCATATGCTTCTCCTCTTCGATAAATATTTGTCGGTGGCCAGACCACCCACATTGATCTTGATTATGCCAATAAGTGCCACAGGTTCTTCAACACACGATTCTTGTTCCATAATTATACATCTTTTAGAAGGAGAATATTCAACTTCCGAGGAAAAAAAGTTGACGGATCAGATAGTTGTTTTCCATCAAATGCCCTTTTTAGTAGAGTTCAATCTCGCTGTCTTCCTCTGTGAAACCCATGACAACATCTCATAACCACTAAAGGGGCACTGTATTGCTTTATTTCTTCTTTGACCCTTATGTTCCTTCATGTAGGTTTGAGCTCATATGTGTGTAACCTGGTGAGAAAAAAACAAAAGATTTGACAATCAGCAAATTGGCAAATTACATAGCTTTTGTAGCTATTATAGAACCGAAAAAAAATATGACGAGCATCCACTTCAAATTCTAGTAAGTTAGGACAATGGCCTCAATATAATAGTAAGTAACTTTAATCTCGAGTATGCTTGTAAAATGAATGAATAAGATGAACCTGAACATATTACAGAGTGAAGGAGAATAGGTATTCGAAGAACAGAGGGAGGAAACTGTGAAAATGTGAGAGAATGATTGATTGTATTAATCAAACTCTTATGTACATTTATTTATACTAAGGGAGTTCCATATGCTCTGTTTCAGTTCAATATACTCTGTTTTACTTCTCGTAACTGAATAATAATAGAACTACCTAAATAAAAACCATTATTCATCTAAGACTCGCCCTCAAGATGGAGAACATAGATTATGTATTCCCATCTTGCTTAAAAGAAGTTTGAATTGCCTGGGATGCAAAGTTTTGGTGAGAGATCCCCTAGCTGATTATGTGATGATACGTGCATTGGTTTCAGGGTCCTAGCCTGCATTTTTTTCTCAAACAAAATGGTAGTCCAGCTCAATATGCTTAGTTCATTCATGGTAGATAGGATTGGTTGTAATGTGCAATGCAGCCTAATTGTCACAATAGAGCAATGCAGGCTGCTGATGCTTGATTGACAAGTCCTTTAACAACCTGAGAATCCATACAATCTCACATGTAGGGTGGACCCTTGCTCGATATTTAGCCTCTGTTGTTGATCTTGAAATGACTCGTTGCTTCTTTGACTTCCATGAAATAAGTGAGTCTCCAAGGAAGACACAAAAACCTGTAATAGATCTTCATGAATCTAGACAAGATCCCCAATCAGCATCAACAAAGGCTTTTACTGTAAAGTGGAACAGGAAGAGAAGAAAATGCCTTGTCTTGGTGCTGCCTTAATATATTGAAGCACTTTCCGAGCAGCTTGTATATGTGTACTTCGAGGGGCAGCCATAAACTAACTCAGACGATTAACTGAGAAAGTTATATCTGGCCTTGTAATTGTCAAGTAGATGAGTTTCCCTACAAGCCTCCTATATTCAGCTGGATCATTTAGAAGCTCACCATCATCTTGGGATAATTTCAAGTTTGGCTTCATTGGCACAGAAGTTGGTCTGCAGCCAAGACATCCAATATCAACTAACAAATCAAGAGCATACTTGCGCTGACACACTGATATACTAGTAGAAGTTCGTGCAATCTCCAAACCTAGAAAGTATCGCAGAGGTCCAAGATCCTTGATTTTGAACTATTTCTGTAAAGAACTTTTAGTAAGGTCACTGCTTCTTGATAGTTGCTAGCTATAATAATGTCGTCGACATAAACTAACAAGGCAATGAAATGTGTTGAATCAGCTTTCACAAACAAGGAATGATCTGACTGAGACTGCCTAAAGCCAAGCATCAAAAGGGATGTTGAAAATTTATGGAACCATTGCCTTGAAGCTTGCTTTAGTCCATATATCAACTTTTGTAATCTGCAAACAGAATTAGGAGCATAAGACTCCCCCGACCAGCTAAATACCCTGGAGGCAGCATCATGTAAACTTCCTCGTCAAGGTCTCCATGGAGAAAGGCATTAGTCACATCCATTTGAGTGACAGACCAATTATAAATAGCAGCTAAAGATAGCAAAAACTTCACGGTGACCAACTTAGCAACAGGAGAAAAAGTGTAAGAAAATCAATACCTTCCTGTTGAGTGTACCCTTTAGCAACTAAGCGGGCTTTGTACTACTCAATGGTGCCATCTTGCTTATATTTAGTCTTATACACCCATTTACAATCAATTGGGTGCTTGCCTAGTGGAAGAGAAACAATGCTCCAGGTCTTATTACTTTCCAAAGCTACCAGTTCCACGTGCATGGTATCACTCCACACTTGGGATTGCACAGCTTAGTGATATGTTTGAGGGTCTGGAGAAGAAGAGATAGAGAGAATACAATGTTGAAATGAGGGAGTTAATTGATGATAGCTCAAGAATTTCGAAATTGGGTAGGCAATAGAAAAAGCCAAAGAGGAAGAAGGAGTAGCAGAGGTAGTAAGATAAAATGGTAGTCAAACAGATATCATTGAGCTTTAATAGATCTATGAGGAAGAAAGGCTGAAGAAAGAACTGGACAAGAAGGAGTTGCTGGAAGAGTTGAGATAGGAACTGGAGAAGAACGGGGAAGATCAGTAGGTGAAGTAATAGGAACTGGGATGACCCTGTCAGCAAAGAACTCATGAAAAATAGAGTCAGACTGTTGTAGTTGTGAAGCAAAAGGAAAAATATCTTCATGAAAACAACATGGTGAGAAATGTGAATGTTGTTGTTTCGCAGGTCAAGAAGCTTATAGCATTTATAACCAAAAGGATATCCAAGAAAGACACATTCTCGTGCTCGAGGAGAAAATTCAGTACGATGATGGACGGATGTAGAGCTGTAACAAAGATAACCAAAGGTTCACAAGTGACCATAAGATGGTTTCTTGTTATTTAACAGCTCAAAAGGAGTTTTGTTGGAAAGTAAGGGTGAAGGATTTCGATTGATAAGGTATACAGTTGTCTCAACACAATCACCCCAGTAGCAGGGTGGCAGTTTGGCTAGAAATAAGAGTGCGCAAGCCACTTTAAGTATATGTTGATGTTGTCGTTCAACAAACTGCATTTTGTTGTGGTGTTTCCACATAGGAATGAAAAGACATAATACCTTTGGCACGAAAGAAATTAGTAAAAGCCAACTCCGGTGCATTATCTGACCCGATGGCTTTAATAGAGATGTTATAGTGAATGAGAATGAACGTATAGAATTTTGGAAACATAATTTGTACATCTGATTTGTTTTTCAAGAGATACAATCATGTAGCACGAGAATGATCATCAACTATAGTCAGAAAATATCGATGACCATCTGGAGAAGGAACATGAAAGGGTCCCTAGACATCCATATGAAGCAAATCAAAGGGTTGTGTACATTTGTTATTGTGAAAAGGAAGAGGGAGATGCCTCTGTTTTGCTTCGTGGCAAGTTTTATAATGGGAAGACAAGTCTGACAAGGATGAAGGAATTTGTAGTTCTTTATGTAAGATGTGAAGTTTTGTAGAGGAAGGATGCCCAGGACGACTGCGCCAGACATTTGAACTAATAAGAGCTAAAAAAGATGTTGCATTTAGGCTGTTGGAACCAGTGAGGCCGAGGAGATAGAGGTTGCATAATCGCCCACCCCTCCCAATCCTCAAGCCCCGAGCTAGGTCCTGAACATAACAGGAGTCAGCAAGGAAAGAAACAGAACATTTAATGTCATAAGTAAGGGTGCTAATGCTTAATAGATTGAAACTGAAGGAAGGGATGAACAGAACATTGTGTAAAATGAGAGAAGGAGTTAATTGGACTGTGTCAATTAGGCTTCCATCTAGAAGTGTAACTGAATTGTCTAAGGTTCGATTTAGATGAATGAAGAGAGAAGAACAATGGCAAATGTGATGTGTTGCTCCTGTGTCAATGTTCTTCGGCTGTGACCTCCTTGATCCTCGCGTTGCTTGTTTCATTTCATAAAAAATCATTTGATCAGCTCGATTACTTTTGTCTCCCTTATTTGAATTTTTGTGAATATGTATTTCTTCTTTGCACGGACAGCTGAAGAGGATGATGCTCAACTTAGGAGAGAAGCTGACGGATGAAGAGGTTGAACAAACGGTCAGGGAGGCAGATTTGGATGGCGATGGGCAGATTAATTATGAAGAATTCATGCGAATGATGTTGTCATTCTGATCAACTTAACATATCAATTCGGATCAAACTAATGCACCGCTCGTGGTTGAGGATGGGTGTTGAAGAGTGGTTCTAGTTTCTTGTAGGCCATGTAAATATTTTACAGTTTTACATGTTATCAAATTCCCAATATCTCAATATCTGAGCATACAACATGAAATACAAAGGATATTGTGTTATCAAAACCGGCATTCTCATAAAATGAGTTGATATCTGTTCTGTATGAATCGAGAAGCAAGTACCTGAATGGCATTGTTGCTCCAAGTCCAATATCAACTTTTTTTTGCCATCGGAGCAATAAATCTTTGTTAACCATTGTGGAAAAGTACATCCGTGTTCTGTTCTTGTAACCACTCCATATTTTTAATAAAATTATAAAAAACTATATTATTTTCTAATTTTTGAAAGTCAAGTTTCTATAAAATTTTGAAGTTGTTTTGTAATTTTCGTCCTTTTTAGTAAAATTTTAGTTATTTTAATTTTTGAAAATTTTTATTTAATTTTATTTAAAGATAATATATGGCGTGCCATGTCAACAACTTAGATACACTTGGCGTTCACGTCAGAGTGGCACATCTGGAAGTGTAACTGACTTGTTTGAGGTTTGATTTAGATGAATGAAGAGAGAAGAGCAATGGCAAATGTGATGTGTTGCTCCTGTGTCAATGTTCCATTGATTTTGCATAAAAGATGAAGAAGAATTGTTTACTGATAAAGAAGAAGCTTTACTACTTAAATGAGAAATGAGAGGTTCAGTAAGTGAAGTTGATGCCACCTCAGGTACTTCATGTGCCTGCGACTGAAGCTGAGAGCTAAGGAAAGTAATCATCTCTTGAATCTGACTTGAAGTGAGTGAAATCGATGGTGTTGTAGTGACTGCTGCACAAGTAGCTCCCTTCGTTGTGTCTTTTACATCGTGAGCTTTTGTCAAGAAAGAGTGTGGGGCTTGTGTTGTCACTCTGGGCCTGGGCTGGAAGCCTGATGGATAACCATGTAATTTATAACATTTGTCAATAGGATGACCAGTGAGCCCACATTGCATACAGAAAGGTCGATCTCTTCATCTTCTTCCCATTGCCATTGGTACTGCAGCAGCTCGAGGAACAGAGGCATTCGACGATGAAGTTACGACAAAACTCAATGAATTGTTCGAAGAAGTAGCATCAGCGTGTTCGACATTGTCGCTCTTCTTGAACTACAAGATGAAACACTTTTGACAGAGCAGGTAATGGATCAATCATGAGGATCTGTGCTCAAATGCTAGAAAATGATTCATTTAGCCCCATTAAAAACTGCATAACACTGTCTTGCTCTTGATAATCCACCCAGGCTTTCATTCCACCACATTCACATATAGGAACAGGCTGGAAATTGTTCAATTCATTCCAAAGTATCTTTAAGCGTGTAAAATAGGTATTCACATCTAGGTGTCCTTGAGTTAAATTGTTCACTTGTTGTTTAATTTGGAAATTCGTGGAGCATTGCTTTGGCAGAATCGATCTTTAAGATCAGTCCATACAGCTTCAACCGTGTCTAGGTAAAGAAGACTATCTGCAATTTCTTTTGCAATAGCATTAAGAATCCACGAAATCACCATACTATTACACTGTGACAAGATGTTTGCAGTAGAATCCTCAGTAGCAGGTTTTTTTAGGAGTCCATCAACAAAACCTAGCTTGTTCTTGGCATTGAGTGCCATTCTCATAGAACAACACCATGTATTGTAATCAGAACCTGTTAGAATATGAGACACCAGTACTAAACCTGGATGATCACCGCTATGAAGAAAGAAGGGACTGTGGATGTTGTCCGTCTACATCAATTAATCTGCACTTGCTCTATTTCCTTGAGCCATGGACGATCGTTATAGTTGCAGAGAAGTACTACTGTTGCAGAAGTTGAGGTAGCTCTGATACTATATTACAGAGTGAAGGAGAAGAGGTATTCGAAGAACAGAGGGAGGAAACTATGAAAATGAGAGAGAATGACTGATTGTATTAATCAAACTCTTCTGTAAATGTATTTATACTAAGGAAGTTCCATATGCCCTGTTTCGGTTCAATATACTATGTTTTACTTCTCGTAACCGAATAATAACAGAACTAACTAAATAAAAATCATTATTCATCTAAGAGAACAAAGAAATTGAAAAAGAGGAGTAAGCAAAAAATCAAATATGTGCGAAAAAAAATTTCTACCACTTGACCCACAATCTCAAAGTAGGAGAGATACTAAGTTTGGCAAATGGAATTAGGAGTAGATTTCTGTCAATTGAGCATTTACTATAACACAATTTTTATTGTACTATGGGTATGAGAATCGAATAGGAGCTCCATTGATTACATGAAAATGCCCTAAAGGTTTTCAATGTAATGCATGAAAGAAATCATAAAACTATGATTGCTTTACCCTTGTGATTGAACTCCAAATCTTAGTCCCCATTCGCTTCGATTACGGCAAGCTTTGACTTTCCTGATGTCTGATCTTAATTCTTGAAAGAAATTGTTGCTTTACCTTTGTGATTGAACTCCGAATCGCAATCCCAAATCACTTAGATTACCACAAGCTCCAACTTCCTTGAGTACTAGTGGTCGTGCATGTGAAAATAATTGAGTGGATTCTCTGATTTTTGGAGATGAACGAAGGGGAATGAAAGAAAGATGATCCACAGCAGAGGAGGAACAGAGATACGACATGGAACAACAGTAATTATTTTTACTTTATCACGTTAAGTTCTTTTTACATAATTGATAAATCGGTCCGGTTGAAGCTAAGCCGGTTTGATACATATCGTTGAGTAAAAATTAACATGTGGCAATATTTTATTGATTTTAAAATCCACATTAGTATTTGTGACGGAAAAATTAACAACTAGACTAAAGTGAAAAAAGAGGAAAGATTAAGGACAATAATGGTAAAGAAAAAAAAGTTTAGGATGAAAGTGGTAAAAGCATTAAAGATTCATTATTAACTAAAACTATCTCTTTTTTTTTATAATTTTATTAAAAGTATTCACTTATTGTTAATCATTCTATGGGAACTTTGGGCTCATGTTTGGAATTTAAAAAAGAAAAAGGACCCAATGTGGAGTGCCTTAAAAGTGAAAAAAAAGGACTCTCATTCTCGAGGGTGGGGCCCACATGCTTCCTATTTATCCAATCGGAGGTAGGGGTGTGCAGAAAACCGGTTCGGCCCCGAACCGGTTTCGAACCGAACCGAACCAAAGAACCAGTTCGGTTCGGTTCGGCACACTAGGTAAAGAACCGAACCAGTTTATGTTGAAAAAACCGCATTGTTTTAAACCAATTCAGTTAACCGGTTCGAACCGAACTGGTTTTAAAACGGTTCGGTTCGGTTCAAAATCGATTCGAACCAAACTGAATTGGTTTTAAAACGGTTCGGTTCGGTTCAAAACAGGTTCGAACTGAATTGAATTGGTTTTAAAACGGTTCAATTAGGTTCGAACCGGTTTTGAACCGAACCGAATGGATTTTTAAAGTGAAACCAGTTCGGTTCGGTTCGAACCAGTTAACCGCATAAATTAAACTTAGAAATTAACCGAACCGCTTTTAGTCTAAAAAACCGCACCAAAATAGAACCGGTTCGGGGAGAACCGGTTCGAACCAGTTCGGTTCCGGTTCGGTTCTCCCCGAACCGGTTCGGTTGCACACCCCTAATCGGAGGCACCTACTTTCCATATTTTTGTTGAAGATAAATAATGAATGAAACAGTAATAAAAAAGAAAACAAAAAAAAAAGCAAAGAAACCTGAAATATTATGGATTGGATCGGGCATGTCCTTTCTTGGAAATTCACTCCAGAGAAATGGACGCGGCATACGAAGTAACCAATTCCTCCGCAATTTGGTAGCCAAATTAAACATTAAAATCCATTTAAGTATAATAAATATTAGGAAAAAATGCAGTTTTGGTTCTTAACATTTATTATTTTTGTCTCTTTGGTCGTAAGTCTTTATTTTTTGCCGTTCTTATCCTCAACTTTTTCCATTTTTGTCGTTTTGGTCTTGCAGTTAACTTTTTCATCAGCATATGCTGATATGGATTTTGAGCCAATAAAAGAATGCCACATGTGATCTTGGTTCAATATATAAATCCCACTGCTTCAGTTTGAATTAGACCAAATTATTTTTTTCTTTGCCCGTTTCATTTAGAATTTGGAGAAAGCATAAATTTGTGCAAAGGAAGACCTTCAACCTTTTGTTCGACTTTCTCCCACCCGTTTCTCTAATGTCAATCCATTTTCCATGAATTTCCTTCGATCTTCTCCGGATATCAAAGTTTCTTTCCATTCTTTTCATGTGCATAACCGATTAGGGCTTAAAGCTCTCAGTGATAGAAGCAATTAGGGCTTGGGTAGTCGAAGCAATTAGGGCTTTTGATGCCTCAGTTCAATCGCAAAAGTAACACACTTAAGGCTTGCAATTTTTTTGGTAATTAAGGCTTGCGATTTCTTTTCTTAGATATTGTATGTTTAGAGGCAACTAAAGGAAATTTTGTTGTGGAATTACATCGAATACCTCTTGAACAGTAAGGATAATGTAGTTCCGTTTACTGTTTCTAATATCTTATGGATCCGGGTACTAGAGAAATCGAAAGAACCATCTGGAAGAGACATTGATAAGTCCATCACTACAGTTTGCTGATTCCACAAGTGACTAAAGGTGAGGCAAAGCCGCAAAAGACAATGTGAATATCTAGTGATTGTGATTTTTTTACATAGACACTGGACATTGTATTTTCTTTGCTCCAGACTTGCGGATCAAGGAAATTGATGGAAAAGGGATTGGTTTTAGAGAAGGGAGAATGTCAAACAGCAGTCTTCCTCTTCTCCAATTTATGCTTTCTCCAAATTATAAATAAATCGGGCAAAGAAAAAACAATTTGGTCTAACTCAAGCTGAACTGGTGAGATTTAGATATTGAAACAAGATCACATGTGTCAGTCTCTTGTTGGCTCAAAAAACCATGTCTGAATCGAAAAAGTTAACTGCACGACCAAAATGGAAAAAATGGAAAAGGTTATGGACAAGAACGGCAAAAAATAAAGGTTTAGTGCAAAAGTGATAAAAACAGTAAAAGTTGAGGACTAAAACTCCTTTTTTCCCTATTTATTTTATTTAAAGAAATTTCTCTCATGTAATCCCGTTATAACTTATTTATTAAATGCATCTCACCATCTCAATAATTGTTTAGCTTGTTTAATATATACACATATATGTAAGATTTACTAATAACATTTACCACTTAACTAATATCCATAAATATGATTATATTAAAAAATACATTAATATTAAAAAAAAGATTTATTACAGCTAGTACTATTCTGGACCTAGAACTAAGATGTCATTCTCTCTAGAAACTCCCTTGGTACATAAAAAATTTCACTAAATATTTATACGTTAAATTTATATTTTCTACTAACTACATTAACATTAAAAATATCCATTAAATATGCCATATCTAAATTCAAGTAATTTATTACTCAAATCTGTCTGAACAATGGAGTTTTAGAGTCGTATTTATTGTAAGGAATGCATGTGTCTATTTTCTCGGAAAAATTTCTTAAATCCTGCTCACTATATAGTATGAAAAATGTTAATTAAATTATACCAAGTAGGTAGCTGATATTATAATTCAAATAAATATTTTAGTTATTTATAATTAAAATATTTTTATTTATAATTTCTTGCTTTATTATTTTGAGGTAGTAAACGGTTTTCACGTTCTATACTCATGCAAATCCGTGAGAACCGAAAAAGAAATTCAGGAAGTTAGCGACGAAATGCCGATAATGCCCCGGTCCAACCTTGCTTTTATTTAATCCACGAAAAAGAGAACACGTCAAAAAAGTCCCCTAATTGCCTTACGAATGGATAGGGTGTTTTCAGTGGACGAAATGTCCGACCAATTCTGGTCGCCGCGGCTGCGGGAGGCCGGCGAGCCGCCTACGATGAACCGGAGCGAATCGGTGTGGGCGTTCCAACGCTTCCTCCAGGAACAGGCCTCTCCCAAGGCCAAGGCGGCCGCCAGTAATTCCTCCCAGGCCGGAGGAGGCGGCGGCGGCGGCGGCGCCAACGATGTCGTGGAGATCAAGGACCCCCGACCCGATCGGAATGAGGAGCTGAGTGAGAATCGTACCAACGCGAACAATGTCGATAGCAACGATGATAATAATGGTGACATTGGTCGCAGCAAGACCACGGCCAACCCGCCGGCGTTTAATGCGGGAGCGGAGAACATTCCGGTCGACTCCGAGGAGTACCAGGCTTATCTCAAGAGCAAGCTGGACTTGGCTTGCGCTGCCGTCGCCTTATCGAGGGTACTCTCTCTCTCTCTCTCTATCCCCGGTCCTGCAGAGAGACTGATTGATTGATCCATCGACCAATCAACTGTAAATTGATTACTAAATAGGATTAACTGATCGACAGTTTGAACCATGGGAAGTTCGCTGTGAAGATGTTCACCCTCGTTTTTATCTAACCTTTGACGAAGTCAATCACTCCAATATAGCGTTATTTCTTCAGAAGCCAAAAGGATTTGATTGAACATTTCTTATGTAACTGTTTCATTGCGCGACTTTATGGGTTTGTGTTGTTTGGGGAGGCTGCTGCTTCAGCTCAGTAGAGATGAGAGATGAGAGATGAGAGGAAGCACTAATTCTCAGAAAGATTGGTGAAATTTTGGTGCAAGGCATCCTCGGGAAGATTGGTTCCAAAGGCAGGATTTTGAACCCTTAAGTGTGCCGTGTTGATCATTGAGTATGTGGGAGGGAGTTACTGAGGATCTGGTCAGTGGTGTCCGAAACTAGGAAAAGATTGCAAAGATTGAGTAGCTTTTGCTCTTCAAAACTTGGGAAAAGCTTGGGGTCGTGTTTTGTTGTGAATATGCGTGTGCAACCTCTGGCCAGTTGCTACTATGTTAAAATGTCATTCCTTTGTGCATATTATGGGCAGGCATCGTTTGTCATACCTCAAGAATCCACAGCTCAATCTGAAGGCCCGCAGGCTTCAAAGCCAGCACAGCCGGGATCTCAGGTTCCTGCTACAGGTTTGATTTTTATTGCAGCACCGTCTGTCTATCTTCTGTCAATGCAGTGGCCATGTAAATAGCATAATACATTCACCAGCTAAATTTCTTTCTCATCTCTCGGATGAACTAGTTTCTTTGATTCCGAGGAATCATACTGATGTATATATGTATCAGTCTCACGTCACAGTTATGATTCTCAAGCGATTCTGCTGGCTCAGTTTTTCTGCTTATTTATACATACAAGAAGTCTGAATACATCTTCATTTGACTAAATTCGTAAAAAAAATTGCCTGTTCCTGATGAGATATGCAGGAGTTCATGAAAGCTCGAAGTTGCAAGATAAGGATGCTGGTGGTCCTCCACTTGGAGTTCCTTCATTATCTGCGACGCAGAAGAAGACTGGGATCACTGTGGTATCAACAACTAGTGGATCATCTAGAGAACAATCGGATGATGAAGAAGCTGATGGAGAAACTGCCACAACTGAGAATATGGACCCTGCAGATGTGAAGCGAGTAAGAAGGTAACGTCTATTCCTAGTAGAGTTTGCTGCTTGGTTCATTTTAGCGATGGCTCGATTTGTATTGGTGAAGGGCAAGCTTATTTATCTTGTGCATGCTATTTCAGAATGCTCTCCAACAGAGAATCGGCTAGACGCTCGAGGAGAAGAAAGCAGGTCCACTTGACTGAGCTTGAGACACAGGTAAGGTTAATTCCCCATTGTATACGTACTACTACAACTGAAGTATGTTCACTGTCCTAATTCACTTCCTATGGAAGATAGGTTTCTCAACTGAAAGTCGACAATTCCTCGCTCCTCAAGCGCCTAACTGACATAGGCCAGAAATACAATGAAGCGGCAGTTGATAATAGAGTCTTAAAGGCAGATGTTGAAACATTGAGAGCAAAGGTATTTATTTAGCTCAAGATGGTTCTCATTGTTGCTGATATACAGTTTCAATGCTGACTTGCCCCCGATTATCTTGCATCCAGGTAAAGATGGCTGAGGAAACTGTGAAAAGATTAACAGGACTAAGCCACCCGATGTTCCATGTGATGTCTGACATCTCCTCGGTGGCGATTCCGCAATTTGATGGCAGTCCTTCTGATGCATCAACTGATGTCGCTGTTCCCATTCATGATGACCAAGAGAACCAGTTTACCAGGCCAATTCTGGCAATCCAGTGTCTTCATCTCACGATCCCAGATTTAACAACAGCCTGGCAGAGATTTCTTCTGCAGCTGAGAATGAGTTGCAAAATGGGATGTCAGCTAATAAAATGGATCGGACAGCCTCAATGCAGAGAGTGGCAAGCTTGGAACACTTGCAGAAGCGGATTCGAGACGATTTGAGTCCCTGTGCGCCCCAGTGCAATGGAGATCAGTAGGATTCTTGTTAAAACTGTAATCAACAACTCTATCATTTCTCAACTACGATGCCACATGCAGATTTCTACATGCGACACTGTATCTGATTACTTCATCTAATAGCTAAATCTTCCTCTCTCTCGATGAAAATGTGAATTGAGCCAACTTCGAGAATCTACAATCCATATCCTGTAGATGGCTGCTAAATGGTAGCAACTGAGCTGAGCTACACCCATGCTTGGCTTCAATCTCACTGGTTCTTCACCACCTCCCTCTTAATCTCCCAGCCAACCTCTCTGTTGAAGCTTAAACATTGGAAAGAGCCATGTGATCTTCACCATCTTGCTTCAGAACCTGACTTCAGCTCCAGCAGGAGCTTCCTCACCCTCTGGGCCATTACAACATCTCAATTAAGCTTTTAGGAACTCTGCAAGGTCCCCGTGTGGCATGTGGTTAGTCTCCACAGTCTCCATGAACCTCTACTGTCATTTCAGTTACACGGACCTCCCAAACAGATTGTCTATACACCTTAGTGTTGAATTCGTGGAGTGATCCTGAGATTACTCACATGTCACCACGCACCGACATAGCCAAAGGGTGTCTTCCAATATGGCATGGCAGCAGTCTGCTCGTGAATGTGACTTCCTTTGTGTAAATGCCATGAGAATCAATGGAATCTAACAGTGGTACTGCTGCTTTCACTCTTCTTGGAACTGTGAACAGGCGGCCATTGTAGACCGCATCCACACATTTTCTTGCTCTGCAACGAACGCATCTCTTGAAGGATCTTGAATCTTGTTTGCCATGAAAACAGTTTCTAGTCTCAAAGTACACCCAGTTAAAAAGTGTTCGATAGACCCAAGCCATTGTCATCACTGTGACATCGATCAATGTATATGAAAGCAAGAGTAACACTTCTCAAGAAAATACCCTCTAAGCATCGCATTCCACATAGTTGAATTCCTTTTAGGCATTTCATCGAGCACCCACACGAGAGCTCATATCCCTACTTCTCGGGTTGAAATGGACCTATGTTGTCTGCACCGATAAATTTCCCTAAAAATCCCATGTCTTAGTGCCTGGGTATATAATCGTCCGCCCTCCAACAATGCCGATAAAGAGCACAAGCCTGGATAATAAAAATTGCAGTTACAGTCGATGAGAACTAACTCTACCCTACGATACCAAACCAGCAAGAAGCAAGGACTATGGTACAGCGAGGCTGTTATAATATCACACTCTAATATCACAGGATTCCCAGAAATTCTCCTTGTATGGTGCTATAGTTTGCTATGAACTGTGGACATTACAAAACAGGGCACTTTATAAATATGAACTACCCAACATCTATGTTGTTTTAGATAAAGTGTCAAGAACATTCGAGGAACACGGGAATGGGAAAAGCATGGACATGGCGAGTTTGGACCCTTCATCCCAGCAGCATCCGATGCATGGAAACTAGATCACGATCTTTACCGATGCTACTTGGAAGCAAGGAACATCTTGCGTTGTTGGATTTGCTAGAGATGACAAAGCGGAAATGTGCTCATGGTTTGAAAAATGCTACAGTTTAAGTCCCATTCAAGTTGAAGCAAAAGCTATTCTCAATGCCACTTCTATTGCACTCAATGTTGGCTGGAATAGCATTTGTATATTTTCTGATACTTAGAATAGGGTTCAAGCAATTAATGCTAAATCCGAGATGCCTTGGGAAATCTGTAATTACACCAAGGACATTCTATTACTTTTGTCTAAATTTGATTATTGGGTCTGTAAATGGATAAGTAGGACAGACAATGATGCTGCTCATAGAATAGGATAGCATGGGATTAGGTGCAGCATAGATGGACTGCATATTTTTGAGGGTACTCGGTTCTCTGGGCTTTAACATGTTGTATGTCTTTTGAGAGATTCTTTCCCTTAGTATTAATATATTATGCTATCATTACTCGTATTAAAAAAAAGAAAAGAAAAGAAAAAAGGACACTCTAATATGATGGAGAATTAAGGCAGCTGGCGAATTGAATTGGCTGCCACTGCTTAATGTTTAGGTTATTAGGTGCAGACACGCTCAATCTGACTCGAGCTAAAAATTTTACAGGTGGAAGTAGGCGGTGAGAGATGTGCAGCTGTTGGGAAAGACTGCACAAGCTCTTGGTGGGTGGATTGAGAGAAATTCTCAAGCCATTTATTTCTCCATATTTAGTGAGAAAATAACATTTAAATTATGACAAACGATCAAATTAATATTATCCATTAACCTTGTCTTATTGTTTGGACTTTCGTATTCAACCGTTGTTTATTAAGAATGAAACTCGAAATTGTAATATCGACCTCATTAAATTACATGAGAGTGAATTTTAAATTATTTGACGAATTCGTGGTCTAACAAATCCAAACTTAACAGTTAGTTTTCAATCACTACAAACCTTTTTTGTTTTCTGGGATAATCTTAGTGGACGCAAATCCAAACACCTGATGAGTCGGCCAATAGGGGCAGTCTAGTCTCAGAAACCAGCCAAGAGCAACTCTCTTATCTCATCTCCACCGCAGCGACACTGAATAAGAAGTGAAAAATCCCCAAGGGAAAAAAAAACATAAAGAAAAAAAAAGGCACGGAATCTTGAGATGGAGATCTCCTCATCGTTAGCTCTCCCTCCCTCCCCTTCGCTTCCCAGACTCCCTTCTCCCGCTTTCGCCGCTTCCCGTTCCACCTTCTTCACTATCGCCTCCTCTCTACCCCTCTCCGCCAGAATCAAGACTGCGGCCGACGGCAGCAGGAACTCCTTGGGGATTCCTAGAAGCAGAGCTGACAGGGCAAGGCGGGGCTTGACGTGCAATGCTCTGTTCGGACTCGGTGTGCCTGAGCTGGTCGTTATAGCCGGTGTCGCCGCTCTGGTCTTCGGGCCAAAGAAATTGCCTGAAGTTGGGAGGAGTATCGGGAAGACTGTGAAGAGCTTTCAACAGGTGAGCTGGGTTTTTTCTCGCGATCTATTTGTCTGCTGAGGAATTGGTCGAAAGTCTTTTTTGCTCTGTCATGTCTGTGAGCTCTCTGTCAGATGAAAAAAATCGGATAGCTGTAAGCACATCCAGTAGCACGTCCCTTAGGTTTGGCTGCTGAAGAAAAACAAGCCCTACGTTGATGTCGTGCTACTGGATGGATTGGTGAGCTTTGACTTCATAATATTTGTACATGATTCCACTAGTTATGAGATCTCGCAGTTTTGATTATTTGAGGGGCTGGAATTACCTATAAGTTGTCATCTAGGAGTTTGGGATGGATACATGACCTGTGACAAATGGGGGAATTTGAAGTGGTCTTAGATGGGAAAGGGAGGGGATTGTAAGGACTAGGGAGGTTTCAGTTCAAAAAAGTATGCAAAGTTTGAGGGGAATGGAGTTGAAGAAGCTATGCTCGCTGTGCTATCGTCATGGTGTATTTCTAATGTATGCCAGTGAGGAGGAAGTAGTTATTCCATATGATTCTTCTAATATAACTTGTGAAGCTTTCTGCATTGACATAAGGAATCTGAGTTAAAGGAGAAAGAGCAGTCTTCCTTGTGCGAGCAAATTTAACTTGAAATGGAGGAAATGCTCATGGGAATGTATTTGGCAGATAAGTTGATAAGGAGGATAAATCTTTTGTTTTAACTCTATGTTAATATAACAATGTACAATCAGCTGATAGTTTCAGTTACTCGAAGGCTCCTTGGCAGGCCCTTTCCTTTGGATCTTTATTAACTTTCATGAGATGCTCTTTGCCTCTTTCCACCATGCTTATCCTCTGATGTTGGGAGTCGGGGTACTTTTCACCTGAGCTGTCTATAACATGTCTAGCTTTGCCAATTCATGCAGGCAGCTAAAGAATTTGAATCTGAGCTTAAGAAAGAGCCTGATTCCATATCCGAGTCCCTGCTGCTGAGCCAAGAGTAGTCAGGGAGGAGAAAAAAGAGGACCCAGTCCCAACTTCAAAGGAAAGCACTTGAGATTGTGGAGATTCATCTTGTTGGAAGAATCATCAAAACGCCGAGTCTGACACATATAAAACAAGTTAGTTGATCTAATTGTAGCTTTATTTATATGAGATATTTCCCCTTAAGATGAACCATTATTGCAGGTATTAATTTGTCTCCAATTCATGCATCTCTTTTAGTCTTCACTCTTCCTGCAAATGTTACTCTCTGGTTTACATCCACTTTTGTTGTTTCTTGGTACACTATTGTTTTTTTCTTTTTTTCTTTTTTCCTTTCGTTCTCTTGGCTGTAACTGTGTCCGAGCAGGAATTAGATTTTCCAAATTGTGTCAACTGTCTTATTTCTAAAGTGATGGGAAGAAAGAAGCAAAGAACAATTGTTGGTCAGGTATCAACTATCTCTTTGCATTACCTGCTGAACTACTTTAGCCTTAAAATGCCCGGGTCTATGAGCTGGTGGAAGTTTCTGTTCTGGTCGAGGATCCGTCTTTTGTTGATCTCAACGGTGACACACATGCCCAATCTGGCAGTTAGCTAGTTATGAGTTTGGTAATACAAGTTACCGAAAGAAAAGTAAGCTTCAATTTGGTGGTGATGAATGCACCCACTAGTTTAGAGCTTACCACGACTACCGTTCTGTCACATGGATTTCTGTATCTAGCATACGAGATCACTAAGTGAAAGTAAAGAGTTCGTGGCAATAGCATAGCATCGAGAAAGACGTGTGGGAACTGTTCTATGTCGACCCACATGTGAATACGATCCGTGTATTGGGTGGAGGATCGGTGTCATGAGCTCTCCGGAGAGATCATCGGTGTTGCTGTCTAACCTGAGATGTGAAAAGGATTGCTCGGCTGCAGTGGTAGATTCTTTTGCGAAATTTTGCTGAGACATCTTTAGCGTTCAATAAAGGGAGCCTCTCTCGAAATTTAGCCTTGGCTATGAGCTTGCCACAAGCTCCTTTTTCTCTTGCCTTTCCGTCACGGAACTGCAAATCGTTCTTCTATCACAGTCTCTAAATCCTTTCCTCTTCCAGCAAGAAGCTTAGTAGTAGCAGTGATAATTCAGTCATTCCTGCTACTTCAAGGAGCTGATGTCCTCGAAGCTCGAGTCTAAATAGCACACTATTTTAATACAAATGCGCAAGGATTTGAATCCAAACTTCATACTCACTAAACTGTATGAGAGTGGGTTTTAAATAATTAAATGATCGTACCCGGTGGTCATTACTGCTCAATCATGATCTCTGTGTAAAGAACATGTGGGTGAATTTTTTGAGATTCAGCTTAATTTCTATCAAGGAAGAAATAAAAAAGTGTGACACGAAACAGTGTCGGATGAGACCATTCAATCTAGCAAGGGAGGGTTTGCTGGAGTTCAGGCGTTGTTAGTCAGAGATGGAACCAACTGTTCGAAGCGCTAAAGAAAACGAGTTCCGATTAAAATTGCCATACATGTTCCGGCTCCGAGAATCAACTCCAACACCTGGGACTTAAACTTCGATGCGGTTATGCAACTTCACAAAAAAAGACAACTTGTCGGATATCAATATAGTAATCTGATCAGTCTACTTTACAATGCTGTCTAACAATCGAAGAATTCCAGCTGTGATTAAGATTTGAATCTGGAACATGTTCCAAACAGATAGAGACGTGGATTCGATTCCGTTCAATCACAGGAATGAACGTATCAGAGATTGGCAACTGACAGGTGAAGGAACCATTGACGCGTAGCATTCACGCGCTCCCGGGGTGCATGTGGGGACCAGGTGAATTCCCTCTCCCTCCGTAGAAAAATCTTTCAGTAAAACGGTTATACCACGTCAATGCTAATGTAATGTATCCTTTTAATTAGAATTTAATATATAATTAATAATTATACAGTTATTATTATTAAATTAAAAAATATCTTTAAAAATGTAAAAATAATAAATAAATATTAATCAGTGATTAAAAAAATATATAAATTATAAAAAAATTTAAAAATCTAATAAATAATAAATCTTAATTAAATAAATATAAATAATAAATTATAATTAAATATTCATATTACCTCAATATCATTATCCCCTACATAATATAACTGTTCATGGAACTCTCTCTCCTCCCCCACGATTCCTCCGTCCTTCTCTGTTTCTATAAAGCGCCATATCCCGGAGAGGGGATAGACAGAGAGAGAGAAAGAGGGGGGGCTCTTTCACAGTCAGAGCAGGTCACAGGTGGAGTCAGAGCAAAAGCCGATTGATCAGAGAAAAGTGGAAAAAAAGAGAAATATTCTTACCTGATCGAGAAAGAAAGCAGCGAACGAAAGGAAGTGGAGCTTTCAGTCTCTCTCTCTCTCTCTCTATCTCTCCGATTTCGAGAGAAGAGAAGACAGAGCAGGCAGGCAGCCCCATAACTCCACTGGAATTTCGCGTTTCGCTTTCCGGGTTATCGGTCTACGGATCTGCCACCCACTTCACCAACACCCTCCACTAACTCAATCACCCTTCGAGCTTCCCCATAATTAATCATAATCATCCTCCAACCTCAACATCCCCTTATTCCTATGCTCCAGTGGAGGAGCTTCTGCTCTGTCTGATTCCATTTTTCTTGCGAGAGAGGTTGCGCTGCTGAGCTCACATGGCGGGGAGTGGCCACGAGGGCCTCGGGGACGAGTTCTTCGAGCAGATCCTGGCGGCGCCGCCCGCGGGATACGCTGGGGCGGCGGGTTACGGCGGGGGAGGAGGGGGAGCAGGAGCAGGAGGTGGGGCGGGCGATGTGGGTTCCATGCACATGGTGCTGCAGCTGGGCTCCAGCGGAGGCGGCGCCGGAGAAGGTGGCGGCGGGGGGATGGGGATGCTGCCGCTGGGGCTTAACTTGGAGCAGAGCAGCGGAGGGTTGCTGGCACAGGAAGACGGCGGTGGCGGCAGAAGGTTCAGGGACGAGCTGTCCAATAGTAACAACTCACCTTCTTCCAATTCTTTGGTCGTTAATGTGAGTTTTTAATTTCTGAAATTAAATTTTTTGAATTATCATAATCAAAATTAACCAAGAAATGTTTTTTTAAAAAGTTTTTTGGTCTTTTCTTTTCTTTTTTTTTTTTTTGTGGAGCAGATGGAGGGCGAGCTTGTGCACAATATGACGGGCCTCTATCCGGCGTTCGGACAGCTGCAGCCTCAGCCACTCAGGCCACCGCCGCTGCAGCCCGTGCCCCCGATTCACCAGGTATGCGGGACTCTCAACTCCTCCTTCCCCACTGTATGGACGAAAATACCCTTCACTTACCATTAACGCACGTTCATCTCTCTCAAACATTTTTCTTTCGCTATAAGTTTTTTCGTTTGTCCTGTTGATATCTGAAAGATCCCAGTTATAGAGCCTGATGAGTACATTAAGTGATCAAAAATTTCGAGTGGAGCGGGTTAATTGAAATGATTTAATATATCTTTTTATTTAAATAAAACTTCAATTTGATGTTTATGAGTGTAAAAAATGCGAAGAAATTTATGAGCGGAGGCACAAAGTAAACGATGAGAAATAAAAAGGCAATAAAATAGCACATAGCTTCCACGGTAAGATTGAGTTTGGAGTCTTTGTCTCGTTACATTAAGATTGCGTCCTCTGCGTCTGAGCTGATCAATTTAAATCAGATTATTAATACATGGGATCAACCGAAGTTCATTTAGTTTCTGCATACAGAGCTCAAAAAATTATCACGGTACAATAAAGTTGTCTTTGCACTTCACGCTGTGTATATTTACTGATAAGAGTGGAGATTGATTGAAGGGTAAACTTGGTATTTCACATGCTTCTCGTGCCGCACACTTTGAGCGCGCGTGGCCGGGGAGTAATTCAGTGGAGAGTGACGGACGATGAGTCCCGCACGCGAGTTCCTTCTCACGTGTGACTGTGTAATTACTAATAAATCATTGTTCTTTAGGCAAAATAAAGAGCAAAATAATTGAAGCTTTTTTTTTGGTTGTGGGGGGCCGTAAAAATTAACAATATGATCACGGTGGTTCCCACAGTTTGCTTTCCGTCCTTTGTTTTTTTTTTTTTTTTTCCTTTGGGTGGGGGTAACATAAAAAAAATTTAAATTGGCTTTTTGTCAGTGACATGAAATTGTTCATGTAATTTAATGTCTTTTTTCCTTAAAAGAAAAGTTAAAAGTTTTGGGTGTTAAAAAAATTCATAGCCATGATATATTTTTGGTTCGCACCACTCAATATCCTGAACCAGCTAAAATGCACTCGAGATTAATGTGCGATCGGACTGGAAACCCTGGAAAAATTCTCGTTGATCCTCCTAACCTGAGAATCGATCCTGGGATCACCCATCGTAGGGAGGTTAATCCTTGGCGGACCGACTGAATTTGATGTGACTGACTTTTATTTTAAATGAACTATTTCCCAATATACGTATACAGACAGCCAACAACACACGCTGGTCCATTCATTCTTGATAGTTGACTTCAATCCCACACCATAAATAAGTCAAAGTTCTTGACTTCCATAGGTGATTGTGTGCCAAACTTTCCCAGGGAATCTGCATAATTTCTGCACGATTTCTGGGAGAAATTGTCAGACTCATTGACAGTTGTTCATCTCTTTTCCCCTTTCACTAAATCGCGATTATGTTGTTTCTTGCTTAAAAGCAACATCATAGGATTTGCACACGGTGCATTTATTTTTTTATTCTAATCATTATCGATTCCTTTGATCATTCCTCATATCTTGTTTTTAACTTAATGGGTCTTTTCGTTTTGGGGTTGTCCTGATGCCCTTTATATGATGCAGTGCAGCCATTTACTGATACTAGAGCCAATGATTGGATTATTTCAATGCGAAACCATTTTAAAAGCGGGCCAAAATGAAAATCAAAATTGCAATAACTGGTGCTAGATAATGTTGGTGTCCGCTGCCTGCTGGGATTTCTCAGTCAGTTTTTCGATCACCTCGCTTCTTCCCTCACTTTCATCATGTATGGTTCATCATAATCTTTTTGGTGCCAAATGCAGCGGCAAACGTTTCAGATAGTGAAAGAGAAACATTAGACATGAATTTTTTGTTCGAAGCTTTTCATATTTTACTAATCTTGGTCTTGGTCTAGGAGTTTCTAGCTGCTCTGGTTACTCGCAAATGCGGGAAACGAAGATGGGGCAGCAGTTTGTTTGTGTCTTAGGTTAAGGTTTGGTGAAAAGCTTGAATTTTAGTGGGTTTCTTAGTTGTCTTGTGGTCCTCTCTCCTCAAGTGTGCTTTGAAAGAAAAGTCTTGATATGAAAAGATGATTAGCTTCCACTCTCTTTCTTTAAACTATTTCTTTTTTATGCCAATGTCCCAATAATCTAAGCCATCTAGTAATCAATCCCACTTTAGCATATTATATTCAAAGACTACTAACTTTGATTAACGTTTTTTTGCTTAAATTAACGCATCTCTATGTTTTGAAATTGAACAGCCTTTCCAAAGCCAACAAACAGGTGGGTCAATGTCTGCTGCCGCGAACCCGCCAGCAATCCGCCCAAGGGTTAGAGCCAGACGGGGGCAGGCCACAGATCCTCACAGCATTGCTGAACGGGTAAATAAATTCCCCTACCCTTGGATATGGAACAGATAGAGCTTCCCAACTGCCCTTTAGGCAAGAATTTGCGTTTTCGATGGGTGGAGCGACCCTGCAATTAACTAACTGATTACTTTGCAGCTGCGAAGGGAAAGAATAGCAGAGAGAATGAAAGCATTGCAGGAATTGGTCCCGAGTTGCAACAAGGTTATATATTGTGGACACAATTTAATAACAGCATCATCCAGAGATTCTTTATTTGCTCAATTGTGAAACTGGAAATTTAATTGCATTGAACTAACTAGCACTAAAGAAGATTGATTTATTCTGTTGTGTGAAATTTCATTGCAGACTGATAGGGCGGCTATGCTCGATGAAATTGTGGACTATGTTAAGTTCCTGAGGCTGCAAGTCAAGGTACTTAATACCACATGGCGTGAAAAGTTCGCATTTTGAAATTTTACATTGTCGTAAACTTTGGGCAACTACAGCCGAGCCAGATGAAATAAAAGTAAGTAAATCATGCCGAACAATGACCGTTTGGGCTAAGAGGGCAATTTTTTCATAGACTCCATGTTCATGGTAGGGCCACGATTGTTGATTCTTCGTGATGAGCGCCTTTTTTGCAATTTTCTATGTGAGGTTGTCAAGTCTGAGATTGATGTGTGCCGAGGAATCTGAAGACTACAGGGAATTCACAGTCTCATAGTTGAAGAGGATTGCCGACAAGTGTGTTAATGCTGAACATATTCCTTCTTTCGAATGAACAGGTTCTGAGTATGAGCCGTCTTGGTGGAGCTGGTGCTGTAGCTCAACTGGTAGCTGATGTTCCCCTGTCCTCACTCGAGGTTTGTCACCACTAGAAAAGCTTTCTACTTGTTTGGTATGATAGAAGGAAACGGAACCAAAATGAAACCAACTGTAACTTTGCTCTTTGGGTCTGGGCTTGAGGATACCATTTTCTTGCACTAAAACTCGAACATCACATAACCGGGTGGCCGGGTCACCACTAATATTTCGTTTTATTTGAAAAGCCCTATTGTATCCCCTCTTTTCTTTTTGACATATGGGATGTCATCTTTCTTTTTTCGATCTCTTCCTGCCCGTGTTATGGTACATGACTAACTACTTCTTGCACTGACGATAAAGGGAGAGAGTGTCGAGGGTGGAAACAACCCACAGCCTGCCTGGGAGAAATGGTCAACGGATGGGACGGAGCAGCAGGTGGCCAAGCTGATGGAAGAGGATGTGGGAGCTGCTATGCAGTTCCTTCAATCCAAGGCCCTTGCATAATGCCCATATCGCTCGCCTCCGCAATCTTCAGGACGAACCAACCTGACACACAGATACTCATCAAGCCCGAGTCCAACACTCCCACTTAGAGCTAATCGGAGAAGTTCATCCTGTGTATAAGTATTGTATCGGAAAAATAATTTTGTGGCGGGTGTCTAATTTCACCCAGATACCGTGTCGGTCGCCGTAACTCTTGGGATCATATGTAATGCTAGCTGTACTAGTTACCATTGGTATGTCCCCCCCTGCCCAAGTTTGTCAAAGAAGACTTGATTAATGTTCCCAGAAATGGATATCCAATGGCAAGTCAATGGTGGGGGCTCAAATTTCTAATGGATTTCACTCTCTTCCTAAATTCAATCATGGGGGTTTGGGTGGTTGATGACCGAAACCCTAATGGAGGGAAAAACCTTCTTTTTTCTTGCTTTGTGTATTTCAATGGAGAGTGGGATGTGGCCCCGCTTAAAAGTGCTAGATGTACAGGGTTAAATTTTCTTTTCAAAATACGCACTATCTGGCATTCGTGAGTTTAATGGATCTTCACTTATCCAAGATCGAGCTCAGTCAGTCCACCGAGGGAAAAACTCTTTTTAACTATGCACTTGATTACTTGCATGAGTCGATACAAGTGGTAAAATATTGGTTCCCCTTAAGTAAAAGTCCCGTGTTTAAGTTTTTATGCATAAAAAAAACTTATGCTGATAGGTTATACTACTTAATGAGTCGATCTGACTTGAACTGGATTAGTTAGTGATCCAAAGAATTTCGGAGTACTAGCGGTACACACTTCGATTCGAAACCGTGCTTTAGGGGAAAAGTGTCGAACTATCTCGAAAAACCTGATGGTGCTGTGCATTGTGGAGTTGACGTCTGTGGGGAAAAGTCTTCCATTAGTGCGAGTTGAAACAAATATATAAAGGCTATGCTGTCTGATAAAGATAACGATGGAGCCATAATGGTCTATAAACAATAATGATATATCCCTTTGTCCTTAACAGGTCAGTCAGATGATCTTGTTTGTTTCTGCAGAAAGTGACTTTTTCTCCAGAAAAAAGGAAAAGCAAAAAAATTTGCCCATGATCATCCACAGAAAGCTCAAGGACATGAGGCTTGATCATGTGGATGGAATCCACGAATGCCCCGTGGTGCACAGTCTCATCGAGCCGGGCCTCGAATGCCTGCTGCTGTGTGCACGGTGTGGGACCATCCCATCCATGCCGATTATCTTGCGATCGGAAGGAAAGCGAGTCTCTAGACAAACTTTCTACATCACGAACGCATTCTCGTTCCTCTTCAAGGGCAGCACGTAGAGATTCCGTATGCTGTATGTATGTGAACTGACGTTGACTATAATGATATGTACAGCACGGAATATATGTTTTTAGCTTGCCAAGCGCATCTAGAGCGTACAGGAAGGAATAATGTCGTAACAATTTGTTTCCCACTGAAATGAGGGGAGCGCTGGCCCTAGGGAGCCTCGGTGTGCAGCTTTCCGAGCACCAGCACGGGTCTCCGAAACTGAGCCTACGACATTTGCCTGCAATTTTGAGAACCAATGGCAATGTTCCTGGAGAAGTGCCATCCAGATGCTGTCTGTGTTGTTAGTCACACCACTACATAAGAAAATTCGACACTGAGGTCATGTTTGGTAAGTGTGAATTGAACCGAACGGAATGGAATGGGATACAGGGAGTATTCTATCCATCTGTTTTATTTTCTTCATCTAATAACACTTTTAAGATCCAATTATGTGCATTCCATTTGGTAAGATTTCTACTTAATTTGGTGCAAGCAATCAACATTCCCTCAAAAAAAAAAAAAAGGAATGCTTATTTCATAATTTCTTTTTAAGTTCATTCCGTCAAATTCTCGGAATCGATTACAAAATCAATAACTTGATATCCAAACTATTTCGTTTTATTGCATTACCTCTTGCCAAACGTACAATCACAGTTAGATGCATGGTCAGTCAACAAGTGTTCCTGGACTTGCAGACTCCCAGAGCCAGAGTGCTAATACTTAATCTAGCCTAGCAGCGGAAGCACGTTGCAGCAGAATTTGCCACTTGGAGAAGTGTGTTTCATCCTAATTACCAAAAGAACAAAAAAAAAGAAAAGAAAAGAAAAAAGAGAGTGTGTATCATCTTGGAGAATCCATTTTCCGTTCTCCTTTCATTTCCCCGTGCCAAACGTCTTGTCACACATCTGGCTTCTCGGTGAATCGGGTGAGCTTATCTTGTTTCCACTCACTCAAACTGGCCCAACCTTGCTTTGTTAACTCAATTTGCCTAGCGGAACAAGAACGTGATCGCGGGCCTCAGCCCCATTTGCTGTCCACTTAGTTTCATGTATAGAAAGAAGTTTTTCTCTGGTTGAGAAGGAGTACATCCATCTAGAAGGTTTAAGAAAAAAGAGGATACAAATTTAACGTAAATTGGTTAAGGTACTAGGACGCCTCTTTCTCTTAAATAATATCTTGAATTCGAGTTTTATAAATGGGAGGAATTTACCTTGGGAGAGATTTACTCATAATTAGACCCACCTGGTTTCAATCAGTTAATGCCTGTTAGGCTACTAATACCAGTGATTTACTAAAAATAGAGGAAGTGGGGGTGGGAATCGTGTATTATGAATAAATCTTCTACGAGTTGAGAACGTGTCTTGGTACTGTGAAACCTGAAGATCTTGGGGCAGTGGTGAGAGACTGAAATCACGTTGATGACTAACAATGCATGATAATTCTGATAAATTTCTACATAGTGCGAGGAAATATGAATGTGAAACTTGAAGATCTTGGGGCAGTGGTGAGAGATTGAAATCACCTTGATGGCTAACAATGATGATAATTCTGATAAATTTCTACATAATACAAGAAAGCATGAATTTGATGAGGTTTTAGACTCTTTTGTACGTGGGATTTGTGGCAGAGTTTGGGATGGCTTGATATTCATGATAAGAAGTTGTATTCACCCATTAGAAATCTTGCCTCTGATCCAATGAATGACTTAATTCTTTGAACGGCTAAACTCAGCTCTGGCCAGCAGCATCTCATCGATCAATCGACATAGAGCGGAGAGTGCACATTGGAACCATCATTACTTGGTAGTTAAGTTTTCGACCATTTCGAAGTAAATGTTTGTGATTTCTGGCCATGAAAACCGGAATTGCCTATACATCCACCAAGAAAGAACGTGTAAAACTAAGAAAGTGCTTTCTCCAGTCCTGGCCACCACTCTCTGTACAGATTTGATTTCATCCTCCATGTCCATGGGAGCCCGATCAAATGCATCAGGACCTCCTGCTTGCTCCAGGTTCTGCCCTGGGAGCCCGAATAAGAGATCGAACCCTTCCCAATCCCCGAAAGCTCGAGCTCCGCTCTTGGTTTCAAAAAGACCGAGACACGTCTTCGTTTTCGTTCAGGGAAACCGATCCAACACCCAGCAGGCGATTACCGCGCGTCTGATCCCTTCATGATCCTCAGCCTCTTGCAGGAAGCAATGAACATACTGCAGAAAGAAGTGGATAAAAGATTTAGTAAGACAAATCAACGTGAGGCGGTCATCACAGTCCACAGTTCTTCCACCGGTTGAGGACTTACTTCCATGGAACATCTCCGACGAGCATCCAGTCACCATCTTTGTCTTCGTAGGTGGGCACGAATTCAGATCCGTTGTAGCCTTCCCGTTCGGAATACTCACCTGTAAATGGGCAGAACAATCTCGACATTAGCTACCTTGTCATTATTAACTGTTTACTCAAAGTTATAGAATCCATGACGACCTGGAAATCGAGCCACGAGCTTACCAGCTTTGAACTTGAACATGTCTTCCAGGTCCTGCAGGAGTTCAGGGTACCCTTTGTACAGCTTCAAGTCAATCTTCCTGAGATATGGAACACCATCCATGCTGACTTTCACGTACACTCCGGCTGACTCGGGCTCGGCCTTCTTTGGCTGCAGGCAGCTCTTCCTGTACGACCGGATCGGCGGCCATCCCACGACCTGCGCCCTGCATCGATGTACCGGAACCGCATTAGCAGGATTCTCATTAGCTATGAAGTGCTGCTTCATCGTATAGAACAGTGGATCCGTCCGAGAGATCCGGCAGATGCTTACTTTGCCGGTCGAGTGTTGCTTTCTGGGAGATCAAGCTTCCGGGAATCACTGGCATTCGACGACACGTAGGATTCCATATCGCATGACGGTGACTCGGGACATCCTCTTTTGTTGTTCCTTGCTGCACCGGATAGAGTGGTTTTCTTATCGTGGTCTGCCGTGCCTGGCAAGCCGAGCCGGAGCTCTGTGGCTTTGAGGTTGAGATCTCCTTCGAATGCCATCGATCGTGCTGCTCTCGTTTCCAGAATGGATCGAGGCGACGGTGTGTTCTTCCGAACTCCTCGTGCTTCCTTGCTATAGGAAGAGAAGGTCGATGGAAATGCTTGGGAGGGAAATGGTCACGAACGTTGTTTTTATAGATTAGAGACTATGAAGGGGGCAATTAAATTAATTATGGGCTCTACTTCAAACTACAAATAAAATAATAAATCATAAATATAAATAAATTTGTATGATAATTTTGTGGAGAATATTGTGACACAACCACTATAGGCAGATGAATTTATTTAATGGGGACATCACGGACTAATATACCATAAAAATTGATGAAATTAATATCATTTTTTTCGATTTTAAGGATTGTTCATGAGTTTAAAATAATAGAAAGTAAAGTTTAGAATAAAGGGGTCTGACAAACTCACCAACGAAAATCAAATATTGAATATGTCAATCTCGGATTGATGATGATACCATTGTATCGTGTTCTTTTTTTCCCTCTTGAAATCAATAAAATTTGGTGCGAGTAATGTTTGAATATTGGACATGGGCAGGTATGGTGTTTGTGAAATGAGCAGCAGAATAAAGGAGGCTGTCAATAGGATATGGGGACAGGGCATGGACAGAGCGAGCCAGCCCTCACGTTGAAGATCGTGAACCCCAAATTTGACGGTCCAGATCGCATTTATTGGCCCCCCGCAAGATGAGATCAGGGTCGTCCGATTTCGGAGGACGCATCCCATGTGAACGGGGCCCACATGCGCTGCTGTTGATGGGCCAGAATTTTGTAATGAGCCCGTTAAAACAATCCCTGTTCGAAATTGAAGTTCTTTCCCCATTTTTGATTAATATATTCTCTAAAATAATCCACCAAGAAATTGTTTTCTAAAAATTTTCCAATTAGACTTTTTTTTCAGAACAGATTCGGTTAATTATTTGATATAACTATTTTGATTAATGTGGAGCAAAACTATTTTTATGAATAATGATAAAGTAAAATAGAAAAAGGAATTCTCAAACTAAATTTACTATTATAATTTTTATTATTAGGGTGTTCGTTGTTTGATAGTCCGATTCGAAAAATCGTTTCGAACAAAACCGAACCACATTTTTGTTCGATTCAGTTCATTAGTTTAGGGTCTGAACTGCAGCCACTTTAGGAGGAAAAAGCAAATTGTTTAAAATTAGTTTGAACAATTCGGTCAATCAATTTTTACAATTTATAGTTAGCTTTTCTAAATTAGGACAAAATTGGTAAGTAGTTTTTTTATACAAACAAATAGATTTCAGTAGATAAGATACAATTATTTTGTTCGGTTCCAAATTAACTAAACTGAACCAACAAAAATCTAATTAAATATATATTTTAGTTTGAAATTTTACATTTTACTTTTATTTAATTAGTAATTAGAAAAAAGTTTGGTTAGATTAATCAGAATTAACCAAACTAATTATATCAAATAATTAACAAAATATCTTCTCAACAAAAAATCCAACTATTAGTAAACAAATATGAGTGGTTTGATTTAGTTTTTATTTTTATTTTTATGAACACCCTTATTCATTATTGACAAGACATGACATATTGGCTTCTTTTAAACGGTTCAGAGCTTGACCGTTTCGATATTTGGTGAATAAATTAGTTTATTTTGTCAAAGTAATTGACAAGTTAATTGAATTGTGAGTTCGAATTTTGTACGGATTGGGCCTTTTTTTTAAATAATTGGTACACTCATTAATAAATTGAACAAAATGTACACGAGAGTGCACCACAGCATAAAAAGAATTACATAGAAACTAATCCTTTAAGGTAATAAAACCAATCAAACCGGACATTTGATTCGATTCAGCCATGACAGGTTTTTGGGAAAAAACCGTAATGCAATCTTAATTCTGTGAAAGAAAAAACTTATTAAGCAAAAATTTGTAGGAAAAAACTCTTAGGTGTTTTATTTTTTGGTGTACGAGAGAGACGCATAAGCCTAGAAATAGTAAGAGAAAAATGAGATAAAAGGAGTATGAGAATCTCCACTAATAAGATGTAACTGATGACCTGTAAATTACAAGATGAAGCTCTCTTTCCCTAGGTGTTCTCATTAACGATATGCATGGAATTAACACCACCAAAGATGTGGTTTAACAGTATAAAACTCACTCTCATATGGTTTGGTGAGTTTGATGTTACAAGTTTGAGTCTTGCTTCGAGCAATGTTACCAAAAAAAATAACTCTTGAAATTATGTCTTGATGGACACAGTCTTCTTAGACTGTACTAGACTTTTGGTAGTACTATATTGACAGATCAGTGCTAGTATTGGTTTTATTTATTTCTTCATTTGGATAGTAATTACTCATATCATAAGACGAGAAGAGATTCAGAGAAAAATTCTACGAATCATATATTAGGCACCGACAAGAGAAAAAGAAAAACCCTAAAATTTGCCATTGTTTCTGCGACAAAAAGGCCGACCCTTCATAATTATGTTCATAAAATAAAATTGAACATTGATTTAGATTAACTTGAATCAATTCTCCTTTTATTTCTTTATTGATCTGAATTGACTTTTATTCATCATGTGGGTCTAGTCAGAATTTGTGCCTCAATTGAAGGGAAAATATGTAGTGGTACGATTTGACTTTTTCCTTGAAAATGTTAATTAACGTAATTGATCAAGCAGCTATAAATTAATCGGTGCTGTCAGTCAGCAAAAACTGATCTGATTTATATAAACATATGTAATCAGATTCAATTTTACGGTCAAAGATGCCTCAAATTAACACAGTGAACGACAGTGAATGCTGTCGTCGGAAATCTATGCAACTTGCATACCGAACCGCATATAATATTATTACAAACTGAAAATTTTGGCCATTTGTTCTTTTTTCGGCTACCAAGAAAGGATAAATTTCCTTTTAACATTTCTCTTCCGTTTAAATAAATTTATAGAAATACAAGGAGATGAGAGGAACAGAAATTCACTCGTTAACAATAATTTGAAGAATGTTCGAAAAAAATGTTCCTCTTTTGCTTTTATAAAAGAAACTCACATGTTTAGAAGAGAAATAACGAGAATAAAACCCTCGTATAACCTCTTGATCTTGAATCAAGCTTGTACTGTAGTACCAAACTGCATTTTCCACACAAAATGGTTCTTTTTAATATTTATATAGCAAGAGCATTTTCCGATATCATTAAATAATTAACGTGTATAACTCATTCATCGTAAATACTTAAGAATTAAGTGAAATAAATACCCAATTTAAACTAATTTTGACAGACTCTTTTACGGCAGATGAGTAATATCCACTCAATGTTCCCACACAGTACTTCCCTTAACAAATGCCACACTATGTCGACTATGTGTACAAATTGTCATGAGCATGCGGAAATGGGAAGCAAGGGGCTTTTCTGTTTCATTCCACAGTGAAATGGCCCCGCAAGAGATTGAAAGGGCAGATACGCTGTGATGGGTATACCCAAGAATCTCGATCTTCATCCACAGGGATAAGATATTGAAATCTCTTGCATCTTTAATATCTCTAATGAAAGGAAATTTGACGGTACCATTTAAGACATTGTCGATCCAACAAGACCACGAACTCCAAAAGAAGAAGTAGAGCGGGATGTCGGTCGGTACGTACACGCACTTCCATAATATATATTAGAGCCGTGTTTGATAGGGGTGTTAAAAAAACCTAAACAAATCGTATTGAGCCGAATGAAAAATAATTGAACCGTCTGAAATACATTTGATATGATCGGTTCGGTTAATAGAAATGAATCCGAACCGATTTTTAAATAATAATTAAATAGAAATAATAAAAAGACTTGGTTATGTTAGTTTCAATCCCGGAAACAATTGCCATTTATTATTTTGTGTGAAGTTATTATTAAAAATTCCAATCCCGGTTCTACAAGGTTTGGTTGTTTTGAGGTAAAATCGATAACTTTGCAATCGATATCCCAAACCAAATATTTAATTTTGTTGGTTTGAAATGATTTTTCCAATCGAACCGAACCATAGAAGTGCACCTGACACATGAACTCCATTGATGTAGAGATCTGCAAGTCCATGAAAAGATAGAAGCTTCGTAGTTTTATTAGATAGAAAAATAAGAGAGATTCATGACAGAAAAATTCTATTACTATGTCACCGAGTCATTTGATAAAAGTGTTTTTTTTTAATTAGTGGATTGGTTAATCGATTATAATATTGAATTTCTGTCCTTTAATAAAGGGTTTGATTGACGGCCCCTTATTTTTCATTATAAGAAAAATGATAGTAGTAATTGTGATGATTCAATTACTTTCACTGAGTAATAATATTTGAATTTTCGTATTCAATTATAAACATATTAGTCCGACTTTTTTTTAATAAGTAAAAGGATGTTAGTAATAGTGATGGTATGTAATGCTTGAGTTTTCGTGTTCAATGACGGATGTGCCGAATGAGCTGACCAATTGGTACAGTAACGATGACTCCATACACTAGGCTTTCACACACACGAATTCGATTGGATTAATAAATTTAATAGGGAGCCTATGCAGGGATGACAGGCAGGTTGTTGAACGTCCCTATTGATCCTCATCGTTGTGTTATCGCTTTCTCATTTATTTCTCCTGCAAGGTAGGGGGCAGACAATCCACTCGTGACACTGCGTCCTCCATGACTATTGACTGAATTGAAATCCCGCTCCCATATCCTTCCGAATTACATGTCTCATCCCAACTAGTTTGGATGACTAATGGCGACATACAAGAACGACCGATTCAAGTCGTGCTGTTACTGCTGAGAGGATGTTACATATCTGTATAAGGAGTCAAGTCCCTGTACAAGGAGCTATCCAAATGGCATCTCCTAGTCAAAGTAATTGATATAAATCAAGTAATTCTTTCCTTATCATTCGTGGGTATGAGATGTCCCTAACTGTTGAATTTTGCAGTACTGTGAGCGGACCGCCGTTGACGAAGTAGGCGACTAAACCTAGAGGAAATTGTTGGATTGCGGGCTTATGTCATGAGGGAACTATCGGAAACGTGTCTGAGTTTATGTCAATATTTTTCATGTGGTCACACGTTTATATATTATATTTTTATAGTAGTTGACCTTATAAGAAATTGAGTCCATTTCCACTTAAAAATATAAGTTATTAGGAGGAAGCACACGGTTTTCTTATAAACCCATCATTTATATCTTAGTTGATCGATGTGGATTTAATACTAATTACTAGGATAAGGTTAATTTTGATGGCATATAATGTGCCCAGATTCTTAACAATTTTATTTATAATGAGGATTCCTTTTTCCTTGTCGTACTTCTCAAGGTTGTGGATTATTTTCGATGTTCGATTTTGTCGTGACGACTGCTATCAAGTGCGAATTTCACGGCCATCCACATGAACTAGTCATGTCCCATCCGAGGCTGAATCTCGCATCAGATCGGAGCATGGCTGGTTCCTCGCTAGATCTGACCATGATAAAATTGCTTTTTCCTTCTCCATTTTTTTTCCCGGATGTGCCTCCGTATAGTTGTTAACTGGTACGCACGTGACAATACCGGTTAGTCAAGCTAATTTAATATATCATTTTCTTAAATAATATATTAAAATTTGAAATTTGTGAATAAAAATTGTAATAATTAGGATTATACTTCTTAGTGGACAAGTCAATTTATAATAAATTAACATGGACTTAATAGACTTTTGGATAAGTGATGTTGGAAATCGGAAAAAGGAAACATGGATTTGCGTGGATCTCGGTTCAATCTCTGGCGTAGTAGAAAACCGCACGTGTGACGCCTGTACTCTGTTGGATTTGTTGACGAAGTATGAGATTAGGTAAGAGCTATATGCAGCTAGCTTCAAAGCGATTGACTTTTACATAAATATGTAAGACTTATAGATGTATACATACATACATATATATATATATATATATGTGTGCGCGCGCGCGCACATTAATAACCCACACGAGTGAGGTCTATGTATATAGGGACAAGGTTGAAGGTGTTGATAGTGAGCTATGAACTACTACAAACGTACAGTGCGAGAGATGCATGCATTCACCCGCACGAGCATCTCTAAAAGGTGATTGGCTATTAATTTCTGGTGGGGCCTCACTCTTGTTCCTTTGGGAGTAGAAGATGGTGATAATCTTTATTGGTTTTAGTTAATTCCGATTTGGGTATATTATTTCTTCAGTTATATAACTCGAGCTTGAAATTCTATTTAAGAAAAAAAATGCATTAGATTACTTCGGCCAATTCACTTTGATAAGAAAATAAATCTTCGACTGTTACATGTACATGCATTACTATAATGTTAGTCACCATCTATCTCTATCTTGTCATCTTTTTTATCAGTAAAAGGATTGATAGGAATGCTGGCGACCCTACCACCTTCAATTACGTAATATTCGAACTTTCGTATTCAATTATAAATTTATCAGATAAATTGAACAACCATTAATTAATGGTGGACCCGTCAATACAGCAGCACTACATACATAAGAAGCCGGCGTCTGTCAACACTCAGGCTCAAAGAGGCCCCTATAGCATAAGCTGAATAGAAAAGATTCAAATATGAGATCTCAATCTCATCAAATTATATAAGAATAAATTTTAAACCAATAAATCACGGTTATTGGTGATTGTCTACCTTGTCGTCTTCAATGACAATATTGGGTCTCTTTGGGCGATTGATGGGCGTGCATTAATGGTTACACTTACATGCATGTACATTCATGTGTGTCGCATGGACCATCATCCTCCTCACCGTCATCATCTATATGTCGCACCATGTCAAGGATGGATTTAAGGGGCATAAGGCGCGATTGTTCACTGAACTTGGGAAACTCCATAAGATGCTTTGCATATTTTACTTGATTTTTATTAAAATATACATAGTTCGCCATCTAAATTCGTTACGTTACAGTCCTATAGAGTTTCGCCCTCGAACAAGTTTTCTGGATCCGTTCCTGCACCACATAAATGTGTATACATGACCATGCATGTGATGACAGGTTCGTGTTCTCTCGATTCATACAAGTGTAAATTGATACGATGATAAGCCAATTGCATATACGGAGAACACGATGTACATGCATGGACTTAAATTAATTAATCGTATGCTCTTTAGTCATGTAATATGTTACGTACATGGTCCATGGCACAATGCCAGGCCACGAGGAGCATTATACAATATGGGAAGCAGTCCCTATGGCAGTGGCAGTGGGAGTGGCAGTGCCCTGATCCATGTACGAAGAGTTTTTGTACATAAAAAGCTAAACATTTCACGTTCAGTTATTCAATTTGCTTAAATTATCGAAAAAGAAAGGATTTGATATGATAATATTACCCTTAGTCTAATACTGAAAGATCCCAGATTTGATTTTTATTAAGGGGATTTGAGTTTTCAACATGGTATGGATGTTTGTCCGAACCGCATAATCGATCGTGCCCCGTACAACAATTTATCCACGACACCTCATCGATCGAGTTTTATAAGAAATGTGATCATTCTAGATGGGTTAGAAAAAATGTACACAAGTAAATAGGACTAGTAATTGCACTTACTTTTTGGGTGTGTACATTGGTATCTAAAAAATCCATTGAGTCACTGACTAATTCAGTTCGAATTTGAAAAAGAGAAAAGTAGTACGGACGTAATAGTTCCACACTATATTTAACTTTTTTTTTCGATCTGTCGTTAAAATAGAAGTGATCAATTTATTTATGGTGAATTTCTACGTTTCTAGTTAGGGGATAGGAGAAAAATGAAATTCGATACATTGGTGGATGAAGCACGTGCACATGGGCAGGGGCATAAGATGAGCTGGCTCACATGCAAACATGTCCCATGCATCCTCAAGAAATTGTAAAGACTGTGGGCACCCACGGAGACCCCCTTCCTGTCAATCCATCAACCAATCGGTTGCCGTAGGATCTTTTGACTTTTCTCCCACACGGGCCCCACTTAACAACTGGATGTTTAATTATTTGATGTAATGTCTGTCATATACCACCTAACAAGAGCACACTGAAATTTCCTTCTTTCCTTTTTTTTTTTTAGATATCTCGAAATCCTTTAAACTACTGATTAGTTCAATTCGAGTCGGTTGACTCCATTAAATGTAAAATTCTTATGATATGAGTTTTTTATTCACAAGTATTTGATTCAGAGACCTCGCATTTCATCTTTTTTGGGTAATATTTTAATTTTGATTCTCATGAATGATGAAGATTAATGGTCCGAAGAAGAGTTTTATCACATTTTAATTTTGATTCTTATCGGTGAAGAAGATTAATGGTCGGAAGGAGAGTTTTATCACTTAGAGAGTCATCTAAACTCGAACTTGGATCAGCCATGATTTATATAAGATAGGAGATATCGAATGGTGGAAAAGGTCATGTTATATATATATATATATGTATATATGTATATAGCTGATTATGAGAGAGATGGAATTTTAGGGCAAAGGGATAAAATAGAAATATCACAATCATTTCTAGTTTTTAGCCTTTAAGCATAAAAAAAGGTTGAAAAGCAAAGCAAGAAAACAACTGCTCTTCCTTTAACATTTCCAAACTATTGACCTAAAAATTAATTTGATCAGCTATTCCTACTGTCATTATCACAAGCAATTGATTATGCTTTTATGTGAGGTTGTGATAAGAAAAAGCCATTATAGTAGATTTAAATGAATAAATGGATAGTATATTTAAATAAAGAACAAAAATATTTTTATTCGGTTAGGGGCAATAAAAGTGATACGAAAACCGAGCCAGACCGTCACTCTGAGCCTTCATTGAGCTCGCCAACTACCACATCGGCCCTCAACCACCGCCTCATGTCTCCCCTTGCAAGCTCGAGCCACTAGAGCCCACGGCTCACCCGAGCCTTCGTGAGCAAGTGAGCCCAGTTTGCAACCTGGTTCCACTAGTAGTCAGCCTTCTCGATGCATTTGTAATCAAGAGAGGCAGGCACTCAGTCTTCCATGTCACGTTGGTTATGGCACTAGCACTGATAACGCTCATCCCGTACGCCATGTCAGCCATGAGATTGTAAACACCTATAATTACACCAGGTCTCAAGGTACTTCTTTCATTACCCGAGCTCTGTACACTCATATTCTCTTACTACCGGCCTCTCTTACATGTAAACTTCACTGTAATCACTATAATGCAGGTTTTTAATTGACAGTTATGAAATCTGATACATCCTTTATACACCCAAAATCCAACCATGTATATAATTCACACGCACTTATGGCACGTTTCGGGATACTTACTTCGATCCATGTCGAGATCGTGCAGTGAATGAAGATCGTAAGATAATTCTCGCCTCCTTACCTTCCTTTGAATGCTTCACGATGGATTGAAGAATTTAAAGAAAAATGTCGCTCTTTCTCATATACTTTCTTTTCTCTCCTTCTTTCTCAAGAATATTCATTTCTTCAGTAATCGACTATTTCATATATATTCAACAAAAATCCTTTATATTCAACTGATTGCAAAATCCTGATCCCTTTCAAAATCCAAAAGTCTCTTATTTTAGTTGATTACAATATCTTTTAAGAGAAAGAAATATATTTGGTTATAGGCAGAAGAAGAGGGAATATTAAAACTTGAATGTTAAAATTTTCAAGATTTCATTTTCTTAATCAACACATATCCATCAATGTGTTGCCTTTTATATCAAAACCATATAATACGCACGGACCTAATAAACGGTTAATAAACCTGAGATATAAGGGTCACATAGAACATTACTTTAAAGGAAATATTCTAACGTTATAATCCCTCAGACTTAAGATTCAGGGATTGACGTGGATCCTCCCAAAACATTGGGTCTCGACTTCCTTGCAAGCACCCAAAGACCCTAGCCGGGGTCACAAGCTATCCGATCAAAGAGAAAACCCGGACATGGATGAGCTGGCTTTCGTATCATAGAGCTAGACTGAGCTTGTTTTTCCGAAATTCGAAGGTGCCCAGGCTCGCAGGCTGAATCAAAACCAGAAACAGCGCGAGTTCTAGCAAAGAGGAGAGAGCATCGATTTGGTGGGTGGGGTACATGAAATGAAGGGCAAGCTCATCTTTGAGTTTTACCACACAAAGTGGAAGAGGAGGAGATAAGGATCAATTCATCTCTTGAATTGAAGTAGTGGCCATCGTTTTCATAGAGCTCCCCCACTAACCCAATTTTTTTCCCTCTAAAAATATAAAAAGAAAAAGATTTCCGCTGTAATTTAATTTCAACAGATCAGAGCTTTCATACTCTCTACAACACTGGTAGGGGTATGCAATGATCATACCAAGTAGCAACTGTCCTCTACATTCGTTTCACCTACCAGCCCCGGTGCCAATAATAGTGGGCGGTTAGGTTTGAATATTGTTAAATATTCAGAAATGCTAAGATTACAACAAAGATTTTAATTACGATAAAAATTTTCGGATTATATATTAAAATATGAGAGTGTTGTGTTTAATAAGCATACTTATCACAAAGCGATATGTTGAAAAGTTCGATAAGCACAAATAGAAATATTGTATAATTTAGTCATAGTCGGATAACTTTACATGTTTTGGATATAAGAACTTTACCAATTACAATGCAAAAAATTTTAATTTTGTATAATATTTTATTATAATAAATTTTATACGTAAAAATATTATAATTCATAGTGTAAATTATGATAAATTTTATGTCAGTCTCAGCAGCAGTTAAATGTGAAGGATTTTTGTCATTATAATTAATTATTCGTTATAATTATATTTTGTTGAAAATACTTTTAGGAGCATTTTTCCCTTCGCATTTTCTTGATGGTTGATTTTATATTTGATTTTCTTATTACCTCAATAAATTTGATAAATTCAAGTAAGTTTATATGCGATGCAAGATGCACGTGTGATAGCCCCATCAAAGGTTACCAGTTTAAGAAAAAATCGAATATCTCATCTCATAAAATATCTCACGAAATGAACATATAATGGCAAAATCAAATATAAGATTACATTTAAAAGGAAAAAAAGGGCGCAAACACCTAAACCAGAACAAGTTAATGATGTTTTTCCGGTAGAGGGAATCGATAAGACACGTATTTGGTGGAGCCCGAAAGATAGAGACTGAGAGAGCCAATCAAAAAAGGCAAAACAAGGGCCAACCAGTCTTGTCCACTTGCCTCTCCACAATCATTCTATTTAATTGCATCACCCATGACATCATTCCCCCGACAGGCCTCGGTCCGACCCAGCTAATCTCCAACCACCACGTGGCAAGATATGCACCCTCCGATCCCGCCATAATTTCCATTTTATACCACTCCATGCCCTTATTGACCATCTTTTCCTTTGTTCCTCCCACACAATATCTCCCAGCAAAGCAAAGCCTTCGCGCTCTGAAAAATCTCCAAGAAGTCGACCCAACCGAGAACTAGTAATAGAGACTCTGAGCAGGAGGAAGAGGGAAGTCGGAATCGGACAGGAAATGGCTGCGGAGCCCGACAAGTTCCACACGATCGACTTCGAGGAGACCGAGCTGAGGCTTGGGTTACCCGGCGGGAAAGCCGGGAGCAGCAATGAGTCCGAGGCCCTGAGGGGTGCCTGCAACGGCGGCTATGGCAAGAGAGGATTCCTGGAGACCGTGGACTTGAAGCTCAAACTCTCCTCCAAAGATTCGTCGAACGTCGACAAGGTCGAGAAGATGAAGGAGAAAGCCGCTGCTGCCCCGGTGAATGCCGACCCTGCTAAGCCACCGGCCAAGTATGGTCATAAATCCTTTCTTTCGATTCCGTTTACATCTTGATCGATTTGGAACTGGGGATGATGGTCAAGGGGGCTCGGGTGGAGAGATGAATTTGGTAGTCTTAGTATTGGTTGCAAAAATTCGCTTGAAGCGTCTCGTGAAGCCAAGTTGATACCCAAACGTAGATTAGTTCTTAGAAGCCCATATGAGCAACAAGTGAGTAAGGTAATATAAAAGTCTTACTAATAAAAATCGACTCAGGACTTTCTGATCATAAATGGAGGATATAAAGTCCTATTTATCTGAGGATTAATTTGGATTTTTTTTTTCCCTGGCTGATGCCTGTGTAGTCTACAAAGTTGGGCAAGTAGTTAAAACTTTATGCGAAGATTAGGAATTATTTGCTTTATTAGCAAAATGAGAGTATTTGCTTAAGACTGAAAAGTATTTTATATAAAAAGATTTTAAGATTAATTCTCGCTAGAAAAATTCTTCATATACTTTAATTTATTTCTTGTTGCTCTTCCTTAGAAGGCATTTTATTCTGAGAATTAATCTCCTCTTTTTCTGTAATTTGAAATAATTAGTCAATTATTTAATTAATGAGAATTAAGTCTACAGTCAGGCACGGTTGCGATGCTATCTTGGTGAATAGTGGCGAGAATGATTGACGTTTGTGGCCGTGGCTGCTTGTCGGATAAATATACGAAAAGAACAAAACATTGGGAATCTCTTTGCTTTGTGCGGCCAACCACGCAGTTCCACGATACAAGAGCCCAAAGACAAAGCAACTCGTCCGATTTAAATGTTCACCCGACGTCCACCAATTATTGACGTCTCTAAATATCAACACGTTTTTATTCCAGAAAAATAAATTCCCATTTTTTATTGTATATCATTTATTAAAAGTTCAATGACTTTAATTAATCTAAGTTTGAATTTAACTGATCGAGGTAGTAGAATACATCTTTCTTTTAGGTAAAATCTCGTATTCGAGTATTGTGAATGGATAGAATTTATCTTGAAAGAGTTTTATCTCTAGTGAGTCCTCCTCGGTTCATACTATATTAGTCATGGTCTATTGAACTTTGAATGTCAATGATATAACCGGAAAAACTCTTCAAGTTTATTTATAAGATTCGAATATGAAATTTTATTTAAAAAGAAAATGTGATAAATGGGCTTGACGATCCGGTCACGTTTTGATTTCAGAGCAGCCAATTTCAAGTGTCATCTTGAGGAAACTTTCGTAGAATTAAAATGTTCCGAATTCTTAGTCGTTTTCCTCGAATTGATTCAGGGCACAAGTGGTGGGTTGGCCGCCCGTCCGGTCGTTCCGGAAGAACATCATGGCCGGTCAGAAGAGCAACAATGACGAACCGGACAAAGCCGGCAGCGGCAGCAGCAGCAGTGCCGCGTTCGTCAAAGTCAGCATGGACGGTGCGCCTTACCTGCGCAAGGTGGATCTGAAACTGTACAAGAGCTACCAGGAACTCTCCGATGCTCTCGCGAACATGTTTCGATCTTTCACCATTGGTATGCATTTCCAACCCTTTATCGAGATAACACTGTTGTGGTTCATGCCAAGAACATTTCGTATGACAACATTGGATGACAGGTCGACTGATGTTGGCTTCTATTCTTTCTCTTGTGTAAAGGCAATTGCGGGTCACAAGGGACGAAGGACTTCATGAATGAGAGCAAACTCATAGACCTCTTGAACGGGTCCGAGTACGTGCCCACCTACGAGGACAAGGATGGGGATTGGATGCTCGTGGGAGATGTGCCGTGGGAGTAAGTGCCATTGCTTACGACGAACAAAACAAACCCTAATTTGCCGGATATGTTACGTCGTCTGATGTTCTTCTTCTCTGAATCTCCGCAGGATGTTCGTCGAATCGTGCAAGCGACTGAGGATAATGAAAGGATCCGAGGCAATCGGGCTCGGTAATTATCAATCTCATTATTTCTCGATAATTCGATTACCCAAGTGTACCACCGCGCGTAGCTTATAAATGGACAAATGTTCTTGTTTTGTTTTTTTTGTGTACTTGTAGCACCGAGAGCAGTGGAGAAGTGCAGGAACAGAAGCTGAAGGGCTCAGGGTCAGCGGAGGGATGATCAAAGCTCGGTTTTGATGCGTTCTGTCGATGAAGTACTGGCCTGAAAGCGATCTTCTCGTACAAATCCTGCAAAACCGATCGACCGAAACTGGAAGTAGACCGGCTCGAGAGAAGTTATTATTCTATTCTGTGGTCTTCGTTTTTTCCTCCTCTCTCGTGTGTAAAGTATCTCTGTGAGAAAATGTTTAGGGAACATATGTAGGCAAATAATGTATGTTAAATTATTGCTCTAATCTGGTCGTACCCTTTTTGTTTTTAATTTCCTCCATTTTGTAGCGGGTTGTTTATGTAATTTTATGTTTTATAAATGTCCATTAATTATGAGATAAGATTCTCTGCATCTGTCACCCGCTGTATATTTATTTATTTATTTGTTTGTTTGTTTGTTTATAATTCATTTTTTTATAGGAAATTCATAAACATGATCCGTGAATTATGCGGGGGGAGCAAGGGCACGTGGATGTTGACGGGCCAATCGAGTGGTTCAATTAATAAGTTTTGTCACGATGTCCGGACTAGCGCAATTATAAGAGTCGATAAGGTTTGCGTCTGGACGGGAGAATTAGTAATTTGTCTGGCAAGAATGGGCGGAAATCAAATTATTGAAAATGCTATTGTTTTGTCCAACCTTTGAGAAGGTCTTACATGTTGTAGTATATTAAATCGGTATTATTTAATAATATTATAAATTAATAAAAATAATTTATATCAGTATATTTTTAAGATATAAATTAGGTATTAAAATATATATTTGAACTTTTCTAAAAAAACCTTAAAACCCACTAAGAAATACCGCTTTAGTTAGCCAATGGAAAAGTAATATCAAATCTTATATGGTAGGAGTTTTTTTTTTTTTTAGAATTTTAAAAATTTTTAGGATTTCTAAGAGTTTTTATCGTTATAATGATTTTCTAGCATTTGTATTTAGAATTTCAGTATATATTTTTTTGCCAAATTTTTCTATGAAAAATCTGATGATGCGATTAATTATTATTGATTTCTGATACCGTTGATATAGTATATAAGTGACATACAGAACTTTCTCATTAGAGCCTTTGGTCACATTATTATAGACAAGCACGCAGCACAAAATAAAATGGGTAACAAGGGCAAGCCCAAGAAGTTGCACTTGCACGACACTGTTTGATCCTCGTAACTTTTTGGGAGTCAAAGTAAGTTAACAAAGGAAAAATAAATGAATAAATGGCCGACAATTTTCATAAAGAAAAAATGAAACGGGATATAACTGTTTCCTGGAGGAAAGAAGAAAGGAGAAAACGGAATTTTACACTTTCAAGTGTAACCTACAAAAAAAAAAGTTGGAAGAGAAATGAGAGGACTACATGAGGAAGAGGTGAAAGGATGGATTTAAAGGGAGCAAGGTCAACTCAAGAATCTCCATATGTTTCACTTGATTTTATTCAATTTTTGTTGAGTTATACGTATTTCGTTCCCCTGAATTCGTTGATATTTTTACAAAATTTCATCATATGAACAAGTTTTCTGAATCCGTCCGTGAAGAGGTGTTTATAAATGGGAAGAACTAAGGAGGTTTGTTTTTGTCAATGAATGAAGATTTGAGGTTAGGTTAGTAAGGATGGATAATTTACTTAAATGAGTCAAACCTTTAAGCAGCGAGATAAAATAATTTTGTAAAACATATATAATTAATACATTTCGTGAAAATTCACATACCTTTCCAATTTCAAGGGGAGCTATTTCTATTGAACCGCGTTGTGACATGATGTCATGACACACGGCATTGAAAGAGATTTAGACATAGTCATACTCGACCAAGAGGTCCTTACAACCACCGCTAGTCGGGCCCGGAAGGCGCTCGGATACCTCGGTTATCCAAAAAAAAAAAAAAAAAAAAAAAAAAAAAAGGTCCTTACAAGTCCAAAAACTCATGGATTAGTCCCGATGTATGGCTTAGTTTGGTGTCTGATATTATGAATTTCGTAGAATTATTAGTCGGACATTCTCCACTACACTCGTTTGCTGTCAAGGTTGGTCATGCAATTGTAGCAGTAGGGTATTATCTTGTGCATCACATCTAGTTATCCCTGAAACTCAGCTTTAAGGTCATTGGTCTTCTTTTGACATAATCATACCATTAGCCAAGGTTTCTTCCCGAAAAGTTAGGTGGAGTTTTTTTTTTTTAATAATAAGCGTAGACATAATTATGCATGTCCCTCAGTTAGGATCTCCCAAAATAAGAAAGTTAAGGTGAAAGTGACTAATTTTTTATTGATTGGTGAATTCGAGTCAAGAACCTAATCTTTAATGGAGGTGAAAAGTGAGCGAGCGGCCTACAAAATTTAGGCAATGTGAACACCCTAGTAATGTCCCAGGGCACGAGCTAACGGTCAAGGAGACCTGGTACTATTAAGGGGATGGCGCGGTCAAGGAAAGATATGGGCTCTAATGGGATGAGGTCTAGGAGATGGCTTTAACAAGAAGAGGTCGAAGAGTCCCATGGGCTTTAATGCGATGGGATCGAGGAGTCCCATTGGATGACATACATGGAGAAGTCTTATGGGTTTGATGGGATGAGGTTAGGCAGTCGTAATGGCACTTACAGGATGAGGTCATGGTGTCCTAACAACTTCGAGGGGGATATAGAAACGCTAGGGCACTAGTTGTGCTAAGAGTTATAACTAGTTTGAGAAAAGAGAAGGAGACCTACATTCTAAGAAAAGGAGCAAAGAGAGGATCATGATGACATCGAGGGCACCTATGGCTTGGTTGTGGAGACCTAGGGCTTGGAAAGGTGGTCTCAGAGATCTAATGCCCGAAATAGATGTCGAGGAGGCCTAATGTTTGTAGAGGAAATCTAATGCTCAAAGGGAGGTCAGGGAACGCTGTTGACCCTAAGAGGAGGACTAATGAGGTCAAGGAGACTCATCGGCTCCAAGGTGAGGGCTGAGGAAACCTACCTGTTCTACACGAAAGAAGTGATGAGGACAAGGGTTCCTATCTGCCCTAGTGGAATGAATTCATGGTGGAGACCTATCGGTACTAACATGATGAGACTGTGGAGAACTAAGGTTTGGATTGAATCAGGTCAAGGTGATCTATCAGCTCTATCTAAGGGAATGGGGAGGTCCTGTTCCTACTACTGCTCTCAGGTAGGTTGTGGTTGTGGAGATGTTCAGTACTGATAAGATGATGTCAAGGAAACCTGATTGGTTCTAACAGGAAGAGGTCATGGAGACATAAGGTTCAGATTGAATTAGGTCGAGGTGACCTGTGTTTATTGCCTCTGAGCGAATGAGAAGGTCGAGAGGAGAGGAGACCCATTAGCTTGGAGATGTGGCCAAGGTGACCTATTAGCCTGAAGGTTCTAAAGCTTGCAAAAGTGAGGATTCTCAACTGCCTTTTATAGGCAAGGAAAATTTTATTAAACCTTGACTGTACTGTAACTAGGTCGCAATTTAGTCATGACGAGCCTCTTAGAGGCAAATGAGCTCACCCACTCAGAAAGTCGGTCGAGTAAGTAAGACGTAAATCATAATATTATCTCACAATTGAATCATTATTTAACACTCTGTGATCGCTCAACTAACTCTCCATAACAATAAGTTGTTCGGCTCTTCATAACGATTAGCATTTTGACTAATGATGAGAGCCAGCCATTGGCTCTCCTTAACGATCCGTCATTCGACTCTAAAAAAACCAGTTATTTGGTTAATGTAAAGTTTTGACAAGAAAGAAAAGGAGAAATGAAATTGTTTCTACAATCCCAATCTTTTGTTACAATCGAGCTTCAAATATATACAAGAGTAAAGAGACAAGGTAATGAAAGACTACCCAATGAATGCTTCTCTTAGGCAATAGTGTAATAAACTAAGACAACTAATCCACAACTAATCCTAATTTAGGTTAGATACAACTGTTATCCGTAATACTCCCCCTCAAATTGGCGCGTGATGTCAGTAATGCCCAACTTGCCTAGCAAAAAATGAAACTGGTCTTTTTCCTAAAGCTTTTGTGAACATGTCAGCCAGTTGCAAATGAGTGGAAAGATGAGTTGTAACAATGTCGCCTTGCTTTAGATGATCACGTATGAAATGGCAATAAATTTCAATATGCTTTGTACGCTCATGAAAGATCGGATTTGCAGCAATATGTAGAGCAGCTTGGTTGTTGCAAAAGACCTACATAGGCTGGTGGTGATCAATCCCAAGTGACCGAAGTAGACTGCGCAACCAAATATGCTCACAAGTGAGAGCGGCCATGGACATGTACTCAGCTTCCACAAAAGATCGTGAAACAATTGTTTGCTTCTTCATTTTCCAAGAGATTGGACAACCTCCTAGTGTAAAAAAGTAGCCCGTGATCAATAGTCATGTCATTGGGCAACTCGCCCAATCTGAGTCACAGTATCCTTGTAGTTCGAGAGACTAAGGAGTTCGAAGTAAGATGCCTTGCCCAGGGTTCCTCTTAATATATCTGAGTACGCGAATAGTTGCATCCTAGTGTGGCTGCAACGGTTCTTGCATGAATTGAGAAAGGATGTGAACAGAATAGCATAGTTCGGGTCATGTGATCGTAAGATATATCAACCGACCCACTAATCGTCTATACTGATTCGGATCAGCTAATGGTTCTCCTTTCTCTGATGAAAGCCGGTGCTACTGCTCCATGGGAAAATGGGATGGCTTGGCCCCCAACATGCCACATTTAGTTAAGACATCCAATGCATACTTTCTTTGAGATAGAAAGATACTGTTGGAGCTTCGTGCAACTTCGATTCCAAGGAAAAATCGCAAAGGGCCGAGATCCTTGATGCGAAAATGCTGTGAAAGATAATCCTCAAAGGCTGCACATTGCTCCGAGCTACTTCCTGCTAAAATGAGATCATCCACATATACCAGAATCACCATAGCATTATTCCCATCACCAAAAGTGAATAGGGAATGATCAGCACTAGATTGAATGAAGCCATAGTGCTGTAGTGTTGTGGAGAACTTAGTGAACCAATTCCGAGATGCTTTTTTGAGACCATATAGTGATTTGCACAGTCTACAAAGCATTCCTTCCTTTTTATATGGAGAACCGGGAGGCATTTGCATATATACTTGTTCCTCTAGTTCTCCGTGAAGAAAAGCATTATGGACATCTAATTGGTGTAATTCCCAATTTTTATGAAGTGACAGTGTGAGAAGACATCGAATACTTACTAATTTGGCAACTGGAACGAACGTCTCATGGAAATCTAGTCCTTCAACTAGTGTGAAGCCCTTAGCGACCAATCGTGCTTTATAATGTTCTATGCTGTCGTCAGCTCTTCTCTTAATCATATATAGGTCATTTGCATCCAATGGGTTTCTTGCTAGGAGGAAGAGGCTCGATGGTCCAAGTTCCATTTTCGTCTAGTGCATTAAATTCTTCCATCATTGCATCACACCACTTCCTGTTCTTGACAGCTTGAGAGTAACTCCTAGGCTCCACTTCTTCTTTAAGGTTCGCAAGAAAACCTTTGTAGGAGTCTGGAAAACGATCATAAGAGACAAAATTCTCTATGGGATAGACCATACCCGAGTCAGCCGAGGGAGTGGAGTGATTGGAGACAAGGGAGTGGTCGTGTATTCTAGTGGCATGACATACATAATCATGTAGATATGCTAGTGGATGCTGATCTCTAATGGGTCTTTGTGAAATATGGCTTCCAACTTCAGTCTTATTTGAGTATTCACTCTCTCTGTGACAATCTGCTTCTTGAACCGTGAGCCCATGTGTTGCTTCTTGCTTATTTGATATTTATTGATTCGCTTGGTCCAATATCTGCCTCAAATCCCCTCGAATGATTGGGCCAATTCTCTTCATGAAAATGTTGCTTCCCCTCACTTTCTTGCCAATGAAAACTGGACTCTCACAATGCATATGAATTCTTGGTGAATTTGTGAAATTCACCTTCACGAAATGTGACATCTCTTGAGACAAATACTTCGCCCGAGTTGAGATCAAAAAGATTTCCATCCCTTTTGCCCGAAAGGATAACAAATGAAGATACATTTTCGACTCTGCTCACCAAATTTATCTCGAGACTTCTAGTGTGCATAACAAACAGACCCAAATATTTTGATGTGACCATAATTTGGCATATGACCAAACAATAGTTCATAGGGTGTTTTTCCCAACAAGAGTGGTGTCGGAGTGTGATTGATCAAGTAAGCAGCAGTCATAATGCATTCACCCCAAAATTTCATTGGTAGGTGTGATTGAAACTTAAGGGCCCTTGCCACATTAAGAATGTAGCGGTGCTTTCTTTCCACTCTCCCGTTCTGTTGTGGAGTCTCGACACAAGATGTTTGATGTATGATTCCTTGGTCGGTAAATAATGTATGCATTAGTGTGGAAACAAATTCCCGACCATTGTCACTCACAATTTTCACTTTCTTCTCAAATTGTGTTCCTAACATTTTGTAAAATCTGACCAAGTTTTCATATGTTTCATCCTTGCTTCTCATTAAAAAAACCCAAGTGCCTTGACTATAGTCATCAATTATCGTCAAAGAGTAACGACCACCGGACGAGGAAGGTATACTATAAGGGCCCCAAATATCACAGTGAATGATCTCAAAGCACATAGAAGCTCTACTCACACTACTTGAAAAAGGAGATCTAGTTTGTTTAGCACGCAGACAAATATCACATAGTCCATCATCCTTCTTATTTATCGAAAATTCTGAAATTGAACTCATTACTTGACGAGATGGATGACCGAGTCGATTGTGCCACAAGTCGTAGTCTCTACTTTTGATGGCCAAACTAGCACAAATCGGCACCACTCGTCGAAGATGATAGACCCCTCCCCGTAGTTCACCCACCCCAATCGGCGTCCTTGAAATAGGGTCTTGTAAGATGCAAAGATCACGAAGAATTGTTGCTGAGCAATCAGCCTCCATTGTCAATTTCCCGATGGATATCAAGTTACAAGCCAATCCGGGAATGTAAAGAACTTGTCATAAAATCAATCTTTGACTGAAGTAAACTTGGCCCACCATTTTTGCATATATCAATTTCCCATTTGGAATTTGTATAGGGATTCCCTCCTGAAGCCTTCTGGGGCGATCGAGAAAATCCAATCGCTGTCATGTGCATAGATACTCCGGAGTCAAGAATCCAATCCATATATGAGAATCCATTAAAATTAAATTTGTTACCTGATATCTCATTTGATGAAGGTTTCAAGCTATTAACCAGGGCTAATATCTGATCGTACTGCTCGTTGGTCACATTTGGCACTGATGGGCTTGCTTCTTGTCCTCCGTATAAACCCAACGCAGATGATGAGCCGTTTTGACTGAGGCCCTTTGTACTTTGCCCATTTCCCATGTATGAATGGGCTTTTCTTTTGTCGTTGCAATCAATGGGCCCCATTTGACACATTTTAGTTGCAGCCCCTGCCATATGGATTGTTTCCTTCCCTGATACTGAATCATCAGCTTCAAGACCATCTTCGGCTTTCGCAGAAGCTGCGATACCACCAGCTGCACTCCGACCGGCTTTTCTTCCTTATGTTCCATTTCGATGCTCCCAGTTCTTCGCGTACCCGATTAATTCATAACACCAGCTTCTCTCATGGCCGGCTTTGCCGCAGTGGGAACATTGTGACTTATTTCCTCCTTGATTTGTTCTGCCACCGGTTTTGCTTCTGCCTCCTGTTCGTCCTCCTTTATTGACATAAAAGGAACTGAAATCAGTCTTATCTCCTGCTTCAAGGGTGACCATTCTTCGACGTTCCTTCTGGACTATTATGGAGTAAGCCTTGCTTAGACCCGGAAGAGGCTTGAAACTAAGGATTTGGTAGCGAATGGTCCCTAATGTCTCCTCGTTGAGACCCATGAGAAACTGGTACAACTTCTTTACTTCGTTCTCTTGTGCCAGATCTTTCGAAGCTCCACATGTGCAAATCGTCTTCTGGGAATAATCGTCAATCTCGTCCCAGAGACCCTTTAGTTTCGTGGAGTAGCATGATACCGACAGTCCTTCTTAACGAAGTCGGCCAATCTCAGTTTTCAGTTGGAAAATCCGGGGAGCATTCCCTTGAGAAAATCGTTCTCTCAAGTCATCCCACAGGGCTTTGCTTCCTCTGCATATGCAGCACTGCTTTGGAGACTCTTGTCTAGGGAATGAGGGATCCATCCAATGACCATAGAGTTGCAAATGGTCCAGAGCTCGTGTTCTGGATCTTCCACATCTGGTTTCTTCAAGGAACCATCAACGAATCCGAGCTTGTTTTTAGTGCTCAACGAATTCTTCATCGAACGTGCCCAAGTAGAGTAATTGTCACCCGTAAGGAGGCATGTGACCAGTGGAATCCCTGGATTGTCAGAGGGATTCAATTGGTAAGGTGACGGAGATTAGATTTTTCTGATGCTGCTTGACATGATTGACTAGGATGAATGGAGCGGCTCTGATACCATGTAAAGTTTTGACAAGAAAGAAAAGGAGAAATCAAATTGTTTCTGCAATCTCAATCTTTTGTTACAATTGAGCTTCAAAATATATACAAGAGTAAAGAGACAAAGTAATAAAAGACTACCCAATGAATGCTTCTCTTAGGCAGTAGTGTAATCAACTAAGACAGCTAATCCACAGCTAATCCTAATTAATTAGGTTAGATACAACTGTTATCCGTCATAGTTAACGAACAGTTGGTCGGCTGTCGGAAAATTCCCGAGCATGCATAACTTTATCATATGTATCTCTCAAACCGTATGGAATTATGAGGCACAGGGTCCCTCAAAAGAAACCCATTTAAAGAACGTTCAAATAGCCCAGGTCTTATTGAAAAATATGCTTCATTGGGTTATTCAAATATGACCTGGAATTGACATATCAGATTCATTTCAAGTTCAGCTAACTAAATTTAAAGAGTCATATCTCTTGGAACAAATACCGTCCTCTGTTTATCACAGCACACTAGTTGATTCCACTTTATGAGAACCAACTAAAACTACACTTATCTGTTGATTAGATTGAACTTGAAACCTGTGAATTTGGTTCAGTATCTTCGTGTTACTCTGCTCTCTAAGTTTATAGAATGGCTGTGCTGCATATTGATGAAATTGATAGCTTGACAGAAGCATTTGTTCCCTATAAACACCAGTAATCCCCTGGCAGACCGATAATTTTGGTCTACACCGATATGCCGGTTCAGGGTCGCAACACGTTAAGACCATGCTTGGGTCGAAGCTTACCGGAACCCCTCTTATTGAGTCGTGTAAGTTCAACGACAATGAGTTGATTCTCACTAACGAGAATGTTGTGTACAGGTTGGAGAGGTGTGTGCTAATTCTGGGCATAGAAGAGATTTGGATCCATGTATAACTCAAGGAAGAAGCTGACGAGAGGATCAAGATGGTGGATGAGGCCACTACCCAAGAACTTGGCGAGAAGCTGGAGGAGTCGTCCGTGCTATTTGCTAGCCCAGACGGGCCGAGATGAAGGACTTGTACGCAAAGTTCAAAGTTCCCATCAATCTTCGAGGAGGATCGGTTAAAGCTGCTATCAGAGTGTCGAGTCAAGTACATGATTCTTCTCTGGCGTAATTTTTCCCAGGGCTTTTGGCAACTTTTACGACTCTGATCACCACAACAGACTGCTGGTATCGATGATGCTGTTCAGCAATCTACTTTACGTTTCTATGCAACCGGCCACATGTGGACTTCGCCTCTCAGAACATGTAATATCAACTTAAACAACAGGATCAGCAGAAGAATTCTGAGGTTGCCAGAGGTTTCCAAAAGCAGAATCCACTGACCGAGTAAACTCGAACGGACCTGGTAATGCTTAAAGATCACCGCTATGCCCGGGAAGCATTTCGAATTCCAAACATGGAAGCAAGCAAACATCCTCGACTTATATCCAAAACAATCCTAGAATCTAAGCTTACGCATACACTAGAGGGCAACTGTCATCATGTACCAGAGACATTACATAGCTAACCAGAAACAATAAAACCACACCAATGCAAGATTCAACCAAGTAAGAAGAACTTCAGATTAAGAGTACTGCAAAGTGATTGAGAAGCCTTAACATCAACAACATCCGTGTTCTTCCAACAATCGAAAAGAACAGGACAAACACGCAGCATAAACTTTTAAACTTTTTTCACCATTGATGCTTCTGCCTCTAAAAACCCGATCTTGAACCAAGCAAAATGATACCCTCAAACTTCAAGAAATAGGATCAAATACCTCCCTCTTCTTCCTAACTGATAGGTGCCGCCCAAATTCTCGAGGTCGGTCTGCCAGCAGTTTACAAAATCGAAAGGGAAATTTTTTCGATTCGGTGAATGCTGTAGTAACATGAGATCAACAAGAATCTTATATCCATCGGGGCCCAGCAAACCATCCAGTGTCGGAGGCAATTCCTAGTTCAATCGAGTGTACGGAGGCGTTCTCATGGGCTGACTTCCGACAACGGAGAACAAGCCACCCTCATTGGCGCTCTCTTCATCAACATACACATTCTCGGAGTTTCGGAAAGCTGCGTGCAGCCCCACGATGACGACCACTATCACCAGAGACACGAGCACGTTCAGGCCCACATGGGTGAGCAAGAGAGCTATGATGGTGACGAGGCTGAGCCCCACGAGGACGATCCTGTCGTCGATGCTGTGATTGAGGATAACTAGGGTTTGGTCGCGGGAGAAGTAGAGCCAGTACCAGGCGACGAAGACGACGATGAAGACAATCAGGGAGACGGGGTGCCAGAGGAGGCTGAGGAAGAGGACGGCGAGCATGATCATAGCGTAGTTGACGCGGAAGTGGTTGAGGTTCTTCCTGATCCGGGACATGGCGTCGGCGCCGCTGTAGGGAAGGGAGAAGGAGGCGACATCGAGGAACTCGCGCCAGGGGCGGCGGGTGGCGAGGAACTCGGTGGCCCGCGAGGAGTAGGAGACGGGGGTTGTAGGGGCCCGCGTGTAGGTGGGGCTCTCGCTGTTGGCCGCCGGGGCGGAGGCCCCATACGAGGCAGAGGGCTTAATCGACATTGCCCTGTCGTTATCGTAATCCGCAGATCTACACGCACCCGCACAGAGAGGAGGGGAGATCTACGATGGAGAAGAGGGAGGAGGAGAGGGCTTGGCTGTGGGAAATGTTCATGGCTGTCTAAGGAAGGGAAGACATTTGCAGAGTTGACGCCTACGAGATGTGCTCATCAATGGCTTCTTTCCCACCCCATTTTTATTTCCATTCTAGGCAAACGATAATTAATTTAAAAAAAAAAAAATATATATATATATATATTTTTTTTGGGTCCTTACATTGCCTTAAGTAAACTATAATTAATGAAATTAAAAAATTATGCTTTTAATTCTCAAATTTTCATATTTTTATTATTTTTTATCTAAATTTTTTTTATCATCCATATCTCACATTTCAAATTTTTATCATTTTAGGCAAAATAAATATGATTTGGAAGCAAACTGAACCAAAATGTGTAACCCAAAATAAATATAATTTTTATCATTCAAATCATTAAAGAAATACACATATTATGAGTTACCTGGTTTGATTAATTTGTTTAATTAAGTTATGAACTTTAAACTTAAATTTTATTTTTATTTTATTTAATTAAAAATTAGAAAATATGTTCGATCCGGCTAATTATAATTAACCAAACCAAACATATCAAGTATCTAACTTAACCTCTTCTTAAAAAATTGAACGGTTAGAGAACTAGTTCGAGTGATTCAATAATTTTTTAGCGGATTTTCGATTATTTGATTTTTTTTGAAAACCCTATTTGTTATAATTTAATTTTTATTTTTCCATGTCAGAAATAAAGTTACTGACCAATTTCATGTAGATAGGGTGTGCATATTCGGCACTTGGAAACTGAACCGTTAGCCATGCAAGCTAAGCTCAGACCATATCTCAATCACGTGATTCCTCTTTTTCCTCGCTTCTCCAACAGAAGCACTTGGCGAGATGATTATGAGTAGAGAAGCTTTAGCGGCCAATACAGAACATGTGCATTCTCCCTTTTTTTTTTTTTTTTTTTTCTGTACATCACCCAGAAACAAAAGTTCAAATATACTCGCTCAAACAAATTTCTAGCTGGATTAGCTAAGGATATGATCAACCATGGTTCTGCCTCATTGAGACTCTCTTCCGACCATGTAAAGATCCCATAGAAAATGAGTGTAAGCCCATAATAGACTAAATCCAAATTCAAGCAGAATCAACCAAGACATAACAAACCAACCGTTATTCTGCCTCCGTGAGATTCTTTTCTGACCATGTAAAGATCCCATAGAAAATGAGTGTCAGCACATAATAGACATAATCAAAATTCAAGCCGAATCAGCCAAGTCATAACCAACCAACCAACCAACCATTATCCTGCCACATTGAGTTTCTTTTTTGACCATGTAAAGGTCCCTTAAAAAATGAGTGTCAGCACATAATAGCCTTAATAAAAATTCAAGTAGAATCCACCAAGACATAATCAACCAACCATGGTTCTGCCTCATTGAGATTCTTTTCTGACCATGTAAAGGTCCCATGGAAAATGAGTGTCAGCACAGAATATCTTCACACAAAATCAAGAAAAAAAGCCATCCATTGACAAAACCCGCAGAGATCAGAAAAAGAAAGAATTTTTTTGAACCCTCTGCCTGCTTCACTTAGTACCTTTCATCTATAACCTTCCATCATGGACCCGTTAGCCTCTCAATGAAGTGAACCCACAGCCCACCAGCAACCTTCCAAATCACCTCTCAGTCTGAGATTGGAATTCACTGCACTGCGCTAGGTAGGTTATTTCTTTCCTTGATCAGTGCCATGGAACTTTCTTCCAGCTTCAACAGCCTCTCTGTGAATATATAATAGGGAAATTAAGTAAGCAGGCAAATTTGATGAAAATCAAATATGAAAGATCCTATGGACTGATTCAGTGCTCATTTTGAGCTTCCAGGTAGACATCTATACAGATATACACATACATATGCATCGAAATATTCTCCAGCATTTATGCTTGGCTACAGTACCGGGAACAGAAAGTTAAGGGAGAAAGGTTTGAAGAGGACTGAAAAGTCCAACCTGAAAGCATTTACGAGCTCTTTATTTTCGGGGTCGAGCTGAACACCCTCATAGAAGGAATTTGCTGCCTCATCAAACCTCTGCAGTAAGCGCAAAGCTGCTCCTTCACGATAGCAAGCCTTAGGCCAATCAGGCCTGAGCGCTCTACAGGCCTTTGCATCAGCCAGGGCCTGCTCAGCCTGTCCCAGGCGAATCCAACAAAGACTTCTATTGGAAAGTAAAGTCCCATCATTTGGGTCAAAATCTATTGCCTGTCAAAACGCCACAAAATAAAACAGATGATCACCTAAAGCCATACAAATTTTTTTCCTATAAATATATGGGGAGATGCATGATGAAATGAAGAAACTGAAATCTTGATTCAATTTGGAATCTGATAGTAACAGATATAGGCAGCTGGCCACTGGTTGAAATCATGGATTTAATAAACGCAACCTGTGTATAAGCATCAATGGCTGTTTGAAAGTCCTGTCGCTTAAAGGCTTCATCTCCCCTTGATTTTGCTTCTGCAGCTTTCTTCTTGGCTTCTGGACTCACCTGAGAAAGTGCACACACATGAAACATGGATTTTTGTGATTTGCCATTCAATCCAAACTTTATTCACTTGAGGAATCTGCTATTTAACTCGTATGTCTTTGGCCATCACCTTTTTTCAAATTGGTAAAGAAGCCTTTATTGATTACTCATATTCACATGCAAAAAAGCCACCTTTTTTCCATGTTCAAAATAAGCTATTTCAGTGATAATCAGCTAGAATGGTGAAATTCACCTCTGGGAGGCTTTGGTTTGTTGATGCAATATCCTTCCGGGCCTTTGTCTCCTGAAGCTTTCTTTCTTCCTTCTGACCATAGAGCATTGAATGAAAAATATTACACCAAGAGGCACAGTAAAATGAGGGGAAAAAATCAACAGATTATTGGAATGCCCCCTTAATGGGAAATGACTGCAATTGAGGTCCACAATCTTGTAAGCTTGAGGTAAATAAAGATAACTGTTTTCCTACCAAATCAGTACCTGCTGTTTGCTTGACTCAGACTGCATATATTCGATAACGCCATCAACAGTCCACTTGGGGATAGATTCAATCCGTGAGGTCACTGGTAGAAGAGCCTCCACAGCTCCACGGTTGTCTCTTCCAGCTGCAACCTGAATAGGCTTCACACCTTCCTGTGACAACAAGAATCCAGCTAATCAAACTCATTTTTCTCAAGTTATCACAAAATATAGGTGAAGAAAAATAGGGGATATTACAGCACTATTTTTCATTCAAATGAAAAAAGAATTGGTGGACCTACCTCATCAGCAATATTAGGATCAGCTCCGGCTTTTAACAAGCAACTAATGATTTCAAGATTCCCACTGTCGGCGGCAATGTGCAAGGGGGTCGCTCCACCAGCAATTATGTTGACATTAGCACCAGCCTGCATTTAGTACACCTTTAAGAATCAGTAAAAGAAGCTAGCAAGCGTTGTTAATGATTCACAATTTCAAATTAGAAATGGTAGAGGTTACTGGGACATTTTTTCCGACTATAATAAAAGGAACTGCCATTGAGGGAGGCAGTGAAAAACCTACCGTAGGCACTACTAATGAACCAATGCACATTTTCTATATGAAATCCATACATCATGAAGATAGATTACATATTAGTAAGAAGAAAGTCCAGAACCTTCAGCAGCAGCTCTACGCAGGGGAGTGACCCAGCCGCCACGGCAGATAACAGTGGAGTGATACTATCATCAGTTTCAGCATTTGGCTGCAAGAGAAGATAGAAGACACATGCCACATGTTTAGAATCATTATCCAGTACTGGCATATGGTGAAAAATTTAAAATACATCAAAAAAGAAGAAAATCTTAGTTGATAGATAAGAAATTCTTCAACTTTCTGTCATCTTCTCTATATTCTCAAACCATAGCATATATTTGTCTTTTGTATTTTTCTTATAGCATCTTTTATGCTTTTTATGCATATTTTATATCTAGCTGATCAAAGTACTATATATTGAATTTTTTTTTTTTCACAGCCTTCTACTTGAACAAGGAGCCTCCCCTAGCTTCTGAATAGCTGGAAGAAAGACCTAGACTCTATACCCGATTGACATCAATTACCACATACGTACATACACGAAGACAAACCTACATTAGCCTTGTGCTCTAAGAGAATCTGCACAGCATCAGGCTGGCCATGACCGGCAGCCCAAATTAAAGGGGTCCCAGCATCACTTTGAGATTCAACATCTGCTTCTCTCGAAAGTAAGAACTTTAACAACTCAATATTCCCTATACACAAGCAAGTGACATTGTTATGAAAAAGATTGCTGATTCTGTTAACATTTTAAGATACATGACTAGCGAAAAATGGCAATTCCAAATAATCTAGGTTGAAACTCACCAATTCCAGCAGAATGGTGAAGAGCAGTTGCACCTAAATCACTAGGTATAGATGGATCAGCACCTTGCTCGATTAGGTATTTTGATGTCTCAGTGTGACCTTGTCGAGCAGCATGAATAAGCGGAGTATCACCTATAAGAAACAGAGAGCTTAGTGAATTCGAAATAAAAATGAAAAAAAAAAAAATTACAAAGGTAGCATAACCAACTTCCATGACTAATATCATTGCAAATTACACATTCAAATTCTGTTTGGGCAACATACTTTCCTCCAGGGAAAGACATGGACAAGACACTCTAAAGCACCGATAAATAAAACTAACTTAGAGATTGCACAAACCCCAAGTTCTTCAGATCATCTACCCAATCTAACTGTAAACAGTACAAGAGCCCTCACATAATATCCGCCCATGCAAGAATTAGCTCTGCAAGTTCTGATGAAATCTTACCTAAGTCATTTTCTCCTCTCATATATTGATAAATATTCTTAGTTCAGCTCCTGAGTTTTTCGCTCACTCACCCCAATTCTGACTACTCAAATACTGAAATCACCATGATTAAGATTCCAATTTCATAAAACCAGTTGCAAGTGCTTGTTTTTCTCAAGGAAAATGAAAAAAAAAATCAGAATGCCTCAGAAAAAGAATAATGGAAATTTACAGTACCATCTTCATCTGTTGTGTCAACATCAAGCTCCAGTTCCTCCAACAAATACTTGCAGACATCAGTCTTGCCCTCTCTTGCTGCAAAGTGAAGCGCCCCTCGCTTGTTTGCATCTTTAACATCCGCCACCGTTCTTGCTATCCCCTTGCCATCGTCAAGTTGCGATGCTAATTCTGCCCACAACATCACCAGCCAAAAACTAAAATCTGGTACTCCAATGGCCGCCGCAGAGATAAGCAAAACACAGAAGGAGAAATCCGAAGGACCTACTCTTGAGCAAATCAAGATTCCCTGTTTGAGCTGCATTGAGAAAGAGCTGGACTTTCTGCCTCACTGCAACACAACCGCAAGCAACTTAAGCACGCATCCAAACACGCAATCCAAGAACCGACAAAGTATTGTCACGAGGAACTATCAGTTCCAGTCAGCAGGATAACATTGCCGAGCTAAAACTTTGCTATCAAATTCAGCATTATCTTGGGACGCAAGGAGAGAGTGAGAGAGAAGAGAGACCTAAGAGAGCATCGGAGGCATTAGGAGCCATGATGAGAGGCTTAGATCACTGACAGACGAAACCTTCACGAGCTTTGCTCACTCGCTGCAAGAAGAAGCGATCGGGGTTTTAGGGTTTTAGCTTGACAGGGAGGAAAGGAACCAGGCGCTTAGAACTTTCTGGGCTTCATCAGTGCACAGCGTAGACGGCAGGGGACGTTGAGGGGACCCCTGCCAGGAACGTTGTTGAGGTTCCTTTGAGATTTCAGATGGTAATTCACGTACGATTGTAAATAAAAGGGTAACTGGCTTAAAAAAAACATGTGGTTTATTGTATTTTCTAAAAAAGTCAAATTTACTAAAATTTTAAAAAATAAAATATGAGATTTTATTTTATTCTCAAATTAGATCACTCTCTCAAATCTGCTATTAAGTGTCTATATGGCGAGTCATACATAGCTTTTTTTGCCACGTGGTTAAAAGTAACACTTTTTTATTATTAACAAATTTAGACTAATTTATTAATCCTAAAATTAGCTTTTTCCCACACAGACATTTCCTTTCTATTAAGTAAAAAGGCATTTCCTTTTGGTTTCCTTGGTAAATTTACAGAGGGGTTCAATTGTCTCAGTAATTTAGAGATAGAGTTTATCGAGAATGTTGAGGTAGTTGGTGAAGGAGAACCAAATCTAGAGGGACAACCGAGGGTGAGATTTTAGTGGCGAACATTGAAGAAGCTCCTCAAGCGATTGAATACAATCTAGAGGGACAACCGAGGGTGAGATTTTACCTATTGAATACAAATTAAAACTAGTTTTGGTAGCTTGCATGGTGAACTTATTGCTTTATTTTCAGTCGCCAGATCGGTATCCTTACATAAGTTTGTCATGTTAAGTTGGTGGTGCTATTGTGAGATTACTTTTGGAGGTCCTCTCCTCTTCTTCACTTGAAAATAACAAAAATTTCAATATTAGAATAAATAACTTAAACCTCATTAGGTAGAAACTAAGGTATATCTTACTAGATTATTAAGCTCAACGATTCCTCAAGTCCTTTCAATTGCCAAGTCCTGTTTTTGTGTCTTAACCCCATACATAACCGACACTACACTTCCCCTCCCTTTCTATTGAGATCTTAGGATCGAAAGTGTTCCTGCCTATTGTGTCCAACCACTTAGATGTAGCCATCTTATTCCTAAGGGCCTAGAACAAGAGCATTTCCAAACATAAAGCTTGACCACGAAAGCACACAAATTTTGTGTCCAACTACCATAAATCCTCCATCGACAATGTTCAACAAATTTTGCTTCCATCCTTTGTTTAGTGCTCCCTATCCATATCTAGTAGGATATCCTTTATCAATTGAATACTCTTGCACCACATATTTGAATTGTGAACTTGACTCAATTACCATGTCTTTCTTGAATATCACATCTTTGTAATCGCTCATTGGATTTACATGCTATATCTTCCTCTTTCGCAATGACATGCACCTTCATCCTCACTACTATAGGGTATCAGGACCTAATCACTAGATTCAACATGCTCATAGTCATAGCAACTTGGTGCTGGATTTGCAATATCGTGTTGCCCCTGAATAGCTTCTTGCCCACTTGGACCTTCTCCATGTTGTACCTGATTCACTAGTGGTATGCTAATATACAAACCTGCTCGAAGCTCATCCATGAAGCTCCTCTTTATCAATATGGATTGATAATATTCCTCTTCCTTATCATCATCATTCTAAACTCTTTAAATTTTTAGAATCAGTTTGCTCCAATTGCAAGTATTCGAAATCATTATCAAAGCCATCATCTTTGTTTTCATAAGCATAAGTAGGACAATCATCAAAACCACCACCATTATTTTCATCCACCTCAGTCTTACTTCCTCCAACATACACGTCACCAAACCCATGTCTGATTCCAATTGCAACAATGTTCATTACCTCCTCATCATTAGCTATCTCAATCAGGCCTTGAGGCAAAGGTGTATTCGGTATTTTAAGCCACACCGTGTTGAGTTCTTTATAACCTAGTTCAAAAAGCACACCTTTTAACTCAAACCAAGACATTTTGTTTGAGTCTTGTCTGGTCACACTCCTTTGTCCGTCCACGTATTGCACCACAGGGTTGAATTACATTTTCCCACCATAATGCAATCTCATGTCAAAATATACATATCCATTCTGCAATAAAAAAAGATAGCTAGTTATTAAAGGACAAATAAAAATAAAAATTTAGTTAAGCATTCTATAAAAGGGACAACATCTTGAGTCGCATTTTCCTAGGAAAATTATACTTAGCCTAAAGAACTACATCATCTTCTACATTGCAAAGCAAATGTGACTATAAGCAGCAATAAACAAATTTGGATACAAGAATAAGGTACAATACAACTCGGTTTATTGGATTCTTGGCCTACGAAAGTGCAACAAATTCAGACAAACCTTTTGGATGTAGAATGACACTTACTAGAATAACTCACCTAATGGGCAATCATGTATAGAACATAAAGGAAAAACATCAACCAATGTAAAAACTAACTAATTTCATCAAATAAAATACCGAGATATTTTGGACAGTGATGTTTTCTTGAATAAGTTCAAATTCAAAGTGTGTGCTTAGGATAAAAATAAAGTTGGCATTAATTGGTAAATATATGTTTCGTTCCCAGCCATATTTCGAGGAGCAAACAGACACTCTTAGATAATGTAAAAATTGAGCCAACAAATGTGATTGAAAAAAGAAAAACGAGTCCATCGTAAGAGAAAGTAAACTTGTAGAAAGATTCTATCAAATAGTAGAAACTTTGGAAGAACGAAAATTACTGACAAACCTTTTGTTCCAGCCTCAATAGTTAAGTTATTTGCTTCAACCTGAGTAATTAGCCGCCTCAAAATCACCCTCTCCAACTCGACCAAGCACATGTTGTCTCAATCTCTAACAGGGGCTTCTTTTACCTCAATGATTGACTTGAAGTTGCTACAGATGATGAGAATTTGAAGCAAAGAAGACGTTCTTCATTGTTGACATAAAAGAACATGAATATGAAAAAAAAAAAGGTTAATTTTAGAAATGATTTAATCTAAATTTTTTAATAAATAATAATGACATTTTTAGCCACATGGGAAAGAAAAGCCACTTAAGATATGTCACATAAGCATTTAACAGTAGACTTAAAGGATTAGACTAATTTGGGAATGAAGTAAAACCACATGTTTTTCTTTTCAAATTTCAAATATTTGGCTTTTTTTTTGGGACAAGTGACAAATCACATACATTTTTATACAATTTACCCTAAATGGAAATGGGAAAATTGAAAAAATCGATTCAATTTGAATCGAAAAATTGTTCCAATTCAAATAAAAAATTGAATTTACAAGATTGGGATAAATTTAGATTGATTTTTAAGGTGGAAAAATAATAAAAAAAATTCCAAGATCCAATTCAAAAAAATTGCCAAGTAACTAGAAATTATGTAAAAATGTAATGTACTATTTAATATTCATTTTATTGTTAAATTTTGACAGTACAAATATTTTTTTCACTTTTATAAACTTCAGTTTTGATTGATATTTATGTTACTGAAATTATTAATATATTGAAATATTTATATTTTGTATTTATCATTTACTATAATGAGCTTCATTATATTATTTATTATGATATTAAAAAGTGGGTCCAAAAAATCACACAAAAAAACAAATTAAAAGTGGTAATTTCGTAATTCTTAAATGGTTGTCAGTATGGTTTTTTATGCTTAAAAAATGGACCTGGAAAAGTTAGGATTCAATAATTTACCCAAATAACTACTTGAACCCAGCCACTAAGACCTCTTAAATTCAACCAAAAATTGTTCCCAAATATTTAAAAAAGGGCTAATAACCTAATTTGGCTAGAATTCAGGTTAATTTCTTATTTTTGACATGGCATGTTCCCACTTAACCTAGGAAGGTATGATCTATGAAATATTTGTCCGTTTTATTAAAAAAATCTTAAAACGACTGATTTTTGTTAGTTTATGATACCACATTGTACTGTCATATGATATGCCCATTACACATAGTACTCTCTCATGTTAAGCACGTCCGTCAAACTAACGTTTTTATATGAAGTCGCATGTTAAATTGATTATGTTGACAAATGGAAGATAACATCGTAGACAGACGGACAATATGGGGCCCAACTTATTGAAATATCATTTATGCCCCTTATATCTTCTTTTCCAATTCGAAACATAAGGGCAGAATCATAATTTTATGAACATGATCGATTTATTTATGGTCTAAGGGGGATCCATCATCATATATTGACCCGCTTAGGCGACCTTGTACGTGAAAAATTCTAAACCGGAGTGTGTTTTCCACAAGGTAGTCTCCCGGAAACTCAATTAAATCTCCAACAATCCAGGCTTATATCTCGAAGTTTCACATCCGTCCGAGGATAAAATGCACCAGTACTTTATTGATATATATCGGATGCTTCGTCTTCACGTGCTGGGGATCATCCCCTGCAAAATCAAGACCTGGCAAACGAATGGCTTTGACAACATCTCTTAAAACATGATTGATGCAACGGAATCCGATGCATAAATTTATTCCTTGCTGGGTGTATGTATGGACAGGTACATTCCTTTTGCTGTTATTGAAAGGCCGTGTTCAATTTTTTTTAGCACGGGGCCACTATGTTCGTGTTTGTGCAAAGCAATATGGTTAGATCCACGAGTCCAGCTGGTAAGTCCATGTACAAAGTGCAAGTGCGTAGTTGATCATACCAACGGCTACACGCTCAAAGGGAGAATCAAGCTTCTGACCTCGTGATTTTTCATACTAGTCGGACGCACGTCCTATCCAATTAAGCTAACCATTAGGGACTTAGTTCACAACCTCTTTTGGTTTTGATCTGTCGGGAGTGTTTTGCTATCTTCAAGGACATGGAAGTACTTGCTTGGTACGTGGTTCCCATGAGCATGACAAGATTATCGGTTGGAAAAAATTTCATGAAATTTGAATGAGAAATTATTCTCATAAATTGAAGAAAAATTTATTAGATTTAAGTCTATAGGCATAATTTGTACAAGGTGGATTGGGTTGAGAAGAGGAGCCCATGAAGAGATTAATTCCACATAAGCCTCCAGCACAATGGAGAGAATTCAATCCCATATTCATTAAAAAAAAAAAAAAAAGGTATTTGGAATGGTTTATAAGAAATTAGTATTTGCATGTTGAATAACATCTTTGGTAATATTACACGAGTTACGCTCCTTTTGTGCAAGAATTAAGGTGTACTAAGATTCCTTATCTCATAGGATTCCAGTTGGATGGTTTAAGGTGTACTAAGGCAAATCGGCCTTTTTAATGGTCTGGTTCAACACATTCAAAGCCGGTTTAGGCCTTTAATTTTCGGTTCACTACCATTAAGTCACCAGCCCTCACTTTCACTGTAAATATAACATTTGTCCCTAAGTTTCAACACACAACTCGAGCATCATCTTCTCTCTACATTGCACCATAGTTTTTTGTTGGTTTCCCGCTTCGGTTTGGTTCTCTATCAAGCTTCGGGTTCTGTGTAACTTCAGGCTCTCCTCTACCATTGTATCCTAGAAGACTGATGTCCACACTTCCTCAGCACACTAAGAGGGGACGATTAAGTTTTAAGGAAACTGTGATCGCCACAGGTCTCGACAATCAGTACAATTTTATACTATTATATTATTTTAATTAGATTATTGTCTATTTCTATACTACAGTATTTGTAGCACGACTTAATGTCGAGAAAGAAAAAGATATTTCTGCCTATACTATTAAGATTGTAATTGTATCTATCTGAGATTATTTTAACTTATATTTATAACATTATCTAATTACCTAGGGTACATGCATGCGAGTTCCCATCAGCTCTAACCAGTTTAAAGCAATCCGAATCGAATCATTTGTTTTAAAAAAAAAACTCATTTCGATTTTAACTAGTTTTCGAACTAGTTTAAGGCTGTTTGATTATTTCACTTAATCGGTTCTAGTTCAAACTTACTGTGTATCGAAGTGATCCGGTTCTTTTGATTCAGTTCGATTTGAAACTGGTTCAGTATCCAAACCGATTTTTGCACACTCCTAATGACCCAATGGAGAAAGCACGGGCAGGGTAAAGATATCGATGTGTGGAGGGCAGAAATGTTTCTATTCAGCTACAAGTGTATATTTTGTGCGTTGCAGTATCCACATTACCCGTAAAATGATCTTGTCAGTGTTGGTGTAAATGATCTTTCCTTCGTGGCTGTGGTAAACCCTGAATCCAGAGCCGTTTGATGTTCCATCCGGCTCTAGCAATGCACTTCTTAGACTAGGAAACTGGAACTGCTCGATGTCGCATATTCGAACCTATTGAAACTCGATTCACATAATTATGTTCGATAAAAGGAACGAGAGAAGTTCCAGTAGAAAAACATTGAAAAGGGAAAATATTTGAAGATGAACCTGCTTCCATACAATAGTCGAGAATCGTTGACGCTCACGCTGCCCTATTGGTAGTAATGGAGTTGAGCTTGATCTGCAATACATAACTCATAGGTGTAACCTTTCGCTCAATACTAGAATTAGCAATTAATTGTTGAGATGGATTCGGAACTTATTCTTGGCCTAATTTGGAGGCAGGGATCCCGTGCTCCTCCAATTTTTGCAATGGTACATGCTATACGAGACCTTCTTTCACAGCAATAGAATATATATTTGACACACACCTATCGAGAGGATAACTCAAGTACAGATTGGCTAGTTAGGGAATTCCTAAATTTCCCTCTGGGTCTTCATTTCTTCGAGTCTCCATTGGGGACATTGCCATCTTCCTAGTTAGAGATATGATTAGGGTGCTCATACCTGTGTTTGTATAATATAATTTTATTATTATTTTGAGCCTTGCAAGAGTCAGAGCAAGTGTGGTTCTGCCTTCTAATTTTAGAAGTCTTGCCCCTATTATATATATATATACACACAACACACATACACAAATTAATATATATTTTAAAATTATTTTTATTAAATTTATTGGTACATTTGTATGAATAAATTGAATGCTATATTTTATTGTAACTGTATAATTGCAATTATTCAAAATTGATTTTATTACACTATTATTATAAATAAGTAAATTTATATAATAATTTAAATAATATTATATATATTTGTTAATTTTTTATATAAATTGGGTCACGAGTCGATCGATCGATGATGAGGGACAAGTTCGAATTTTTAAGGGTGATTGGGTCCAGGTACCCTATATTTTTTATAATATCCGGACCTTACCCTATTTAAGACCGGTTACTATAATTTGGAATCGGACCCTACCCAGTTGGTTTTAAGAACCGGACCCTGCTCGAAACATGTATTATACCATTGGTTTCGGGTACCCATTTGGAATCTAGTTTTCCATTAATAAATAAAAATAAAAATGTAAAATTGATTAATAAATAATTATCTAACAATTTTCTTACTTAATATACACAAACAATGTTGAAAATATCCAATTAATGCAATAGAAGAGGTGTTGCGTGATCGGCAAGACTCTTACCGTAAAAGAATGAAGATTATTAAATGATAAAATTACAGAAATGGTGAATTTCAAGAGACACTAAGGATTTGAATATGAAAATAAATGGATAGAATAAAATATTAAGATAAAATATTATAATTTCATATTTTATATTTTGTAAAAATATAAATATATATTTGTCGATTCCAGGTACCGGTTCCAGGTATCACTTTTAATGGAACCGGAACCGGAATCGGAATCTATTTTAACCGGTTCCTCATTTTTGTACCCTGAGCATACCCTATTCGCATAAGAATTTACCCGGAACTTACCATATCGGACAAGTTTCAACCGATTCCGCGTCACCCGTTACCCGTGCACACCCCTATAAATTTTCATATACTTGACCTACTCCGCCCCCCATTGCCACTGCTAGCTGCCTCCGCCGTTCATTCCTATAACAAATAGACACATTTCATCGCGAAAAAGAAATAAACAGGCACACCCCTCCCTCCCCTATTAATATCATTGAATCTTGATAAATTCTTTGATTCATCCTACTATAAAATATCAATATCAATTAAATTATAGCAAATTATTGAGAATTAAATTTCATGATTAATTACTACATGAGTTCATATCTCACCAGATTCGGAGTATGAAACTCATTGTCATATTATATATTGAGGAAAAATGAAACCGAAAAAAATTGTCCTTCTCTTGGTTAGTGAACAAAGTAAGGACGAGAGAATTCCACTAATATAAAATTGTTAGCTCGAGAATGGAAGAATAAGCCCGTCTCGTGATTAGTTATACTCTTCGCTCAAGTACGAAAAAAAAATGTCCGGTCCAAAATCAATTGTTCAGGACGTTCAAGAACACGTAACAAGCGTAAATAAAGATTGTCACAAATAACTACGTTAGAGTTAATTACTCAAAATGCAGTGGTGATACATGTAAGAAGTGTCGGGGTCTGGCGAACTTAACTTGGAAGTGATCAACATTCAAAATTCAAAAAAAAAAAAGGAGAAAAATGAAAAAGATTCTTTGTTTTCGTCATCTGTTAGCTAGAAAAGGATCCCGCAATTCTTCAACTTAAGAACGAATGACTGTCGCAATCGAGCAGCCGTATTATCTCGATCTAGTGATGAATTTGTCCCGCGAAACTTTGCTATCATTCGTTAACAGCGACCGGTATGTGAATGAGAGCGTAAACCGAACTATCAACCGGCCGTAGTATCAATCTATGCAAGAAACGGAGGGTTCATTTCCTGGAGCTCAGCCTCAAAGTGATCATTTCTGCATATCTTATTTTTCCCGTTGAGCGCCACCCGCTGTTAGTCCCGGTGCGAGCTGGTTTCTCAGTCGTGGATTTCCTCCATTCACAGTAACCAAACCCAAGACTTGCTTAAGAAGAAGAGACGTAAAACCACCTCAACCAATCCACGTAATCATATTTCCCAAATGAACTGTTAGGAACTCCCAGGGGGATTGCTTTCTGCTTGAGGCTGCTTGAGTGATATCTTCCTCTCTTCCCGACTCCTTTATCCTATGTTTCAGTGATATCCTGTCAACAAGCTAACTTGTTATTTGACGAGCTGTAAGTTTCAGGAAGGGACAGACAAGACACGGTAAGAACACGACTGCTAAAATTAGCTGCTTGCCGTTCCAACATCCTAGGAGTTTTCCAATCACATTCTTAACCATTCCCACAGCCTCCTCAGATTAGCCTCTGGTCCCAAATCTTTCCCAATTATGGGAAGCAAAGATTAGGGAAGAGAAGAGGCTCCATATCAATCAACTCAAAAAGAAACCAGAGAAGTTCACCTCAATTTTTTCTCTCTTGCCTGGTCTCATCCCCCAGGCGAGGTTCATTTAGAGACAGATGAACGTGTTCCAGTCCGTCCACGGACGGTTCGCCCCACGTTAACTCAGACCGGCTGAAGAAGACAGAGAGCCCCCTAGAGGACCATAGAAAGGCCATCAACACAAAGGCCGGCTTTGCTCTTTTTTCCTGCTTTTCCTCATTTCCTTTGCCTGATGAAGAAGAACAAAATGGGCAAGAATCCCGGAACGTTGCTTTCCGTCCTGTCGCTTGCCCTCCTGTTGAATCCGATCCTCGTGTCAGGATCAGAGTCGAAGCTCGTCCTCACCTGCGGGACGGGTGACAAGGGCAAGGATGCGGACGGTCGGGAATGGGAACCCGACACAAAGTACTTCACCTCCTCGAGCTCGACTCCTTTAACTGCATCCTTCCAGGACCCGTCCCTCCCCTCCGAGGTGCCCTACATGACTGCGAGAGTCTTCACGACTGAGGCGACCTATACGCTCCCAGCGAGTGCCGATAAGCGGTACTGGATTCGCTTCCATTTCTACCCAGCGACTTATGGTTCGCTCGACCCTAACGATGCATACTTCGATGTGATCGCCGGCGGAGTCAGACTCCTGAAGAACTTCAGCGCCGCAGAAACCGGCAGGGCCCTCACGCAGGGCTATATCGTGAAGGAGTACTCGCTTGTACCGACGAAAGCCGGTGTCATTAATGTGACCTTTACGCCCTCGAAGGAGCACCAAGGGTCGTTCGCTTTCGTCAACGGGATTGAGCTAATTCCAATCCCAGACATGTTCAGCTCGGCCCTCATGGTCGGGTTCAAGGACCAGGCGGTGGATGTCAAGGCCTCGAGCTTACAGACGATGTACCGGTTGAACGTCGGCGGACAATATATCGCTCCCACGAACGACTCTGTGCTGAGGACATGGTACGACGACACGCCTTATCTTTACGGGGCAAATGCCGGGGTGGCAACCCTGACAAATGATTCAGCTGGGATCGATTACAATGGTATGCCCCAGTATATCGCCCCCGTGGATGTCTACAGCACTGCTAGATCTATGGGTTATGACGGGGATCTCAACAAGAACTACAACCTGACATGGCAGTTCCAGGTCGATGCAAACTTCACTTATCTGCTTAGGCTCCACTTCTGCGATTACCAGGCCGAAAAGGTGAACCAGAGGGTATTCGATGTCTATATCAATAACCAGACAGCACAGGCTGGAGCCGATGTCATCGGATGGGCCACACACTCATCGGTGCCGGTGTACAAGGACTATGTTATCTACATCGCAGATGCAGCCGGGGATGAACAGATCACGTTGGCCCTCCATCCTTCGGTTGATGCAGACCCGCCGCCCGAGTTCTACGATGCGCTTCTCAACGGTTTGGAGATTTTTAAGATGAACGACCCGACAGGGAACCTAGCAGGCCCCAACCCGCAGCCTTCTCAGATGCTCCTTGAGGCCGAGGCCAAGGCAGCTGCTGAGGCCAACCGGGCCAAGGACTTCTCCTCTAGCACCAACATCCAGGTGATCGGTGGGGCTGCTGGCGGGGCAGCAGCCTTTGGGGCCATGGCGGCGATCTGCATGACTGTCTACATAAGGAAGAGGAGAGTCCAGGGAGTGGACTCCCACACCACCAGCTGGCTTCCCATCTCCGGGTTCTCCCACACGAATGGCAGCAAGTCCCACGCCTCGGTCACGAGCCACCTCTCGTCGGAGGCTCAGGGGCTCAGCCGCCGCTTCTCGCTGACCGAGATCAGACAAGCTACAAAGAACTTCAACGAGTCCAACGTCATCGGCGTCGGAGGGTTCGGGAAGGTCTACAAGGGAGTCATCGATAAGACAACCAAGGTTGCGATCAAGAGATCGAACCCGCAATCCGAACAGGGAGTCCATGAGTTCCAGACTGAGGTTGAGATGCTCTCAAAGCTGAGGCACAAGCACCTGGTGTCTCTCATCGGATATTGCGAGGAGGACAATGAGATGTGCCTCGTTTACGATTACATGGCTCGTGGAACCATGAGGGAGCACATCTACAAGGGCAACAACCCGCAGCTGTCGTGGAAGCAGAGGCTCGAGCTCTGCATCGGAGCGGCCAGAGGGCTCCATTACCTGCACACAGGAGCGAGGTACACGATCATTCACAGAGACGTTAAGACGACCAACATCCTCCTGGACGAGAACTGGGTCGCCAAGGTCTCCGACTTCGGGCTCTCGAAGACGGGGCCAAACATGGATAAGGGCCACGTCAGCACCGTGGTGAAGGGGAGCTTCGGGTACTTGGACCCGGAGTACTTCCGAAGGCAACAGTTGACGGAGAAGTCTGATGTCTATTCCTTCGGGGTGGTCCTCTTCGAAGCCCTCTGTGCCCGGCCAGCCCTGAACCCGAACCTCCCCAAGGAGCAAGTCAGCCTCGCCGATTGGGCTCAGCACTGCATGAGGAAGGGCACCATCGAGGACATAATCGATCCCCACATCAAGGGTAAGATCAATCCCGAGTGCCTCAGTAAGTTCGCCGAGACTGCACAGAAATGCCTCTTGGACGCCGGAACGGACCGGCCCTCCATGGGGGATGTCCTCTGGAACCTGGAGTTTGCCCTCCAGCTGCAGGAGAGCGCCGACGGCTCGAGCCACTCAACGAGGGAAAGGACGAGTGACTTCGACGAGATAAGCCTGGCGGAGAATGATGTTCGGCTCCACATGAAGAACCTGAGCCTCGGGAGCGAGCACGAGATGGGCCAGGAACCGGAGGACGGGAACCCGGCTGAGATCTTCTCGCAGATTTCGAACCCGACAGGGAGATAACTGAGGGAAACATGAAACATCAGAGATTCATCTATTCAAGTTTCTCTATTCACATGCTATTATTCTCTTCTGGTATGAGTCGACAGAATTGCCGGCCGTATGAACAAAACAGCAGCCTCTTGAGCGCTCACCCATGACTTGGATTCCGTAGCTATTTTCTGGTTCTCTCCCCCTGTACTCCATGAAAGACAATTCTTACGAAGTGGCATAACTTAGTATTACTTTATTTATAATGTTTTCCTCTCCAGTAAGTAGAAACAACACCGGAAAACTGGTCGATTCAAGTCTTTGCTTCTAGATTTTAGCTTACGTTTGATATGGAAAAATAAAAAGGAATGGAATGGAATAGGTTTTATAGCATAACACATGAAAAAAACTTACTAAACTTTATGTTCATTTTGAAGATATGAAAAAATATAATGGTGAGAAGTGAGTGAAAAGTGATGGAACAGCTTAATGAAATGAATATAATAAATTTTATAAGTACAATCAAATAAGAAATATATATAATAAAAAAAAAGTTTGAAATGGTGACTATGCTGTGGAATTGCCGAGGACTGGGAAATGAGTAAGCACTCAATACTGCTAGGGATCTTGTGGAAGTGGATCAACTAGAATGTAATTCTAACGAATGCCCCTTGAAAGAGCCTTAACTGTGGTGAATCAGTTTCCGTTTGATGGATGATTCGCCACGGATACAATTGGAATACCCGACGCCTCAACGTGAGAATCTTGGAAGCAACAGAATAGGAGAGGAGGTGCCTGCAATTATAGAGGTAAAAAAATACTCATAAACCTTGGCTGCTATATGCCATTTACGCAACTCCTAGATCGAGGGAACGAAAAATTTTATGGGAGAATTTAGAAGCAATCTCATCTTCTGTGGGATTTCCTTGGGTTGTTTTTGGGGATTTTAACGCTTATCACAGGAGGAGAAACTAGGAGAATGCTTAGAACTTGGTTAAAAGCCCTTCATTTTAATGACATGGTTAACTGTATTTTAACTGACTTGGGTTTTGCAGGGTCCCGCTTTGCATGGATGAACTTTCGGCCATCTAGAGAACTTATCCAGGAGAGGTTGGACAGAGTGTTGGCCAACCCCTTAGGGGGGCAAATTGTTCCCTGAGGCGGAAGTTAAGCATCTCCCGAGAGTCCACTCTGACCATTGTCCAGTTGTTCTCTTTTCCAATCCCATATTGAGACCTCTGGGCAAAGGCCTTTTCAGTTTGAGATAATGTGGATGAATCACCCTTCCTTTAAACAGCTTGTGCAAGATTCTTGGAATGAAGGGAGTATTGTTTTGAGGTCTTCCATTGCTAACTTCATTCCAAGAGCGCTTCTGTGGAACAAGAAAATGTTTGACAACATTTTCCATCAGAAAAAACGAGTGCTGGCTTGGCTTTCGGGCATCCAAAAGGAACTCGCAGAAAGGCCCTCTAATTTTCTAGTCTATTTGGATAAGTATTTAAGGATAGAGTACCAGTTGATTACCAGGGAGGAAAGGGAGTTATGGTTGCTCAAATCCCGTACAAACCAGTTACTTGAGGGAGAAAGGAATACAAAGTTCTTTCATACTTCTACCCTTACTAACCGTCATTTTAACAAGATTTTTGGGCCTAACAAATGAGAATTATATATGGTGCTTTGAAAAAGGTGAGCAAGTGAACATCGTCCAAAGCCTCCTTAAGCAATTGTTTTCCACTGAAAAGCTTGTTTCTGAACCGTTTGATCGTCAAGATGACTTGGTCAATGGATCAAATCCCATTGTCGATCAGAGCAGCTTTCCAGGATCGGGTCTTTGAGCTAGAGGTTCTTGGTGCTCTTAAGTGCCTAAAACCAAGGAAAGTGCCGGGACTTGATGACTTACACCCAATCTTTTTCCAAAAGTATTGGGATGGTGTGAAACATTGCGCCATTTTCTTTCTAAAATAGATTTTTGAGGACAGAAATTTTCGGAAGGGACCAATGACATCATTATCTCTCTAATACCCAAGAGGCCTAACTAGAAAATGATTTCTCAATTTCGTCCAATCAGTCTATGTAATATGAGTTACAAAATCATCGCAAAAACTTTGATCCGTCGCATGCATCCTTTTTTAGATATTTTAAGTGAGTTTTGTCCCAAGAAGGAGGACAGTGATCTTACTAAGAGAAGTTGCCTCTATTCTCAATCAAAAAAAGAAAAACCAGTGTGATGATTGTTGCATTGGACTTGGAAAATGCTCATGACCGATTGGAATGGAGCTTTATTAGAAAAGTCCGCATGTTTTTTGAATTTCTTGAAAATTTTGTGAATCAGGTACTTCATTGTGTGTCTTCCAAGATTTGGTCCAATGGGGAAAGGCTTGAAATCTTTTGCCTGTCCCATGGAATCCGCCAACGCAATCCGACATCTCGATATAGAATATCTCTCTCTCATGATTGAAAACGAGGTGGATCGGGCAAATTGGAGAGGTATCCGTTTGACAAGGGGTGGCCCGATTTTCCCATCTGTTCTTTGCATATGACATTTTACTCTTTAATACGGTGGACAATTCGTCATGTGAGGCAATTAGTGCAGTGCTGAGATCGTTTTGCTCAATGTCTGGTCAGAAACTCAGTGCATCAAAATCGGGCATTTGGTTTTCAACAAACTCTTCCTCACATTTAAAAAACCAAATTTCGGCTCTCCTTAATTTTTCGGAGGTCTCTTCCTTAGAAAAATAATTGGGATTCCCAAATGATTTATCACCAACTCGCACAAGTCCTTCTGATTTTCTAGTAGAGAAAGTCAAAGAGAAATTGGATGCTTGGGAATCAAAATATTTGTCTTTACTAGGAAGAGCTATTTTGACTAAAAATAGCTTTCCAACCCATAAAATGCAATGTACAGCCATTCCCCAGAGAACTAGTGAAACCTTGGATAGGCTGAATAGAGATTTTCTTTGGGGATCTACTGAGTCACTATAGAGATGCATAGGAAATGCATGTAGTTGGGAGCGTGATTGTCACTATACCAAAATTTGAAGGGGTCTGGGAATTCCATAAGCCGGGGGAAGAAATTTAGCTTTACTTGGGTCCTTAACTTGGAGACTGATGAAAGATGATAGACCATGTGCGAGGTGTTATTTGGATGCTAGGGGGCCTATATCTAGGGGATTCACTTTGAACATAAAAGCAATAGAATTAGGAAAACATGTGTAAAGCATGGGACTCAAATGGGCCATTGGGGATGGATCTAGCATAAACTTCCTACATGACAGAGGGGTTGGATCAGTGTATTAGGAGATCCTTTCATGGACCAGTGTTAGAGAGGGAAAATAACCTAGTCCCAGTAGAACTGATTAATTGGGATGGTTCTTGGAACCTGTCCAATTTGTCCTTCACAATACCTGATGCGATTCGTGATTTAATGAGGGAAATTCCAAGATCCAATATTGGGAATATCCGAGACAAACAATTCTTGGATCATTTGAAGGATGTGAAATTCTCCACCAGTGTAGCTTATGACCTGTTGTGTGGGACAGAATTAGTGTCAAAGGAATGGAATTGGCTTTGCCAAACCAAAGCACATCCTAGGGTTACCCGTTTTCTATGGCTCTACTACCATGGGAAAGTTCCAGCAGTGGAACATCTTTGGCGACCGGGATTAAAAATTTCTCCCACATGTTAAGTATGCCAAGAGGAGGACTTAAGGCATACCTTGAGGGAATGTCCGAGAGCCCGAGTTTAAGTTACTCATCTATGGGTGGATTTGGTATAATTATGAAGTCTATGAGAAGCACTTCATTGGGATTCCTTGGGAAGTCATTTTTCCTACAGCTTTATGGCTATTATGGAAATAATGCAATGCATTTTGATAGGAAATAATGCTGAATGCAGCCTACTCTTTATTGGGAAGGGATGGAAATAATGCAATGCAGCACTTTTTGAGGGAGTAGCCCCTTCTAGAGACCTTCATCAAAGGTATCTTGAAAATGCTGCAGCGTTTTATGCGGTTCAAAAATCCTATAAAACTCTAGAGAGAACAGTGGCCAATATTGGGTGGTCTGCACCCATGGCCGGACTGCACATACTGCACTGATGGCTGTAGTTGATGATTGCAGATCGATCGCCGCCTCCTTTCATGGATTTCAAGCGAGGCACGTTTGGAGGGAGGCCAATGGAGTAGTTGATCAGCTGGCTAACAATGCGAGGACGCTTTCACTGTTTATATCTACAGACTCTATCATATTATCAGATGAGCTGCCCCTGGGTTGTTACAAGTACTTTTTGAGGATGCAATTGGGGCCTCGCGCCCCAGGTCTATTTGTATTGATCAGGAGACTACTGATGGCTAATATTTAATAAATTACCCTTTAAACCAAAAATAAAATAAAATAATAAGGACAAATTACCCACTCCTTTCAATTCATTCATCCCAAATGTAAACATTAGTTCTCTAACATTATTCATTTAGCGCTTCTTCTGCAAAATCTTACTACTTAACCGAGGACGGCTCCAACATAAGTGTCCTTCTTGACTCTATCTTCACTGTTTTGACCAAAACATGGAGAGCTGAAGACCCAAAGAGAATGGAAGAAGAGACACGAGCAACATCGGAGAAAGCAATACTTGCTTGAGAAAATATCAAGTGCCACAACCATTGTCTTTCGAGCTACAAACCATAGGAACACTAAACAAAAGCCCATTTTATAGTTCCATGTTCTTGAGAGGATCGATCAAATCAACCATACCGCAGACTAGCATGACGAAGCCAAGATTATCATGATTCACTTGAGGGGGATGAACCGAGACGAATGGGTGGCACCAATACCAGGTCTTCCGTGCTTGACAGGCTTGTAGGAGATGGAAAATTCCGCAAGATAGTGACCGATCATTTCAGGCTTGATCTCAACTTGATTGAAGGTCTTGCCATTGTAAACTCCGATGATGCTTCCAATCATTTCAGGAACGATGATCATGTTTCGTAGGTGGGTCCTCACCGGTTCTGGCTTCTCACCAGGAGGGGCCTCCCTTTTCTGTACCAGATCATCGGAAACAGAAAATTAATGAATAGAATTTACATGCTTGGACATCAGAATGCAAAGATGGAGAAGTCACTTCAAGAATCTAATCATTGGTCACCATAAAACTCAAACTATAGACTTCAAGCATACTAAAGAACCTAAAATGCATCAACTACTTGAAAAACTAGTTCATCATAATGTACAATTAATCAATTCAGCATAATGAATCATGAATACCTCATAACATCAACAATAAGATGATGATTGACTGTTAAGGCAATATTCAACTTCTTTAGAAAATGCACATGGATATGATTATGAAAGGGCTGGTGAAATATGATCGAGCAGATAAAATAAAAAGAAACATCTTTCAGGCATAATTTCAACTGTTTGGACAGTCTTTTCGACAATATTTCTCCACACCCCATCATCATCCTCGGGAACTCAAACAATGATGATGAACATATGGATGGTTTTTTAAGCCCCGAACCATGATCCATGACATAAAAAGCACAAAGAACCTAATAACACCACTCGATCCAGGATAAGAATACATGGCACCTTGGCCAATTTAAGTAGGGTTATCGAGTTCTACAGAATTTGATCATAATGCTCTAGTGTGTAAGACTAAGAAAGAGAGTGATCTAAAAGGACATACAGCCTTCCGCAATTTCTTGATCAAAGCCATTGGCTTTCTCTTCAAACCTCTCTGGAACCTAGCAATACCCAGAAAAAAAATATATCAACGTCCAAATCCACTTATAATCTAAACTGAAATCAATCGCTATGGCAAAGGCCAAGAGCAAAAAGAGTACATGAGCAATAGGCAAATTCTCGGGTACGCAATTACGAGGTTCCATTGCTTAGCTAAAAAAAGACATAGCTCACTATCTGCAACAGCATGAATCTAGTACCCAAGTACCTTCTCCGAGCTCGGGCATTGAAGAGCTTGACGAGCTCGTCGGTGGACATATCAAGCAGAGCATCCAAATCGACCCCTCTGAAGCTGAACTTCTTGAACGTCCTCTTCTTCGGCTGTCCCGGGACGGCCAAATCTCCTGCCACCGCATCCGCCTGTGACAGAAAAGCCAATCAAATTTCCCGCTGATTCCCGATGACAGGGCACTGGTAGATATCAGAAACTCACCATCTTGATCGACACTTAACAGGAAGTTCCCTTAGCTTGCTTCAGTCGGCTCCGCCGTGATCGAGGAGAATGGAGGAATTAGGGTTTCAAGATGTTGGAGGGTATTTTGATATGTTTTACTTATTCGGGCCTCGGCCCATTATCCAGACTCTGAAGACTCGGCCCACTTCACAGGCCCGTTATTCATAAAGAAAGTGACAGGAAAGCAACTACTGCCAAAAAGTGCATTCTCTGGTACACCTCTTTTTTCTTTTTTTTGGCTGTTTCTGAAGATTATCGCATGCAGTTAATTGAATGCCTTAGAAATTCTCGATGAGATTTCGAGCTTTTAGTGTGCAATGTGTTAGAGGAATAAATCCCAAATGGAATAGTCAATGGATTGAATGGATACCACTGTCAGATCCCACGTTGATCATATAATAGAACAATTCTGAGTTTATTAATTAATTGATACCAATACCTGATAATTTAACATTTTGGATGGAAACGATCCAATCTCTTATAAGGCTAAATACTGTAAATATAATACAATATATGAGTTCCTGACCACACGACAATCACCGACGTAAATCAAGGCAAGTCTCTCTCACTAACATAAGCCTACAAACTCGGCAATCTCCTCTAAGCTCAACACCTACTTCGTCAATGATCTGCTTGCACAACATAATTCAACAACCACCACCTAATAATTTAAGTTTCTTGGTGAGGATGCATCCGACCTCTAATAGATACAAGTGGAGATTTTACATGACATCGGAGTTGGTTATCATGTGAACTCACACCACACTAACTCGAGATTAGAAGGAAAATACCCGAATAGTGGACAGCCATATAGTCCGAAGATAGAAAAAAGTCAGCATCGTGGTCAATTATTCCCTTTCGTTCTTGAATATGAAAGAAAAATATCCGACCCCGAGATCAATGAATCAAAGGGTATCACCGTCTAGTAGTAGTTCATTTTTTTCAGTGAATATGTACTCAATCTATTTGTATGATTGAGTGTCAATTTTGCACAATCTTGCAGGTAAATTTAGTGGGCCTCTTTAAGGTTTTCTTTTTTTTTTTATCGAAATTCAGAGATGCTCTTATTAATCGATCAAAACAATTACAATAATTGTTAGGCCAAGTAGGTCCATAGTACAAAACCAAACCGGATGCCTAAATATGGATCCCCTCTTTAAGGTTTTCTTTTTCTAATTCTTCTTAAACTTCTTACGAGATAAGCTTCATGTCTGTCTCTTGGTTGAGGATCGACAGCTGAAACAATGGTGGCAATGAGATGAAAATTCTGCATGTTAGGACATCAATGGCATAAGGTAAATGTAGTTTTGAAATGTTATTGAAAAACTAATCTCGGATGGCAACGAAACAACAATGAAATATAAAAGTGCACGACACGAAATCAAGTTACAAATCTTAGTAAAATGAAGTGAACGAACTAAAGTTGAAAGAATGTGGTGTCCTTAAATTAATTTGTCCTCTCTCGGTCGGGCCGAGAAAGCGTGAACGTCAGACCTCCATGATACGATGACTTGCGGTAAAGTTGAAGCTTATATCGAACTTCAGACTCCTCGAACAAGTCGTACAGGTGCAGAGCACTGTGACAAAAACTATGCAAAAATAAAAGAAAGAGCGACACATGCTTTTCGAAAAAATTCCATGGCCATTAATCCAGTTATAAAAGACTTTGCTTTTTCCAAAGAAAGCTGTGGAATCCGACAACTATCCTTGGAAACTGTTGGAAGTTTTATATGCTGTGAATCTTATTTGTTTTCAAATGTCTAATTTAATATTAAAAGATTTGTTATCTCACGTTTCTAGTATGAATTGTCACTGCTCAGTTAACGGTGTGAAATTCACATAAGTCAAATAACGACAATTGGATTATAAGTGTGTAACGAAACCTATATTTTATGACTGAATTAATTATTTAAAAACATGTAAAATTTAACAAAAAATGTGATTATATATTTATATATATATATATCTTCTATTAATATTTGAAGGGAAGAGGCGAGTTTTTGATTTCACTTTTTTAGTTCCATAAATACCCTTCCCTCTATTAATTTTGAAAGGCTTTAAACGGACAGTACTGTAATTTTTGCATGAGTCCTCCTCAATCCACGTTCCCCTCCTACCATTTTTTTTTTCTTTTGGCTGAGCTCTCCTGCCAGTTTAAGAGGGAGAATCTGGAGAGAGAAATTAAGTTGTCAAGAGGAAACCGACGAGGAATATGAAGACTCCGAATCTGAAAAAATTATTCCTGTTTATCTACAGTTATACCCATCACTTACCGGTAATTGTGGCTCCAGCTTTAATATTTTCTCAACTGTCATCTTTCATGGAACCGTGCCATTTCCACTGATTCTTCTTTGCGAGGAACCACCTAGTCTGTAAATTTGGTTTCAGTTTCAATTCCCCTTTTCTGCATTGCAAAGTCTATTTCTTGACGTCGTTCATGGCGGAGCCATGGAATCTCCAAACTGTAGGCACAGCTGGAGCCTGCAAACGATGGACGGTCTTAAAAGCCCTTGCCATGGATCCGTTCTCCGTCTCCCTCTCTTTTTTATGATCTGGCAGTTCAAGGTGAGTATGCTTATATATCCTATAGGTTTTCTCTGTTTTACAGTGAATTTTGCAGTTGAAGGCATGACCCAATACTAACTCATTCCTGTCTATTATTACGAATAGCACCACCATGACATATCTAATAAAAATGGAGTTACTTTTTACTCATTTTGCCTATCTACTAAATTTTGGGTTAAAGTAATGAAGTGTGAGCTCATATTATTTTCATACATGAAAGCAGATAAGGGATAAAGGGAACTCAATCTGGTCAGGGCATTCAGTAGTAGAGCAATGCGGGAGCAAGATAAATGAGAGGTATGCATTGGAAGTTGAAACTTTTCAATATCACATTTTCTTTTGCTCTATGGCTGTGATTTTTTATTGTTCTCCTTTCTTGCAAGACAACAATGACAAAGATGATATCGAGATTGGATTTGATTGAGTAGTTCGCCCAACTAACTTCTGGTTTGTTTGCTCTGTTTCTTTGTCTTCGTTGTCTTCCTCTCAATTTGTGTTCCAATCTACTGTAACCTACAACGTGTACTTGGGATCATATTTTCACTGTTTGGACCCCGAATTGACTAGCTCTGATGGAGCAACAAGCTCCCCTTATAGTTTACTCGGATTGCTAGTTGCAGTGTCTGTGGGAATATTTGACATATTTGAACTCTATATAAAGATAGAGCCTCTACATTTGATATCGATGTCCTAAGGAGAAGAAACAAATTGCACTCAATGAGTTCAAGGGAGTTCATGGGATTAGAGAGAGAAGGGCATATTCCTTGCAGTCGATGTGGAAGAAAGCATGATTTGGAGAATACACAATCGTTAACAATATTAATAATGTTGATAAAAGTTTCCGTCAGAGGATGCATGGACTCCACCTTTCGAAAAGAGAAAAACAGGTCAGTAAAAATGGTTACCAAATTCATTTCTTTGCTCAATCGGCTCTTCTCCTATCACCTTTTGTTAAGCTTGAATACATGTAAACTATCTCTTTGTATTTATTATTCTATTCAGTCTTAGAATATCAATGTCAGTTTGGGCTTATTTCTTAATTTATGTCTTCGTTTTGGGTTGTTAAATAACACTGGCAAATATCAATGAGATCTCATATTTTTGAAAGAATTTTCCGACCTCTGTACGTAATGGCAAGAGAGAATCTCCTCAATAATGCAATTACAACTGCAATTGGCAATATATTGTATTAAAAACCTTTTCTTATTGATGAGTTCCTTGATTGTTAATTTTAGCAATGATGATAGTAAGTTTTAATGACACAAGTTGCCAACTAATTAGTAATTCATGTTCATAATCTTGGTTAGTTCTATTTTCACATTTTCCAAATTGAAGTTGATTATTCACCTACATTTTTTTGAGTACTGTTTAAGATGCCTCTTTCTTTCAGAAAAGAAGACAAAAACTGAAAAATGCTGCTGTTGAAAGCTGTCCAAAAATAGGATATACTTATAGTTAGGCCTAGCAAACTGTGTCGTGTCGTGTTTAAACGTGTCGTGTCTAAACGTGTCCGGGTTAGAAACTCTAATGATCTGGATATGACACATTTATTTTTTGTGTTTAAACGGGTTCGTGTCTAAACGGTCGTGTCTAAACCGTCTCTAAACCGGGTTGACCTATTTAATGTAAAATATCGATAATATATAATTATACTCTAATAATATATGATGTAATTACTAAAATAATAATATTTATTGATAATTAGTACAATAAATAAGTAAGATTAATCAATTATTGATCATGTAATGCATGTAATATTTTATATATCATAAAATTTTCATATATAAATGTATTAAATGAGTCAATATATGTATAAAAATAGTTAATACATTTAATAAACGTGTTTAATCGTGTCGTGTCGTGTTATACAGGTTCAAACTCAGTTAAACACGTTTATTTATCGTGTCCGTACAGGTTCGTGTCTAAATAGGCTTGACCCAAACCCGCCTAATTTCGTGTCGTGTCGGGTTACCGTGTCGTGTCAGTAATTGCCAGGTCTACTTATAGTGCACAAATTAAAGAAAAAATAGAAATTTCTAAATGTATCTAGAATCTTCCACTATTATGCCATTATCATTGTATGTTGGATTATCTATAGTTATTGAGTACTTAAATTTGTTCTTTTGAATTATTTTTTAGGCTGTTGGATTAGCTCATGCTAACTTGGAGGGAGCTAATTTAGAAGGAGCTAATCTAATGGTGAATGTTCCTTATATAGATTGCTAAGTTATTTTGGCATTAAAAGATAGTGATGCTACCGAGGCTTAATGCATGAATTAATTCCTTTGGAAGATGTGAGAAAGACCAAGAGTTATACCAAAGATTCTTATGTCCAGTACTGTTGGTGTTTTTACCATGAGGCGCTTAATTCATCTGTGACTCGCTGATGTTTTCTTTGTTGTTTTCTTGCATTTCGAAATATCAATATAGTTATGGGACTTCGGAACATGGCAACTGCTAAGCAAGTAATGGAAGCAACAATAAAGCAAATCCCTGTTGATTCATCGACTTTCTCTTCTTCATGCTTACCATTAAATTTTCTCATGTGAGTAACACTAAAGATCGTAGATAACTTATAGGTCATTCCTGTCAATCGTGTTGAGGTGGTAATAATCGAGGAGGATAATTTTGGTGACTCGCACATATTTCAATTATTCATTAAATTTATACGTATAATCAACTTACTGTTTACTCAATTTTCAAAGATGCTCGCCGTGCGAAACACGGGTCAGGTGACTAGTGTGTGTGTATATATATATATATATAAAGAAGGGAAACAATTTTAGTCTCTATTTTTTTATTCGAAAAATTACCCTCATCTCTAATTTAATTATTTATACTCTCATTTAATTACTTACATCAAAAGAGAATTATACTGTAATTTCACATTTTTCCTGTCCCTCCATCTTTACTCTTCTACTTCTTCATTTCTCACTGTCCCATCTTTTTTTTTTTTTTTTGCAAATAACAGCTGCTCCTTCCGTTTTTCCTTCTTCCAACCATTTTCCATTTCCAAAAACCTCATAATATCCATCTTTAATTACCATCTTCAATTACCTTCAATACTTGATAATAATTTCCATACTCCATTATTTACTTTTTACACATATCAATAAATTTCTTAATTACTTCCATACTTATTTTTACTTGCGTTTACGCGTAAAGGTTACACGGCAAACATCTGTCCCGATGTTATTGTTCATGTACAATTCGTTATTGTCCATCAACACATCACGTACGAATCACGGACATTTTGTCGGTTATCTTTTCAAGTGGGAGAAGAAAAGAAGAAGAAAGGCGATTGCTCGGTCCTCCTTAATCGCGGTTCGGGGCAAGGAAAGGATCCTCAGCCGTAGATGCGATTTGCATCTAAAGGCTCGAATTTAAAACTGAAGAAAAGTCTTCTGAATCCGTGTCGACCTCATTTCGACCAATCACAGAGCTCCTCTTCCCCGTCCTTCCCGTGCTATATAACCGCCTCTCCTTCCTCATCTGCCGCTCTCAAACCAACCTGCCCGGAAGATCAGACATTAAGCGGCGCGTAGTGAGGTTCTCTGCGCATTGCGACAATGGCTCCTGCGACTGCATCCAAGGCGAAAGCGACCGCGGCGAAGAAGAAGGCGTCACCGCCGTCCCACCCGCCATTCTTTGAGGTACGGAAGCCGAGAACTTTGTTGGAAAGGTTAGATAACTCTGGTGTGATGGTGGGCTGATTTTGATTGCTGCAGATGATTAGCGATGCGATTGTGACATTGAAAGAGAGGACGGGGTCGAGTCAGTATGCGATCCAGAAGTTTATCGAGGAGAAGCACAAGCAGCTTCCCAGCACTTTCAGGAAGCTGCTCCTGTTCCAGCTCAAGCGCCTCGTGGCTTCCGGGAAGCTGGTGAAGGTCAAGAACTCGTACAAGCTTTCCACAGCCGCCAAACCAGCTGCCGTTTCCACCGCCGCCGCCAAGAAGCCACAAGCTGCGAAGCCCAAGCCCCGAGCACCGGCAAAGAAGCTGAAGCCTAAAGCTGATGCTGTGGCCAAGCCAAAACCAAAGTCAGCTACTGGGAAGCGGAAGGCGGAGGAGAAGACTAAGGCTAAGCCTAGAGCAGGGAAAGCGGCAGCTAAGGTACCGAAGACAGCTGCAAAGGCGTCTCCCGGGAAGAAGGCTGTGAAGCCGAAGAAGGTTGTGGTGAAGAAGCTCAAGAGCGTGAAGTCTCCGGCGAGGAAGGCCAAGAAATGAGAGGGAGACGGTGTTATTGGGTATGTGAATTGGGGTTGTTTGTGAATATGCTGAGAGGCAGTGTTGATTAGGGTAGATAAGTTTGACTTTGGAACCTTTTTATATCTGGTTTTAGTCTGAAACTAATTTTGGTTTGGTTTCTATTATAATTTTGCATTAACTGATGATTTCCCTCAGATTTGGTCAATTTGATTGCTCTTTTGGAGTTTGACTACGGGCTGTGATATTGGGTTCTGCTTAGTCTGATGACTTGTTCTTCATTTGATCAATTCTCGCTTCAGATTCATGAAAAATCATGTCCTGTAAAAATGGTTGAATTCAGTCTGACAAGCAATCAGACCGGAGATCACCCAGGTTATCTAAGACAAGGTGAACCAAGTTAAAGAGGACATAATTACATGGATCTTGATCTGTTGCTGAAGTACGTTTTATTTAGAGACTTCCACCTGCCGTCTACGGGATTGAACAAAATGGGAGCTTCTTGCTGCCCTCCTCCACCAGTTGTTCCGAGTTTGTGGAAGCAGCACTGTCAAAAATCTTATCCAGGATCATAAAGATTGGAACTGAGAGCAGAAATCTGGTCTTCTATCTATGCTTTTTCTTGATAACTGGTGTTTTCATCCCAACGAATTCTAGTATGTACAAGAGATCAACAAAGCTCCCAAAGTCCATTAGTAAGGGAGCACGTATTAAGTTTTAACTGTATTCTAGGTTTAGTAACAAAGTTATAACGAACCATTGCAACATTTGGTAGAAAGTCTGTCCTGTATAACCAGCTGGGTAATAAGGGAGATCATAGGAATATGAACAGAGAACGACACCAGTTTATAACCTTTCTTCATTGGACAAATAGAGTTTCTTCCCAAGCTCTTGAAGCCTCGAATGAATCAGAACCATCACACCAAACGCCGGGAAGTAGAGTATTTTACGGAGCTGTGCAGTGTTGGGATTGAGGTGAGCATCTCAGCATCTGTCATCTGTGCAACAAGGCCAGCACCACCCACCGGCTTTTTTCATATACAGAAAAGAGCTTTGTAGTTTGTGGTCGTCTGTGTTACTCGGTCGCAATCCCCAACTTCATTTGTTTCGTCTTCCTGATTCTAACACAAGGAATTGTCCACTATCTTGCCTGGAAAGCAGTTGAAACTCAGTTGTGCAGACCAACAGCAAGCTCCTCAGCTGAGCTCCGCTACTCTGGAAATAATCAGCAATTTGCATCTCAAAATCTAGGGGTATGCAACCGAACCGGTTCTATTTTGGTGCTGTTTTTAGACAAAAGCGGTTCGGTTAATCTGTAAGTGTAATCATGTGGTGAATCGGTTCGAACCGAACCGAATTGTTTTTAATAAATAAATCAATTTCTGTTCAGTTCAAACTGAATTGAACCATTTCAAAATCAATTTAGTTTTGAACCCAACCGAATCGTTTCAAAACCAATTTGGTTTGATCTGGTTAACCGAATTGTTCAAAGCAATCCGTTTTTTTTCACACAAACCAATTACGGTCTTTGCCTAATGTGCTGAACTGAACTGAAATCCGGTTCTTTTGGTTCGGTTCTGTTTGAAACCGGTTGGGTCCTGAACCGGTTTCTGCTCACCCCTATCAAAATCAGAAGATATTCTTACTTGTAGTGTGCAATTTTGTGGAATGTGGGTAGTGGCCATGATCGATTCGATAGAAAAGAAGGAACAGTGTATTTTTTGTTGGGGATTTCCTTTCAGCTCCTTCTTCACTGTTAATGGACTTAGCAACTCTAGGAGTACATATCAAAATCAATAAAATTCCATATTTTCTGCTACGGCGTCGATGAAATTGTAGCCGAATGGATAAAGGGGCAAAATGGTAAATAAACTTACATGATAGATCGATCAGTGCCATGCCGCTGAGAGCTGCCGACTCCAAACATGAACCCAGTAACCAAACACTGCATATTCCAGCTCTTCCCTGAGGATCAAAGATGCATGAGACGTGTGGACAGTCCACTGGAAGAGCTGCATTGCTGCAACAAACTCCCGGAAAAAGAGAAAATCCAGGCAAGATGGATCAGGAATTTAACATTATCGGCAAAATTACTAGCAAAGCCTACAAAAGTAGAACTGTATTAATCATTAGTGAGTACCATAGCTGGAGTATGGTATAAAAGGGTCTCTCAAGGGATCCTTGGATCAGTCGAGTGCAGTCTCTATGCCCCCGAGAATGCCTGCGTTTATCTTCTCTACTGTGGCAGTGAGTATATTCATATCCAATAAGTAGGACATCATCATAAGACACATGAAGGAAAAAGAAGAATCGATATCAAAAAAGAAGAGAATCGCCAGTTATATGTCTCTTAACCATCTCTCTCTAACATTAGAGAGAAAATGCTCTCAAATTAAATTCAGACGTGGGATAGACACAGGTCTCCTCTGTGATCAAACTCTGCTAAAATTCCTCAACTGCCATTGAGGTCCGTTGAAAATCTCAAATTCGAGAGCTGAGACTATCTTTTCCCAGTGTTGTGCACAAATAATGAACAAAGAGAACGACACCAAACGAACATTCAGTACCACTACAAGCTCAGACAACTCCAAGCTCATGGACTGAAACTCGTAGCTCTGCTGCTGCAAAAATGAACCAAAAACCTGGTCGATATGTAATCAGGTACTTATGGGGAGTTTAGGTAAGATTTAACTGGAATATTCCAAGCCAGAACTAGTTGACGACTCCCTCTTCATCAACTATCAAGCCATCTAAATCTGTTCTAGAGGAGGAGGTTCAACTGCAAAGGAAAATGCACTGGCTGGACTGGTTGGTAAGGGGTGGTTGAATTGGTAAGAAGCTGAATCTAAGCAAAGTCTACTCCACTGCGAATTATTTGTGTGGGCAAACGGGGCACAAACAGACTCCTCAAAACAAGTTTTGGCTCTTGGTAGCATTTGTCCCCATCGAGACTGCTTCATAAGAAATGTCTAGAAGCATTTCAAGTATACAATAATAACATAAGGGATGATATCATAACCACACAGGCCGTGGCGTCCAATCAATGTCTCAAAGCTACATATATAATTATAAAGAGCTTTTAGGAAGATACGATCTCCTCCCCGCCAATTCAAGACCAAAGTAGGATAGGAGTACTTCCCCCCACCAGCTGTTACTTCTAGAACGGCCAATAATCACCTGTCCAAGAGCAAGTAAAGCAAAATGAATCAGATAGAGAACTTAACTGACAGGTGGTCACATGAAGTTAAAAGGGATCAGTCAAACTCACGTCTCCTCTGAAGGGCCATATTTGTCATAAGCACATAACCAAAAGTATGTGCTTCAAATATTAATTAGTTGTATATACTATGTGAAACTCCAAAAGCTGTCCCTCTTATATGGAGTTTGTGAGGCTCAAAGAGGGTTTTCGGATCTAGAAACTAATTGTTCCATTTGCTTATTCAGTAAAACCATGTTCTCATCATCCTCTGAATCAGTTCCCTCAGGTTCAGCTTGATTATCGACAAGTCCATAAGTTCTCCCAAACTGCTCCATCAACAGTTCAAAATCATGAGACTGTGCCATGTTAGTGTCAGAGATTGGGGGACCAATGGGCCCTTTCTCTTCTTGCTTCATCTCTTCAGAAGGACTCCCCAGAAGAAGCTCTTTCCATGAGCCGTCATCAGGAAAATCAGGCAGAATGAACCCGTCCAAAGTAAACCTTGAACTCTCATCCATGAGTATTTTCGATATGTCAATACCCCAGAAAGCATCTTTTGTCGCATCAGATGTTTGATTCGAATTAGGCTCAGCTGCCTTCCCTAACCCCAAACTTGAAGATAACTCAGGATTCGGTAACCCGTTCAGCACAGGCTCATATCTCAGCAGCCTTCCTTCAGATAATAAGTGAGACTGTTTCCCCTCATTAGTGACCCCTTCATGCTCAAGCACCGAGAAATAATTTTCATTTGGGTGGAACAGCTGAACCAAAAACCCTGGGTTTTGTATGGCCATGAGTAAGAAGGACAGCATGTGATGCAGATTCTTCTCAATCCCTTGCACTCGCTCTCTCAGTACAAGTAACTTGTTTTCCGATGTTTCCTGGAGCTGTCTAAGTTTGACAAATTCCTGCATGAGGACATTCTTGTCATTCTTGAGATTTTCAACCTCTTCTAAGAGTCCCGAGTAATCAACTCCATTGACTGATCTCGTGGACTTGTCTGACTGCTGAGGGTGAGATAGTTTTTTAGGTTCAGTGGTGTATTGGGGATGCTTTCTCCTGGTAATATTCTTCAGCAAATACTTTTGGCCTCTGATGAATCCAACATTTGCAAATTCCCAACGGTCAGTGTCAACTTTTCTGAAGCCCTGGCAAGATTTATAATTAGCACCTTTTAATTACATAACATCAGATGAAGAATTCCAAAATTTCTAAATGCTTAGACAAAAGCTTGCAAAGTTCACCAGGACAAAATTTTCTTAAATCAGACAGCACTCTCATGAAGCCCACTTATTTGTTAACCTGGTAAACAACAATATCAGCCTTTATTGTCTGTCACCAGTGAGTGAAAGTGGGAAAAAGGATCCGAACAGAGCGGATCAATTTTATCACTTCATATAACAAGCAAATTAAGGAGTTGAAACTTAACTGTACCAAGGGTAACTGCAATTCCCCATCATAAAACTCATTTTATACTTTCTCATTCAAATATCAGTACATCCAAGAGATCTCACAAACTACTGTCAACAAACTAACCATGTTGAGGAGCTTCTATTCCTAAAATTTACATAGAACAATCGGTACTTTGAGCTTTGTCGCTAAATCAGGAAAGCACCCAAATAAGCAGAATAGTTGTCCCATCTTTGCTGGTGAAAGCTCAGCTCATATGAGATACTTAATTTAGATCCACCTTCCATTGGGGGAAAAAAAAAGATAAGTTGGAAAGTTCCTAGCATCTGTCAATGGTTCAAGTTATACATACAAAACATATAAGAGAGGATGCATATGATCAGCAATATCTTATATTTCAATGACACAGCATAATCTGGATGAGTAGTTAACAAGGGATGGACTCGCTCATCTTGAGATTCACCGGACATGTGGAATGAAGTTCTGGCCAATATCAAACACAGAAAGACATGGAAGTCAACATGTATCCAACGTGGTAAGACAAGAGGCCACACTTAAACAACTATCATCTAGAGATAGCCGAGACATTTATCTCGCATAATTAAACATTAATTTCATATCAATCCTATCAGAGTAAGACACCTCAACGCATAGCACTGCTACAATTTCCATCTCCGACAAGGAGGCAGAAATCTGTGCGATGAAGAATATATGGCATGATTATGCATTACAGAGTGCATTAACATTAGGTTTATGAAGATAGTGTTGATCCCTAGTCAGGGACGGATCAGGAAACTGAGTCAAACGGGTGAAACTGAATAAAGAATTAAAATGATGGATTTCAACACAGGGAGTCGAAATATCTTAATATAGTAAAAGTACATATAAAATCTGTAAATTTTGTATAGGAACTTGCGAGTTTTTCTGAGTTCGGGGGATCGCCCCTGCGCATCCCCTAAATCCATCCCTGTCCCTAGTAAAAGACCCCGATATTAATATTTCCAGCCCATTGATGCAAAATCCAGGGCTCACAATTCCAGCATGACAACTATAAAGAAGTGGGGAGAAAAAGCCCTAGCTCGAACAGCATCGTCAGAACGCAATTGAATTTGAAGGAATGTCGAAATGTCAGAACCTTAATTTAAACCAGTGCCAGAGAGATCGTGAAACAACAAAGAACGGAAAGTGGAACTCCTCACGTACATAGATATTAAGTTGCCGCATGAAACTGGAGAAGTTGCTGTGCTTGAAGTATCTGGGCAACAATCCGACGGAGAATTGAGTGATATCCCATATCACAAACGTGTCGCCCGAGCCGCTCCACGAGATTATTGAATCTGTAGTCTGATCATCCACCATTTCGTAGCTTTTCTCGAGGAATGGAGCAACGAAGCGACCGTCTTCTTCCCGGGGTTTCACCATCCTGACTGGTCTGATGGTGAATTGAGTTGGAGAAGTTTCGGATGAAGTCTTTAGTAGAGAAATTGGGGAGGTTTCTCGGAATTTCAGGCGGGCTCAGCAAAGAGGGCAAGGGGTGCTTTAATTTAATTTAATTTAATTTTTTTCAGAATTTGTAATTTTTTTAAATAATTTTTGGAAAAAATGGTTATTCTTTTAAGAGTTTTTATCCATTCTCTCTAATTTTTCAAGAAATTTTCTTATTTGTTGTAATTTTATTATTTTATTATCATAACGGTTGTATGTATTATCTCGTGTTCTATATATACACTATGTATGATAACAAATATGCATTTACTTGAGAAACTTAACGGTGTGATAACATGATAGGCGACAAAACGAGAAAAATAGAGTAAATCACGTGATTTTCTAGCGAAAATAAAAAAAAAGTGATGGTTCAAAAAATTTTAGAAAATCACTTGTTTTTTAGACAACTTTTTCATTAAATTCAAAAAATTTTAATTAATCTATCAAATAACTGAAATAAGTAAAATGTCAACAAATAGAGAAAATCCTACAACATCCTACTATCTCTTCCAATAAAGGTTATCGGTTTATAATTGGTGACTAACCCTCTCTTAGATGTGATTAACACCTACGGCATCCTACTATCTCTTCTAATAAGGGTTATCACTTTATAATTGGTGACTGACCCTCTCTTAGATGCGATTGACATCTCGAAAGAGGAGCGATGATTTCTTGTATGTTTCTTTGTGCATTTCTCTATTTCTCTAAAGAGAATTTCAATATATTATTATTATTATTATTACCATTAAAAGTGTATTTTTGCAAGAAGATCAAGGATCAAATCTATTCTAAAAAAGTTGGACTAAAACGTACTTTCCCCTAGGATATGATGGAAGGACCACACCAATTTATATCGATCAACCTCTTGTTTTTATGGACAAATACCATCCAATGAATCAAAACCAATCTGCCAAATGTGTCAAAATTAAAGAATTTGACAGAGTTATGCAGTTAACTAGCTGTGCTTTATGGCTAGTCCAAGATTGCTTTATTTTCTTATGCAAATGATATTCTAAGCTGTAAAGAGGGTACACAGACCACCTTGAGACTCTAGCAGTGTTTAGCTTCATTTTGTTTCTTATGTAAATAACCTCTACTCGTGGGACCATGCATTGTTAATCACAATCCATACTTCATATAATAAAATTTGTATTACAATATTCTGGGCTTAAAGGATAGCCCTCAAAGTAGAACAGATCAAATCTTAGGGATTTCCTTCCCCATTTACATAGCTCATGTGCTAGCATATTTTCTTTCCTAATCCAACTACTTTCCCAATCAAAATAGCATGATATTTCTACAAAATCAACAGCTATATTCAAGGAATCCCAAGAGGGATCTTGTTTCCTTTGCACTGACTAAGCAAGTTGCAAGGAATCAATGAAAAAATGGACCTGGTGCTAAGCTCTGAATCTTACAATTTGAGCAACCAACAACAACAATTTGGATCCAGCCTGGGTTGTTGAGGACGCAAGGCAGTTGATAAACCAGGATTGGATGATGCGACCTTGTAGTAATGCAACACTAGCAAGATATGCTTGGCCATTTTTTCACACAGCATCAGAATAAATAACAATATTATCTTGGTTGTGAGGACGGCTATTCGTCTTAGGTGGCCCACAGATTTGATCCATCTTTCTTTTCCTTGCATGCTCAGCATAGATCTTTGTAACTTGTCCAGAAAAGAAAACAAGTTAGTTTTAGTTTCAGCATATAGAATAGAAGTTCTTTCCATTTACAGTTCATAGGAAAGAATGGCTCCTAATAAATAAAAAAAGTTTCTTTTCATGTCTACTCAAGGGAAAATTCTTTGGATTACAAAGAAAGTCTAACAATTCAAAGGGTGATAACTTCTCATTTACCTTTTGTATATAAAAGACTTTCCATTGTGATTCCCTCCATGTAATACAAGTAAAAGTTACACTCTCCGAAAAGGTGTGAGAAATTGTCAGGCCTAGTCAGGCAAAGAGGGCAAAAGCCCTCATCACTAACTGACCAGGGGAGGGCATTGGTTCTTATTATCCAAAGATGGAGTTTGAACCTTTCATAGATGTTTAAGCTCCAAATATTCCTCCATACTTGCTCATTTCCTTTATTAAATCTAGATCGACCATGTAAAAGCTCTTTACTGAGTGACATCCTGAACGGGAATGGATCTAAATAAGCTTATTAGGGGTGACATACTGTGGAACATGGATTTTAAGAATGTTTTGAACTGATTGGTTATCATAGAGTTGTTTAATTTAAGTGTACATTCTATTGGTTTGTTTCAGGTATTAGAAGGTCCCTAATGAGAAGGCTAAGGCCCATGTGAATTCCTTCTTCAGGTTAGGTCTACATGAGTCATTACCTAGAATCCATAGGGATGACCATACCTTTAACTCTAAGCTATTCCCAATCAAAAAACAACAAGAGTTAACTAGTGTTTTTCAAATATAATTGTATGCTTCTGCAAGGGTATGATAAAGATGACTTCTTATTGTTGGTCGTCTAATAAGTTTCCATATTTGCTAGTAAGAAGTTTTGTAGCCAAACTATCTTGTTTTACCAACATATTCCAAGTAGTTTTGGATAACATTACATGTGTTTTGATTTGACGCTCTACAAATTGCTAGTCCTCTGTATTGTTTTAGTTGGTACATTTGGGTCCAACTAACTAGAGAATAAAAAGATCCTCCCTTGTCTAGTTTTCCCCACCAAAATTTTCTTGACAGCTTGTCAATTCTATTACAATATAGGTAGGCACTTTACAGATGGTTATGGTGTACAGGGGCAGTGAGTTGAGAGCTGAGTTTACTAAGATTGTTCTCCCAGCCCATGAAAGGGCATTGGATTTTCAAGCTGAAAATTACTAAGAGTTCAAAGGATTTAGCTTTCCTTTTAAAAAAATGAATGGAGGGTTATCAAGATACATTGTGTTCTTATTTAATTTTTTTTTTCATATTTAGTGTTTCTTTTAAAACTCTTTTAGTTGCACCTCTAACAAATTTGGGACTATGCATGGATTAGAAGGGATGAGAATGTAGCAGTATATAATCTAAGTAAAATAGGGTCAAGTGTTGTAGACCGGAGATGTACATTTTTTAGGGCTACTCACCATAAGAGAGTCCACATTTTAATTAATAGAAATTTGCATTACTGATAAAAAGGACAGAACTCTATAGTATTGGGATTGAGGCGAACATCTTAATATTAGGAGTGTGCAAAAATTGGTTCGGTGGCCAAACCAACTGACCCAAAAGAACTGGTTTGGTTCAGTATGGTAAGTTTGAACTATAACTAGTTTGTGAAAAAAGGGATTGATTTAAACAAGTTCAGCTAACTGATTCAAATCTATTGGTTTTAAAACAATTTAGTTTGTTTTGAATCAATTACAAATCGAACTGAATTGATTTCGAAATTGTATTTTGTATTATATTTTTGCTTATTATCTTAAAATTGGTTTGCTTCAAATTGATTAACTGTACCAATTACATTTTAAACTTTTTATCAAAAAATCGTCCCAAAATAGAATTGGTTTGGTTCTCCAAAACCAATTTTTTTGTACTCCTCTACATTTGTGCATCAAGACCAACACCATCCACCCTCTTTATATATAGAGGAGAATGGTCTTCTATGTTACTAGGTCATAGACCCTAACTTTATTTGTTTGGCTTTTAGAATCCAACCCTAGGAATTGTCTAATTTCTTGTCATAAAAGTAGTCCATTCTACATACCAATGGCAAGCTTATTGACCAAAGCTCCACTACCTTGGAAATAACTAGCATTTTACATCCTAGAATAAGAAGATTTTTAGGTCTTTAATGGGAAATACATGTTAAAATTCCTCAACTAGCACTATGGTTCATTAACAATTTCAACTTTGAGAGCTTATCATCTTTTCATAGTGTTGTGCGCAAATAGTAAAAATTAAGAACAACCAAATGAACATTTAGTGCCACCACTAGACAACTTCGATAACATGGACTGAACCGAGGAGCTCTATTGCTGCAAAAAAATGAACTGGAGACTAGTTGATCACGTAATCAAATACTTATGGAGGGTTAGAGTAAGATTGAAAAGAAATATTTTAAGTTATAATTAGTTGATGTTTGTCTCATAACAAGTAACCTAAATATGTTCTTGATGAGGGTCAACTACAAAGGAAAATGTACTAGTTGGACAAGTGGTTGGTAAGAAACTAAATTCAAGAAAGTCTTTTCCACTACAATAATCTGCTTATGCAAAAGGGACATGTATGCTTGATTGTGCTTGACAAGGCTTGACGTTATTCCATTTGTCAATGCTAAAGCAAAAAAAAATTGTTATGAATGATGACCCTTGGCACACTAATTACTACCCCATAATAATATGGTTGTGAAGAAAAAGACATACAAAAGCTAGATTTGGCCAAAAAAACAGTGCCAATTAGAAAAAAAAAAGCCTAAGATTTGGTTAGACCTAATGAGCTTTATTATAAGTGAATTGGGAATCCTTGTATCTTTAGAATAGTGGGCTGGATGTTGGGAGTCGTGGCGCAGCGGAAGCTATATTTTCAAAAAAAATTTGTTCCCAGTTTCAGCGATCACTTCGAGGTAATTCGGAATTATAACTAACGAGAGTGTTTAGAATTAGACCTACAAGGACTCTGACTTGGTCCTTGTGTTGTATTCCTCGGGTTGATGCTGTTCGATGCCACTGACACGAACTGTTGCTTCCAATCAGGAACCTCTTGAATCGATCCTTTGACTAGACGCACAACTGCACGCCCTCCACGATATCCACAACAGGCCTCCTCGTAGAAAATCGAGAAACTCTTTCTCGAACGGTCACACTGGAACTCGTGTTATTTTCTTCGGCTCTTACGTAGACACACGGCCACCAACAGAGGGAAAACTAGATTTTCTTCTTTTCTGACTTTGGGCCTCTGACAAGAGACTCTCTCTCTCTCGGCTCTAAAAAAAAATGGAACGTCACCAAAAAATCAGTCAATGTCCTTTTATTCATGCAGACATATTCATGGCTTTAAATGTGAGTTATGAAAATGAATGCTACATCATTATTAGTGAATAATACATAAACGGCCACCGAAACATTTTTATGAAAGACGTTGCATCCAATTCGTTTGAAAAACTCATCAACCAATTAAATTGTTGTGCACGTGTATTTTATAAATTTAATCGAATCGTATTCAGTAATTTTCATGCCCGTGTAACCGATATTTAGTTCTATGATAACCTTATCCAATAAAGTGTGTGACCGTTATAGGCTAATTCGTGCTAGCGAAAGTTTTAACTGCCCGATCCAAAATTTAAACTATTAAATTTTGATTACGAGAAAAACATGTATTGTGTGTGACCCGTTGGGTTCCACACTAATCCAGCAGTAGGTCCAATAATTATATTCTAATAATCTCATTAAACTCTTTAATAAAATTATTTGATTAACTCTTAATCGTATAGACCCACAAGTCAAGATTGACATCTAGCAACGTGTCATAACTTCCCGGATAGTGAGGATTTCAATCAAAGGATCGAACACCCTTCGATGATTAGTTGTCGTATAATTAAATCCTTCAGTTATACAATGTCCCAAATAAGTTAGGGTATGGATAGAATGTCAAACCCCAATACTTATTCATATGTTTCCAATTCTCAAGTATTTGACTCAATTATGAAATATTGGAAACTCCTTTCCAATTTTCATTCTACTCTGACCAGAGATTTTTTGGGTCAATACTAAGTAGAATACATAGGACATTCTCTCCTATCATTGGAGTAACTGATTCCCTATTGATTATTCATCACCTCCATAAAAGTCCCATTGGGTCCAGAATATCCAACACACATCTCAAAGAGTCGTGTTAAGGAGTAGACCAAAACCACAATTTAACAATTACAACATACTATAGTAATATCAGGTCTAAGGATTACTTATACGTACTATCACCTAAGGATTAGTCTATTGACATTTATTTTAGAATCCATTAGACTTTCCTCCAGCGAGTCAGTTCAGTGAACTCATTCCATAATGAGCACTCACACTCTTATATTAATGACTGTTCACAAGTAACTGTAAGATCAGTTATGCTCTACTTTAGAGCATGTAATGGGTATATTAGTCTTACCGGTTACTAATCTCCTACTCAGTGATCCTATGATTATGAACGTTTTTTAAATTAAGGTTTCTATGATTTTAGGTCCACTGGTATGATCTCATCATAACTCTAAAATTAACCTCAATTTATGGGTTTCATCATAGTTAGTATAAAATAAACAGCATATAATGAATAATTAATGCCTTATTTATATTTTACAAATAAAGATTGCTCCAATTACATCACATGTGATTGGATTTAGGGCACTATTCCTAACACTGGACATGTATGTCAAGTAAATACTATTAGTATCACCGCCTATTTCCTTGAAATTGAGGAAAAGGAAGATTCACATAGAAAGAGAAGACCATAGAGCGAAAGAGAGAGAAAAACCACAATATAGCATAAGAGATTGGGCAGGAAGGAGAAGAGTTTTACTAATATGTGAGCCTCTGGGAAGAGGTTAGAGAGAAAATAAGTGGAGAGAAAGAGGGGGGTGGGAAAAAGGATATCGTAAGTTAATTCATAGCATATCATGTGCCATATCAGTTATGAGCTCCGGAGGAATTTATAGTGCAAGCTATCAAACTGATTTATGCAGCTAACTATCAATAGCCAGTGATTACACACTAAGAACTAGAAGTAACTGCTTAACAATCATAGTGACATAATGTTAGAGTTGATCCTAACCTTATCCTCAAGGTTAGGTTTGAGAATCGAAACTTCAAATAATACAAATATCCCAACGTAGTATCAAAAAATGAAGAAATGGACCAGTGAACCAATACTTTGGGGTTAGCTTGAATGCCCTTTTCACCATACACTTGTCGATAATGGCTACTAGAATAGGGAATCCAGGAGAGATTCATCGATAGAAACTACAATAGCCTACAATGGAGGACCTGGTGTCTTTCAAAGTAAAGAAACATAAAATATATGGGTTGAATATGGGACGTGGTTGGTAGGTTAAGCTTATGTGCAATAGGTACCCTCCTTTCTAGCACAAAGAATAGCCTCTACAATTTATGCGAGAGATTCGATGAGGACTAGGATTGCAAACTCATTCATCGATAGGGTTGAATCTTCAAATAGACCTAATCCCCTTCGTTAAGAATTTTTCAGAGTATTTACTAATAGCTTGAAGTTTCATTCAATGTTGAGCCTCCTTAGATTACCCTTAAGGTTTGGTGATGAATTCCTCTTGTACAGTTAACATGTATACAACCACGAGAACTGAACAAACATATAGTAGATTCATGTGTGAGGCATATGATCCTTTACACCACGCAATAGGACAATTCAAAAATATAATGTCTACTTGACAACTAGTAAAATAAGTGTGCCTCTACAAGAGAATATCCAAAGAGTAACGCCCACCCATCCTATGTAGGATCCAATAATTGAACACTACCATTGAGTTAAAATAAAACGACTTACATTCTTGAGGGGATTGTTAAAAAAATGGTATTATGTGAATGAGAAATTGTTCTCTTGAAACCGGAGTAACTAATATGGGCAAAAAAGAACTTAGATGGGATATGAGGTAACAAGAAATAGAAAAAGATTAAGACCACTTATGATAAGTCCATCTAGGCCCATGTGGAGAATGAGAAAAAGTCCATCCCACAAGGATAATAAAAGGGAAGTTCAAAGAGTTTTATAAGAGATTAGTGCTTTTATATGGAGTATGCTTTTTGGCCATGTATGACTCATACGCACACTGAGGTCAAATTATTATGCCTTGCGCAAGGCTAAATTTTGCCTTCTCCTTTTTTTTTTTCCTTCTTTAAACCGGCTACTAAGACCCTTTGGATACCTGACATTGGATTCTATTTGGGTGGTTTAATACACATTAAGGTAATCTTAGTATTCCTTAAAGGTGATTAGTTAAGGGATATTAATCGGGCGTCAAGGGAGCTACCCTTATTAAGCATTGAAATTGTTCGATTCATCCCTTTTAATGTCTAATTCAAAGCATTAATGTCCTATTGAGGCCTTTAATTGGTCGGATGTGATCTTTCATTATCGGACCGAGATCATTAAACCAGCAACTGTACTTCTCTACAAATAAGGCAATTGGCCTAAGGTTGCGTACACAATTTTCTATCTAAAATTATCCTCTCTCGGTTTTCTTTCATGCATTTTATTTTTACTGGTGTTCGCTCTCTTGTTCAATTTGCCTTGGAGCTAGAAGTGCGGTGCTAGCTTCCTATTTATGTATCATTGTATCTTGGAAGACTAACGTTCATGCTTATTCAAAACAACTAGAGGAAGTGAATTAGTTTTAAGAATATTGTAACTGCCATTAGTATCGACATTTCAGTATAGTCTATATTTCATATATCTTTAATTTATTAATTTTATTTCACATCACTATATTTTGTAACACAACTCTATATTGTAAAGATTTTCTACTAACAATTTTATTGTTATTTCAATGATCATATGAGATTATTTATATATTATTTTACTCATAGTGCATTCAGGCTCTTTGACCTCTTCTTTCATCTCCATCAAGCAAATATGTCCTTTGGTGCATCTGTGACCCAGTAGTACAAATTTATCATTGTTCCAAAGGCACAAACTCTTGTCTCATCCTTCGTCTTTCTCTTTGTTGAAAAGAGTTTTTGAGGCTCTCGAAACTGTATGCTTATTTTGAATGAGAGGAGTCACATTGGTTGGTAATGGTAAGGGCCCTGCATTGGATGAGGTCTCTAGTTTAAGAATACCAACCTTGATCCCACTACAAAGGGTGAAACTTTATTCCCAAGCTCGCAGCTTTGAAACTACTCACAAGCTTGCTATTGGATAGGTTAGGGATGTCAGATTGATAGTCATCATCTTTAAGGTTTGTTAGGGCACATGCTTCTTGAAGGAATCAGGGTTAAAACATTTTCACCATTTTCTAGATTTTTCTCAATCCCTTACAAATATGTTGATCGCAATCTCCTCTTTGAGCTTGACTCTATTATACAACAAATTGAACTAATCATGATACTCCTGGACACCCCCACTCCAACTCAAGTTTTTCTAATCAGCGTAGGCTTCTTCAAAAGCCCTATCAATAAATCAAGCAGTTATATCCTCGACATACTCGCAGCACAAAGGGTAAATGCCCTTAGCGGTTTTTTGCCTCATATAAGGATTAGTGCTAATGGATAGCTCGTCCTTCCAAATTAAAGGATACCAATTTAATCTTCGAATCCTACGGGGTGGTGTCATGCTCGAAGAACTGTTGACATTTTCACTTGAGAGTCGTGGGAATTCCAACCTAGTAGATCGTGTGGCATTGAAGTAATTTCCCCAAGGCTCGCATGACCATAATCACATGCTTAATGAAACCCTCACTCACAAAATAATTCTCTCAGCTCGCTGAATTGATGATAGTTTTAACTTTATGAAGTTCCAATTAACATGAGCTAGGATTTCTACTCGCAGGCTTGTTAGCTGCTGCTCCTACTCTTTGATCATGGACTCTAGGTGACTGGCCTTTTAGGACCTGATCGAAGTCATGGGTGTCGGGAAGGGTACTCTGATACCAACAACATGCATGCTTTTGGGAAGAGGTTAGAAAGAGAAAAAACTAAGAGAGAGAGGGGAGGGGAATATGAGAAGTTCGTAGTGTATTCACTATATCAGTTATAAGTCACAGAGGGATTTAGTGCAAGCTAATAAACTTGGTTACTGGAGCAAACTATGATAATAACTAGTAATAAGACTCTTAGAACTAGCGGTAACTACTTAACAGTAATCATGCCACAAAGTTACAATTGACCCCTTGAACTTTACTGTGTTATAAGTTTCTCCCAGCCCAATCTTTGTAAATTGTTCCTCTTACATCTCTAGGGGTGTGCATGGGTATGAGGTAGACTCGAAACCGATGGGAGGGTATGTTCTGGTAGATCTTCATGAAAATAAGGTAGTTGTGTAACGAATATAGGAATCGATTTGTTCCGGTTTTGGATCCGATTCCTGCACACTCTGTAACCTCTTAACTTATTCTCACGATTAACTTTAATTATTCATAACTTCCTCATTTGAACTCCAATTCACAAACCATTTAAACCATTTGTATTCATAATTCAATGAACTTTCATTTAACATAATACTTAAATATATTTATGAAGTTTTCATTTTAAAATATCAATAATATTTAAAACTAGTAATAAATAGTATTTTTTTGTCAGATGTTAGTAGTAATAAATAGTATTTAAATATAATGTAAGCATTTTTTTTGCTCGAAAGTAATGAGGAATTTATCATTACTTTAAAAACGAGTACATGGCAAAATGTCCAAGAAGATAGAAAATTACGGGATTAGGAAACACAGAGAAATCCTCCAACCTAACTACAAGGAAAATACATGTGGACAAACACATCAAATAGGCACATAGCACTTGTAGATGGCCAGCAATAACCAAGATCCTAATTCCAGTTGTTTGCTGAACTACATGGACCCTGGTAAAAACCGGGAAGGAAGGATCCTCAAACCATTATCCAAGCAGAAGTCATCTTTTACGGACATTTAGACTAGATATCCCTACAAGAGCAAAACAGTCAGGTGTGTTGGACCATACCCATTTGCGTGCATAGTCCACCGGCACTAGACCCATCTTCTCTTCCATGTCCGTCTTCTCTTCCCATTGCTACCAGATCTGGCGGGATTTGAGCAGATCCAAGTGGGATGTTGGTAGGTGGGATCTAATCTGGACGAGATTGGAGCACAAGGCAGGATCAGATTCGAGTAGATTCGGGTTGGATTGGTGCACATCCGGGAGAGATCTTGCCGAATCTTGAGGGATCTCAACAGATTTAGTAGCTAGAGGGCTTTGTAGCTGGGTTGTTAGTAGGTGAAGGCGAGGATCCGCACGTACAGGAAGTAAATTAACTAAAGGGGGGGAGAGGACTCACTGCCGATGAGGAGGGAAGAAGGGATTGTGCCGACCGGCCAAGAGGAGGGGTTGACCGGGCGACCCGAAGCAAAACCCACTAGTTTGACGGTGGAGGATATATACGACCACCAGTTAGAGGAGGTGAAGACCACTTACCGAGGCATGAGGAAAGGTGAGGGCGGCCAATGCGCCCGGCCGGAGCCAAACGTGCTGGCAGGAGGAAGCTTGCTAAGAGGGGAGGAGGTCTGACGAAAGGCGGGGTTGGCCAAGGCACCTAGCAGGAGCCGGACGTGCCGGCTGGAGGAAACTTGTTGGGAGGCACGAAGGCTTAAGCTAAAGAGGGTATAGAGAGAGAGGGAGAAGAGAAACCTATCAAACCTTCGTCATCCTCAACATAATGCAGACATATTTAATATTAAATAGGGCTAATAACTCAATTGGGCTTGAATTTAGGTCAGTTTTCCACTTTTAGGGGCCTGAATTTAGGTTGGTTTTCCACTTTTAGCACAATTTTTTTAGCGTGACCTAAGAAGGCACGAACTATGAGATATTTGTCTTGTTTAGCACGGCCCTTCAAAACTAATGATTTTATCTAATGTGGCATGTTAAATTGAATTACATGGCAAACGGTGATGATGTGACAATGCCACATAAACAAAGTGGGACCCGACTTATCATAATTTCATTTATGCCCCTTATTTCTTCTCCATTCAAAAGGAATATGAAGGATAAATTCATAATTCTCACTTCATCTTCTTCCCTTCATCTCTTATAGCGCACCAATATCGGCCACAGCTCTTGCTGCCCAAGCACAACTTGTTCTTCTTCAATTTTTTTTTCATTTTTTGTTTTAAGAAATCTTGCAATCCACTCCACGTTGAGAAAGTTGTTCTCTTCTTTTGATCCTCTAATCGAATATTCGCATAAAAGCCATGAAACCACGCAAAGAGAGACAGAAGAGATGAGAGAGATTGATTACATTCATGCACTCATATGAGCTTTCGACTGAGCCTCTAATTTTCAATTTCCCCGTCTTATTTCAATTTTAATTTCTTTATTTTTTTCAGGTAATTTACAAATCGACTCTCCTCAATGCTCTGGCCGGGAGTATCCATGTCCTCCCAGATGTGGGATTGACAACTCGACAAACAGGAGTACAAGGTCAATACAATCAAGGGTTGAGGCACACACGGTTGGGTGGTGGAATGGGCAAAACCATGGGGCCAGAGTCTAGGTCTATAAGGATAGGATCTGCTACTTCAAGGAATTCAAGTTCGAAGTCAGGCAAGGCCTCGAGTATTACTACTTTCGATGAGTCTTTCTACTATGTTGTGATTCGTCAAGACTATGTTTGAGATCTTTTGATTTCCAAGCAATATTGACTAGATGAAACAATGGCTTGAAAGCCCTTTTCTTGCTCTGATAATTAAATTAGAAGAAGAGGAGGGTGTGCTTGGAAGAAGAGTATGAGGCCAAGGAGATGATAAGGAAATTACAAATGTGCTCGGGATATTTCATTGAAAGGATAAAAGTTGAGGGGGGCATAAATGCCACTTTCACACTGTCACATCATCACCGTTTGCCACGTAATCCAATTTAACGTGCCACAACGGATAAAATCGTTAGTTTGATGGGTCGTCCTAAACGGGGCAAATGTGTTACAGTTGTGCCTTCTTGGTCACGTTGAAAAGATTTTGTTTTTTTTTGGTAGATAAATGTTGCTTTTATTACTTAAAAGTTGTACATGTGAATATCTATACAAAATTCACATATATAAACTAAGAAATGAATGTGAAAAGATTGTGTTAAAAGTGATGAATCAACCTAAATTCAGGTCCAATTAGATTTTTTTTTGTCAAGTAATAGAACCAATTTCATTCATCATAAGAGCTTTACAAGGCTTCACAAAATGTACATTTTGGAGATCTACTTTCTACACCCTAATTCCTAAAGAACCAGCTAGCTGACTACTAGACAACTTGAAAGCTAGATTTGGGACAGATAAAAGCTTAGAGCGAGCAGAACATACAATAGTTTCAAAAATATATTGAACAGAGAATGGTTTGCCTTGGAATTTGCCATACATAGTAAATGTACAGAGTCCAAATCAGCCTGTAAATAGTAGAGTCCAGGGTCTTTCCTTTGCCGTTAGTGATACCTTACTGCAATTCCCAAGCCCGGTCCTTTGTTGGTCTGTTAAACAAGAGGAGACGGAGAATCAGAGACCAAACCTGGGCGGTGGAAGGTCCAATTAGATTATTAACCCTATTATATATTTATTTGATTATGACCAAAAAAACTATATAAAATAATGATAATTATGAAAAATACTGAAATAATTCATATTATACAAATAAAAGAATAAATAATAAACAGTTCTAGTATGATACCTAGAACTTGTAGTTTCTTGTAGGTTTTGGGTAGGGTCCGATTCCAATAACCTACCTAAATTGAATCCAAAATTTAAGAATCCAGCTTATGTAGGGTATGGTCCTAATATTATAAAAATAAAATATAGGGTACCAAACCCGATTAACCCTAGTGTCATTCATCGAAATAGGGAGGAAGACAACTGATTCATTCATTAGTCTGCGATAATGGCGCTTCTTCATCGTTTTACACTGTTGCCTCCTAACCGCAACAGCTGCCTTCTAACCGCAACAGCTGCCTTATTTAGATTCTTATCTTCATTTCATTTACAATTTGGATGGAAATATTTAGGTGATTTGATCCCACAACAATTTTTTGGGTTTTTTTTTTAAATAATCTACCATTAATTTATTCACCTTCTCAAGCTCCTTCTCAATACTCCTCTCGGGAGTAATTCTCAACATTGATTTCAGCTGGGAAAAGTATTCTTTTCTCATTAATCTGATGTAATTTCATAATGCTTTATGCTTTTAATAACCTGGAAAGTCATACGTCAGCTTTGAATTTGGCCCCCAATATCATGCATTATCGCCTATGTTTACAGGAAGATAACAGAAACAGAGTTGCATAGAGAGTGAAATACTGGTTCCACGAAGACATGGTTTTCATTCAGAGCCCGACTTTGTTGAAATAGATTGCGATCGATTTTGACAAAGTCCAGGAAGAAGGGTGGAAAGGTCAACAATGATGTGTAAAGAGACTGATCCACCTGAAGACTTCTTCTCTGCCCCTCCAACCACATAGACAGTGATAGCCTCTGCTCATTAAAAGTCCAAGAAGAAAATCCAACTACTACTTCCTATGGCATCTCATTCATTCTCCACAGAAAACATTCAGAGCCAGAACACTCTACAACATCGAACTACTCTAGATCGTCCCGAGATCGCAAGTTATGTCCCTAGCTTTATGGGAGGCAACAACTCCTCTTTGAATATAATAAGGTGTAACAATTCAACTAAGAAAAATATACATTCACGACAACACAATGTCTCTGCAGGCACAAGAAAACAGGCTATATCCTTCCCAACACTGTCCTAGGAGCAGCATGGAAGTACTAAGAACCATTTCCTCCTTACCTCACAGTTAGATTCGGAAGTTCTCATGATTGGACCTCGACCTCTGTGATCGTCTCCGATTCCTCAAGGATCTCACATGGAACCACTGCCTTTGGTGTTTCTTTGCCCCGTTTAGATTTGAGGTCAGTCAATTTAGGGGCCCCATTACCACTGCTTTTTGCAGTGCTCGGGCTCTTAGTTTTAGGGCTGAAGTTGGAGTTCTCCTTTAAGCTTCCAAGGCTGTGGCGAAGTGCCCGAGCACATGCCTTGCCCTTCTCGTCGGGAGATGCATTAACTGCATCACTGCAGCTCTTTCTCCGGCCCAGTTTCGGGGATACAGCCCGAGTAAGTGGCAGCTGCGCCAAGTCAAGAATAACAATAGACAGTGCAGAGTCAGTGGCAAATTTAAGAATGCTCTTATTTCCATTTTCTTGCCTGAAAGCATAACCAGGTTATCTTCTTTTTTGAATATTTAGCTTGCTTTCACAGGAAGTCACACTTTCTGAAGTGCAATCCGATGCTAGTTAAAATCAGATGTTTTCTCAAGAAAAGAAATGGAATTCTCTCATGGTAGTGACTACCATATCAGACATAGCCATTAGGAATGGAAATTGCAGAATCCAGTATTCCCAAAAAGGTGTGCCTAGCTGGAGAAAGAATGGTATGCCAATACCTTCTTGAGTTCGACTTTCGGGGGAGGCCCCTCGTAATAGAAGCTTGGCACAGGATTTGCTTTTACAACCATGCTCTTCCTAAGCTGCTTGATTGCAGCCTCTTGCTCCTCCTAGAATTTCTTACATTAGACTTGCACAAACCCAATCGAATTTAACAAATTTCACAGGGTAGACTTCTATAGCATACCCAGGAAACGAAAAAATACGTAGCGTGCAGGTGTTACATACCCTTGTCCTCGCCTCACACTGGCTTTTCTCTGCATCCAGAGCACGATGTTTTTCCTCCAACTTCATGTAGAACTGGAACAAGAAATTTATAATAAGAAAAAATTTGCTTGAAGAGAAAATTGCAGGGTGCAAATATACTACCTCCTTTCGCTTCTCCGCACGTTCGCTGGATCTAAATGTGGGAGCAGAGCCCACGGTGACCTTTGATCTAACTGATTTAACTGTTCTTACAGATGCTGCAGCACTATATACAGTAAAGGAACAACAATCAAATGAATAAATGAAGTTACAAAATTTTTATTAGGGGATTGTTGGACACAGAGAATAACTTTGTGATCAAAGGATACGAGGAAGTGACAGAGATGTTGTCTTCTTCATCAGCATGGTTCTGCAGTAGCTTCCTTGAAGTCATCGGGGAGCTTGGCTGAAAGACAGGAAATTGCATTTGAGAGCAATGTAACAGTTATCTATCAACTTTACCAACCAATGGTGGATGCAGAAAAACATGAAAATGATCCAATGGAACAGAATCATGAGGTTCTAAAAGTCAAAAGAAGGATAATAAAATAGTTGTAAGAAAGAAAGAGCACGGTTTCTCTTTTGGAGAATGGATCTACTTTTTTGAGCACGCATATGATCTTTATCCAATTTTTTACCTTCACAATCCAAGACAGTCCTCATGTTATAGTAAAAAACACTATCAGAAGATCGAAGACTTCATGTTACCTGCACATTCTTAAAAGGAGAATACGCATTAGCAACCAGTGATGTCATGCTGAGGGGAGATTCAGCCTGACGAGTCGTGCAGGTCCGGAGTTTCTCAGTAGCCAATGCAAAGGGGTGCGGGACGGTGAAATTTCCACAAGCATTCCCATTAATGCCCGATTTCAGATCAGGCGTGCTCAATGTTTTAGGATTATTCCCAGGCCTCTGATCTTCCATTTTCTCATTGTTCCCTTCATCAAAGTTGGTGCTCTTAACTCCAAGTGCTTCTTGCTTCTCATTGCACTCGAGAAATGAATCATTCTCCATGGTGCATTCTTTCACCTCATACTCCTTGTCGAGATGATCGTCTGCAACTCGTGGAGCGACATGGGCTTTATCACAGGAGCGAGAGTTTGCACCATTGGGTTTCTTGTCAACCCACATATCTGTTAGTTCTCTCGCCATCTCACTGCATTGCAAATCAAAAGAAGTAAAAAGAAAAATACTTCAAAAATGACACAGACAGGGTTTATACAGTGAAAGGCCCTAAAACAAAGACTGATCCAGATATCAAGAGCGGCTGAAAAAAGGAAAAAGAAACACCCACGATGACTCGCCTAATGCTCAGTAAGGCAAAGCATTGCTGAGAGAGGGAAAGATCAACGAGCACTTAGGAGATGCAAATTAGTCACTTTCAAGAAGCTTTGTGAGAAGTTGTTTGTAACATAGAGAAGTCCAAGGGAATGTCAAATATTGCAAGCTCAAAGAAACCAGAGGGGCCAAAAAACAGTGCAAATCCTTGAGGAAAGTCTTCACAGATGTTTGCTGCATCTAAGGCTGGACATGAAGGGTACTCTAATGGAATTCTAATCTAAACAACCATCACTTCCCAAAATCAGACAAGATTTTCTCAATTTGGCTCTTATATTTTCATCCTCCTCCATTTATTCATGTTGTTTCAGAATCCTGGTTTCACCCCCAAAAATTGAGCAGTCAAGAGAAGAGTAAAAAGAAAAACAGGGAAAAACATGTAAATGAAGAAGGATTCAATTACCGCACACACCGTTGTTAATGTCCAAGAGACAAAACCTGGGGAAACCCCTCTAACCATACGCAAAACAGTGTTAGCTCACACTTCATTTCTCAGTCTCCTGAGACTCAAATTCATGGAGAGGAAAAATGAGAAAAATTTTAGTGAAGAAAAGGTCTAAGGGGGCAATATAGAGAAACAGGGAATCGAGATAGGAGCACTTAGCCTGGTAATCCACAAAAGAAATACCCAGGAAAATCACATAATCAGCTGAGAAATAAAAATCGCATTCCCCCACCCCACCCCGCCCCCAAGGACATAGATACGAACAATAACTACCTAGTCAATTCACAAGAAAACAACCACCCAGACAAAGCTTTTAGCGGATAACATGACTCGAGAACACAACTTAAGAACAACCCAGAAAGAGGAGCTCCAACTATCCCATTAAAGGAGCAGACTTCACAGCTAAACACCGGAGATCGACCCACATTGCAAATGCCCACGAAAGATCTCTAGTGTAGAACCTCATACTAACCCCGTAATGCAAGAATGTAACGGATTTGGTGACCGATCTGGCAGGATCTTCGGACAGGAAGCCCCCCCTCCTCTTCTCTCTCTAGAAGCTAAAACCAAAATGTTTTTCCTGATATTTTACCTTTAGCTACAAACTGCAGCCTACGGGAATGCTCTCCCTCTTGCCACTATATATGGTGTCCCTTCCATTTTTTTTTTTTTTTGGGTTCGAGAGTATAGATGGTGTCATTTCTATTCCTGTGTTTTTTTTCCCCCAATAACGGCCGTCGACGTTATGGTGTTAGATAACCGCGAGGGGTTTGAATAGAAATCATGGCAAGCACCACCACCAGGTGAGGGACGCTCGGGATTGGGGGGCCACCCGTGGAAATTCTTCCAAACAAATATTAATTTTATGCCTTTTTTGAGACATTCTGTTTTTTTCAAATTGGGTTTGGCTCTTCTTCATTTGTTTCACACACCTAAAGTGGCATTTGCCTCCCAATTCAATTCAAAACTGGGGGACCATTCACAATGCTCACACTTCAAAATGATGCTCTCTTTATTTAATGAATGTTTTATTTCTCCATTACCATCTTTGCTTTTCTTCCACTTATTGTGTGGATCACTTTCTGATATAAAAGGACGGTTGACATATTCTTTTTTTTTAAGTAAGATATCGGATTCAAGTCTTGTGAATAGAGAAATTTCTTACTCGAATATGAATTAGTTAGAATCTATTTGATTTCTAGATAACAAGTGATGTGCGCTGAAAAAAAAAAAGCATGGTAACATAAGTGCTAACCAGTCAACAAATATATTAGACATATTCGACAATTTTAGCTCAATACTGATCCAATCAGTACAACACCGATAAAAACATATTATATCTTTAAAAGTTGGTGACCTCCAGATCCAAACCAAAGGACACTTTGAAATCAACTTTAAAAAATGGCATGCAAAAATAAAAACTTTCATCAAATAACTAAATTATTCCACCGACTATGAAAATAGCCTATAAAAATATGAACTTCACTTTCTTGACCACCATTGTCACACAGGCAAATTTCAATTCCTTTGTTAAATATTGGGCATAAATTATGATATTGTGTATTAAATGAGCTCAAAAAACCTTGAAAATGCATAATTCATTTATCAGTCTCTCCAAAAACCATGTCCAAAGGGATATTTGCAAGTATTTTCGATTAGTGATGAGCTCCGAAAACCACTAGTATTATCCAATTTATGTACGCGAAGGGTTATGGTAGTGGAAGGGAAGTTTATAACAAACGATTTTTATCATTTGTGATATAATTTAATTATCCACTATAAATTTATATTTTTACGGACGATTTTTATAGTTGCTCAGGTATTAAAAGTTTATTTCTTTTTAAGCTATTAACCCTATTAGAGATAATTTTTTAAACCTACCTTTTTTTGGGCAATATGTACGAAAAGCTAACGGTAGAAAATTTAATAAATTAAAAATACTTTTTTTCAATTAACAATAATAACAAATAATGTACTAGGTCAGCATTTTAAACTTTTTAACTTCCAAGGGTATTTGGTTTCGGAAAAATTTAAACTATAGTAAAATTTATTCGACCGTGGGATTAAGTATGAGCCCACATTTTACTTTTTTTTCAAAGGAAAAAAAGGATTTTTTGGGGAAAAAATAAAAATTTATTGTGATCCAAAGTTTCTAAGTATTTTTTTATCTGCACGACTAGTATTCAGAAGTTTAATATACCATGATTAATTCAATTCGAATCGGGAGGACCCACTAGAGGGTAAAGCTCTCCCAAGATAAATTCTTTCCACTCATAAAATTCAAATCCGATATCTTATTTAAGAGGAAGAGACGGGTATTTTAGATATTTTACCTGTCATATTATGCAAATTTATTAATCCATATAGTTTTAAATGACAATTAATTTTATAATTAAATATTACAATTCATGATGTAGAAGTTTATTATGATATAATATTGTAATTTTTTTTAATTTACTGTACAACTAACACCGCCTTAGTGGGCCTCGCGCTGGATCGAAGTAAATTACTAAGACGCGGAGAACAATAATTCTTAGTCCAAAGAACTGGGGAAAGCGCTCTCTCTCTCGTCCCTGCCGCCATTAACGTGAACCGTTTGATCAATGACGAGACCATGAACGTTGTCTCGTACTGTTCATTTGGTGCATGTTCTTCTCAAATAAAGTATTGACTTATAATGACGAGACCATGAACGTGAAAAATACACGTTCCATTCATTTTAGTAAAAAAAAAATCATCTAATAAAATGAACATATTAATTTTTTAATAATATATTCACACTAGAGGCGAACTTGTACTTCACACAAAACTGTTAAATATATAGTTGATTATTAAATTATATTTTTTATTTACACAATTTTTCATATTTTGCGAAGTGCTATGAATTTTTAGAACATATTTAAATTTTATATATAATTTATTATGAATAAAAAATAAAATCTATAATAAAAAGGTTAAATAATGAACGGCAGTTATATTCTTAAAGCGATTTTATAATTTCACCAATTTATCAACTTTTTATTTACTTATGAGTGACAGTTTTAAGGTTTTAAAAGTGAGGTAAATTATTTTTATCATCACGTGTAACAATAAATAAAAATATCAAAAAATAAGTAAAATTCTCATTTCTTCCCGTTATATCTGCCAAACACAACAGGAGTAGTTGGTGGGGACATGCTGTTTCTTCCTTTTCGCCGTAAACGGCGGTCAGCGTGTGGAGTTTGAATTTCTGTGACCGTCTCATTACGCAATAATGTTTAAGTAATAATATAAATCAATAGGAATTAATAATTTTATAATTTTTTTATAAAATCTAAAAATTAAAAATATTTTAAAAATAATTTAATTTTATTAATTAATATTAATATATAAATACTATCACGTAATTATAATGCTGCTTAAAGGCGGTTAAAGGCGAAGCAGACGTGGGGCTCTGCGGTGTTTTCGATTTTTGTATTTTTTATTGGTCAGATTTTTCGTATATTGTCTTTATCTTCCTCCCCACTTATTTATTTATTTTATTTCACAATTTTGATTTTTCTATTATTTTTTTAGTTTTATTCTCTAAATTTGGATGTTCGTGCTCCTCTTTCAAGGCAAAAGGTTGGGAAATCATTTTAAATTTTCTTTTAATTATTTATCTATATGCACATCTATATTACATGAATGAAGAAATCTGAATAATTGATCTCGTTTCAAACTTTCCAAATATTTTGACAATATAAATTTAATAAATAAAAAATGAGAGTTAAATTGTAAAATCATTCTTAAAATTATAACAACCTAAAAAACCTCTAATTCCTCTTTGAACACTCTCTGATATTGTTTTTAATCAAATATTTTATTCTTATTTATTTATATTTACATTTATAATTTCATAATAATTATTAACGCTAAATAAAAAATCATATGTAATATTTTTTGAAAAAGATATGAGATGTTCTTCCCAACCAACTAAATAATTGATAATTTCCTTTGGAGTATGGTGAACATCTATTATTATTTTAAAGAATGAGGTACATATAATCTCTTTTTTAAACAGTAATAATTTTTTATCTGTATGACTGATATATAGAAATCTAACTGATCCTAACTAATCAATCAAGTTCGATCGAAGTGGACTCATTAGAGGATAAAATGCTCTTAAGGTAAATTTTTTCTATTTATAAAACTTGAACCTGAAACCTTACTTAAGGGAAAAAGATGTTTTACCACATCAACTAATTCATTTTGATTTAACTTTAAAAGGTTACCTTGGCAAAATACAAATTAAATCAATAAAAAGATGCGTACAGATTAAATTTTAAAATCATTCACTTGTTCCCCTTAAGTAAAGGTCTCAGGTTCTAATCTTTGTAAATAGAGAAAACTCATACTGGAAGAGTTTTACCTCTTAATGAGGTGACTCGGTTCGAGCTAATTAGTCAGTAGCCCAAAGGGTTGGATACAAGTGTGTACACCCAAAAAATTTTTAAATTTATTTTCAAGACCATAGTTACTATTTAAAGCCAACATTTAATGCACTGTCCATCACATATAATTCTTTTTCTAATTATATGTTTTACTTTTATTTTATTAATGGTTATGTTTATATAAAAATTAACTAGATATTGACTTGTACTATCTACGATAAAATAAAAATAAAAAAAGTGAAAAATACTAGGATGAATTCATGGAATTAGATAATTTATTATGACTTATTATAATTTAATTTGTTTAAAATTCTTAAACCAAGTGGTAAGCATCGTATTCTCAATTATTATTAGTGTATTATGTCAATATTACCCTTTTAATTTCACAACTTCAAATCATTCGTTAAAAATATGATAGATTTTTACTACTAAAATTATAGATAGATGGGATATAGAGTGAAAATATGGGAATCCAAATAGTTAATGAAAGATTTTTACAGTTAAGATAATATATATGAACTGAGAGAAAAATGAAGAAACGTACTATTTTACCCATAATCTAGAAATTATATACATGTCATAAAGTTTTAATATACAGATTTGATTGATGGCAAATATAAAAAATAAAAAAGACACTAAACTTTCCAAACATTTGTACATAATCGTGTAGATAGATAGATAATACCATTGAAAAATTCACACTAATAAAAAATTTATACATGATATTACTTTGAAAATAAAAGTGAGAATTACAATGTAATTGACTATACAATTAAAATTACCGGAGGAACACGGACCCGCATCTAATCGAAATAACTGAAATGGTTAATTAAAATTAAGCATGTAATTTCGTCCGATTTAAGTTATTCTTGACCAAAAAAGCTTTATATATTGCAATCACTGATCTGAAATCTTCATTTATTTTTCTAATCATAATGTTTCTGATTGTTTTTCTTTGCAAAGAAAATAAAATAGAACAAAAAATTTGCGTAATGCTGAAGGCATCGAATTCGACAATTTTTCCAAGGATGTCGTGATCACAAGTTGTTGAATAGACCTCTCCTTGATAATGAGCAGCTTATATAAGATTGGTCCAACGCATTTATCAGACCATATCAAGATGCTGGAGAAAATGTCAAGCTCACTAGATGTTCTACGTGTGGTCTGCAATTGAAAAAAAAAAAGACATTAGGTGGCTAGTTAATATGCACGCGAAATGTTAGTTAATAATATCATTGAAGGAACCCGAAGGTTAGCTCGAACGGGTAAGAAGTACGTCTGTTTCGTGAGAAAATCCATGGGTTGGAAGTTGAATTCCTCCTTTAAGCGCGCTACTCTCGGTGAAACCACCCACACGCGTGCAAAGCACGTGGACTTGTATGAATTCAGGAGCATTTTGTATGTATATGAGCTCGGAATGTTAAACTAATTCATTATAAAAGAAAAAATGGATACGTGCTCAGCATCATGTTTATATTTTTCTCTCCCTGATTAAATAAATTGAAGGCAATGTTCCACATGAGTCATGATGCGGGCCTTGGCAATGTGATGATATAAATGAACAATACTTACAGAATAATTTAAAAAAAATATATGGATATGGAAAACCTTGAGAACCAAGAAATGGGAGATGTGGTGGATATCAGAATATTCTCGGGATTTAACTTATGCATGTTAGTTGAGATGATCTGATATTTCCTCTTCTTAGTTAAATTTTAAATTCGAGTATTATAAATGGAGAATATCTGTATTTAAACGGATTTACTCGTCGATGGATTAACTTTACTTGAGCGTGAATTAGTCAGATATTATTAATTTTCTAAATACTACAGGGTCAACAATGAAAGAAAATCATTCTAATCAAAGGTTGGTGGATCTTGGCATATTATGAAAGAATTTTCATTTACACTTGGGTGCTAATATCGGACCCAATATATATATATATATATATATATATATATATATAATATTATAATTTCAATGTCCCATCTTGCCCATAATGCCAGCTCCTAATTATGGCTTATATCCGAAATTGGAAAGGCGATAAAATACGAAAATAATCACGTAATTTATAATACAATTTTGGTGAAGCTTCATGTTCAAATACCTACCTGTGTGTTTGGTTTTGGATCCGATTTCTACCCTACAAGATGTGTGCCGTACGTAGCATAAAATACTGGAGCTTGGCCTAAACCTGATGAAAGTTACTTTTTATCTACGCGTCTCCTATGTTGTGAAATCGACCGTTCGGTTTCGTCGCATGGCAACTCTTACGTTAGTTCATCAAATTCTATGTGTAAAATTGATTCTCCAACAAATTCCGTGCGAAATAACGGGGCATGGAGACCTCTTGTGCGTGAATACTCTTGCGAAATGTCACCAGTTAAAGGTTGATCAATTCGTTGTTAGGTATGATTGAAAAGTAAATTGATTCTGACGAAAAAAAGACAAAGTTTATTAGATGGAGTCTCCCTCGTTATGATTGTTACCTTTATTTAATTATAAGGCGAAGATCATTCAAATACTAGTCTGAGAAACGTGACATTAAATGGTGCAGTAGTACTGTTCTCGATCTGAAACCAAAAGGTTCTGAGTTCAATTCTCATCGATGTGACTTTTTATGCCCATTTGTTCCATTTTCCTTCTATCATCTTTTAAATTTATGGGTCTTTCTTATATACGGGAAAAAATTATGCGGATACATAATTATTCAATTTTTTTTTCTTGGTCAGCATTTATTCATATTTTTAGGGTAAATCACGAACAATTGATTTGATGTCACACCTAGTACCCCCTAACAATTTCTGTCATTTTGTGTTGACTAGCAATTAACAACGTCCACTTGGGTAACGGAAACGTGAAGTAAAGAGAGTGTTTTGTGTAATAGGTATATTTTATGTAGTAGTATTTATAATTTTATGAACTAATGAAATTCAGTTAAATTTTTTATAAATTTTTTTTAAAAAAATAACCCTATAAATAATAGAATTTTATTTATTTATAACGTCATATAAGTACTATCACGTGATATGTTTATTATATAAAAGTGTTTCTCCTCCAGGTGGGTTAATCATATTTATGAAATACCATTCTTGTCCTCCTTTCTTCTACTCGCTTTTGGTAGGCAAAACTAGGATTTTTGCCTTTGCATTCTTCTTTTACAATAATGTGTATTTACTAACAATAATATACTAATTAAATAAAATAATAGTCAACCGATCGTTGTAACTATTAAGAATGACAATAATATAAGTAACGGTCAAGTAAATTAAAAAAGAAAATAAATGATACCACCCTTATATTTAATAAATATGTATATGCGTATATTTAAAGAATTTATAGATTGGAAAGTATGTATATTGGAAAGATTGGAAGTTCCAAGAAAATTGGAGATTATCCTTTACCTTCTTTTATTCTATATTATATATATATATATTATTTGTTTGATTTTTATATTTTTTTCGAGTTGAGTTTTGGTGAGAGAATATTATTTTTATAGTCACGATTTCTCCTCATAGGCAAGAGAGTTTCATTGAAACATCTTGTCCACAATTCTAATTTTTTATTTTTTATTTTTTAAATTTTCTAATCATATTCAATATTGTGCCGGCGTCATTGATTTCATGATTATATTCTTCAATATTATATATAATTTTATTAAGGCATATTACAAAAAAAACACAAACTTTTCAAATTTTCTAAAAAAAAGTCAAATGTTTTAAATTTATAATAAAGAGTGCAACATTTTAGATTTTTCTCAAATCAAGCCAAAAAATTAACTTCATCATTAAATGTTGACATGGTACATTTTGCGTGGTATATTATTTTTTTTTTTATTTTTTTTTGATACGATGGTATCCGGCGCCGTGGCAACCGACTAATCCACCGGAGGGTGTATTTACAGCCCTGGGCCCACATTAAACCCAGGATACCGACCTCCAGGGGGTTTCGAACCCGGGCGCTCTTGGAGTTTACTCAAGGAGCCTGCCACTGGGCCGTTGCCCCTGGAGGTTTGCGTGGTATATTATACCATGTGTCATCTTATAGTCTGAAACTTTTATAAATTATAAAAAATAAAAGGAAAATGTAAGAGACGGGGGGTCGGTCGAGGGGCTACCGACCCCCCTAGGCCATCGATTCTCTAGACCAGCTAACCACTTTCCCTTTCATTTTTCATTTTTATAGCTTTCAACAAATTACGGGATTATATGTGGTATAATATACCATGTAGGGTAAGACACGTCAGCATTTAAATGTGGAGCTAATGGTTTGACTTGATTTGGAAAAAATTTCAAAGATTTGGCTTGATTTGAGAAAAAATTGAAATGTGATGCTTTTTTATTTTGAAATTGAAATGCTTTGACTTTTTTGAGAAAACTCACAAACCTGAAATGTAATTTTAAGGGTAAATTATATAAAAAAGTACGGGGTTTACTCATTTTCTAAAAAAGTCAAAAGTTTTAAATTTGAAAAATAAAATTATATGGTTCCATTTTACTCTCAAATTAAGGCAAACATTTGAAACTTTAAAAATCAAATCATGCAGTTTCTTTTTATTCCTAATTAAAGTCCGACAATTCTTCTTTTAAAATTAAAACCATATTTTTTATTTAACTATAGAATCATACTAATTCATTTAACCTAATATTCAATGCTTAGGTAATAATCATTTATATCATTTTTCTTCATCATGGTATAAAAATATATTAGAATTTTTTAAAAAAAATTACACTAATTTCTTATATAAAGTTCTCTTTGTATTTTCTCATAACTAATATTATAAATTTAAGAGAATTATTAAGTTATTTTTAAATAAAAATTATCCTAATTTTTATTTATTTGCAAGTTTATGATAAGAACAAGTCAAGTAGAATATGTCATACAAGAATGTCACTTTATATTTTAGTATATTAGTGCACTTATCAATAGATAAAAAATAATTTTATTTTTTCAAAATTGGAGGGAGTTTGGCTTGATTTGACAATCAAATAAAGTTATATGATTTATTTTTCAATCTTGAAAAAAATGAAACTACATACTTTTAATTTTCAAATTTAAAACGTTTGACTTTTTTTGGGAAATGAAGTAAACCATGTGCTTTTATGCAATTAACCATAATTTTAATCTCATATTTTTCTTTAACAAGTTATTTCTCGATATAGGAGAATCTTATACAGCAATTAGAGAATATATATTTTCTCATGTAATAAGGTGGTTAAGATGCAGAGAATTTTTTATTAGATTGAAAAATTTCATATTCAAAATGGCAAATCCAACCCGATAAGATCTAATATTTTTCCAGGACAATTTTTCGTGTAAATTGAGATATCTATGAAGGAAACAAGTGCACTAGAAATGATACGAGTAGCAATTCAAATCTCATGGCCAGGCAGCAATAGATGGTACATGAGTTAAGAGACCAAGGAAAACAAATCTAGTTGGTTGTGTTAAAAAAAAGTTGTAACTTTTGTTAACTTTTATGAGCAACCAGTGGAAGCAACCATAATATTTCTGTGCCACCTAAACACCTTGACTTATTTTGAGTCCATATAACTTGATAGGGGTAAAAGTATCAATGGTACAACCAATGGAAGCAACATAACATTTCTATGCCACCTAAACATCTTGTCTCATTTCGAGTCTATATAACTTGACAGGGGTAATATTATAATATGATATAAAATCTTTAAAACTTTACAAAATGATAAAAAAATCTTTTGAAAAATTGACATCGATGGTACAAATCATGAATAAAATATTAACGACTTTAGCAATCTTTTAATGTGACTACTAATTTGGAAAATTACGTATATATTATTGATTTTAATTTCTATGTTTTTTCGGGTTGAGCTCTATTTTGAGAATAATGTATTTGTAGTCACAATTTCTTCTCATCTACATTGTATCCTGTGATTTGATATTTTAATTGGAGTTAATTTTATGAGAAAATATTTATGCTCAAGTAATTTTCATAAAAACACCTTCCACACAACTCTAATTTCAAAATTTTTCATTTTTTGATTTTTCTAATCAGATTCAATATTGCACGTGATTGATTGCACGATTATGTTCTTCAATATTATGTTTATAATTTTATTAATCTCATATTTTCTTTAGCAAGTTATTTTTCTACATCTAGAAGAATCTTGTACTACAATTTGATAATAGATATTTTCTCATATAGTGTAGTGTCTAACATGTTGACAATTTTTTTTATGAAATCAGTCCGAAAATTTTCATATTAAAAAAAGTAAATCCAATCAGATGAGATCTGTTATTCTTTCATGACATTTTTTTTTTTGAAATTGAGATATGTGTGAAGGACAAAAGTGTACTTGGAATAATGGCAGGAGCTGTGAATTGAATCTCATGGCTGAGTAGCAGCAGATGACAAAAAGACCAAGAAAAACAAATCTAATTAGTTGTCTATAAAGGAGAGTAATTTTTTCTTTTTTTTTTTTAACTTTCACGAGCCACCGGTGGAAGCAACCATGATATTTCTATGCCACCTAAGTACCTTGTCTCATTTCAAATCCATATAACTTGACATGGGAAAAAGCATCAATGATACAAAAAAAATGGCTAATATATGGTATAAAATTTTTAAAATATTACAGAATGATAAAATTTTTTTTCAAAAAGTTGATGTCGATGTTACAAACCATTAATTAAATATTAGAACTATTAGTAATTGATGATGTGGCTGTACGTAACTCCGACATGGCGGCTGATTTTAAAAATATTTGAATGATATGACAATAAGAAACTTGCACAAAAATCACCAACGGTACAAAAAAAAGTTTGACTAATATTATAATATGTTATTTTTTTTATAAATATTATAATATGTTATGTTATCATGTAAAAACAATCTCCGAGTCAATTTCCAGTACAACAATCCTACAAATTCCTTCTTGCGGCAAATATAAGCCCTTCATGTACAGTAGAGGCCTCAACCACTCCAGCAGAAATGCTAGGGAAATTCTCTCCCCTCTAATCAGCATGCCATACTTATCTCTTACTATGATACCAATGCATGCCTCCTTTTGTGATCAGACTTAAGGCTCCATCACAATTGCCATTTAGCTACCTCTTCATCAAAATTCATTCCAGCCATTGTCCCCATTTGTTCCAGCAAGCAAGTTGAATTCAATAGTAGCTCTTCCAGTTCTCTCTATTGCCCTAGAAATACATGGCACATCCTTCCTGAGTGCTGCTGCACCATTTCATTCTATATGTATGTGCCACAAAGTGATGAAGACCACTACTGCTAGAAGTTCCTTAGTCCCCCGTCTCAGTCTTCATGAGCCCCTCCATCCAATAACTCAAAGTGCTGAGTCCCACTCAATGGATTTTCAAACTCCATCATTTTGTAGCACCCATAGGAATCCAGTTGCACAATAGGAAGGCATGCTCGATTTCTAGCTGGCTACAGCCGTCTAGTTGACAAATGTATGATGCAATATACTCATTTCTCTTCACTTGAACATACATAGAGCTCTCTCTTCCCCCTCCCTCCAACATTCTTAAGGAAGTTACATTTTTAGATTTTTCAATTTTAAATTTTTTGATAATTTAATTATATATTTTATAAAGAAGGTTTTCCACTTGAATTTCATTTTTTTAATAAAAGTTACTAATTTTTTAAAAAAATTTTACATAAAATTTTCATTTTTCTATTGTTTAATTTTTTTTAAAAAATTTCTTTTTGGTAATTTTCTTTTTTAAAGAAATTTTAATATTTTCCATTTTCAAAACTTTTTCTAGATTTTTAAAATTTCTTAAAATATCGTAAAATTCTTTTATGAATTTCTTAAAATATTTTTAAAACTATATATGCATATATTAAGATTTTTTTAATTTTTTGTTTCATTGTATGAGCATGCTATGTTAGCATCACATGCATATGTGCCATCCACGTAAGCTGGCCCACCAATGAAAATTAAGCAAAAACTTTTTACCAATACAAAACACTTACAAATTAGTTTTTTTGCCAACGGTACATTTTACTAGCAAGAGAATTATAGCGACAGTAATATATTTATAATATTTTAAAATTAAGCCTTATAAATTTAACTCTGACATTGACAGTCCTTTATAATCGTATCCGTAACATATTTGAGTTTAAACCATCACGTCCCATTAATTTGATGATAACATGGACTTTACGCCGTCAAATATCGTTTAACTGTCATTTTTAGCAAATGTGGACAACGAGTTAGTACAAAATTAACCCGATGTGTAAATTGCCAATGAGGAGGAGTCGTACAATTACATTTTTATCCCAACTATATTCATGAAAATCTTATCAACTCACTATTTACATCAGATAAAAATGATACATAAGCGATATTTAATGGCATAAAGTCCACACCATCATCGTATTAATAGAACATGATGATTTGTACTCAAATATGTTACGGACATGATCATATACTATTATAAAATCTAAAATTAAACATATATAACTTAATTTCAAAAAATTACAAACGTATAAGATCTCCACCTTAATTTTCTCATTTACCGACCACGCTCTATGTAGTCTCTCATACTCAGTTATCCCTTCTTATAATTAACTATTATAAATTACAAAGCATATCATTAAATTTAGAAAATTAATTGTGTAAAACTTTGACTCTAAATGCAAGCAACATTACTTCAGTAATACATGAGGCTTATATATTTAGAAAAGAAAAAAAAAATCAAAGGATATGAAAATGTTCCACTGTTCAAAATTGAATCAAAACATCTAAATATTAGGTCGAGAATAATAACACGAAAATATCTTAAACGGTCATACCTCATAGTGATGTGATAGGAAAGAACCAATTAAATTACTGTGATTAGTAATGATTAAATAACTGCTCATATTATTAATATTAATTTACTCATTTATTATGATCTAATTAGTATTTTCTCGTATCACATGTATTAAAGTAGGATAATATAAGAATTTCTCAACGCTATATCCCTCAATTCCATGTATTTGAATAAACATAGTTGGCTTTCCTTGTTCATAAAAAGGGTCTAAAAGGAGCACTGAGTTTACTTAGAGAAGGTTTGCCTTCCTCCTCACTTGTTTAGCTTTTTATGCTTTTGATAAAGTGAGATGAGATAGACACACATCTTACTATGTCCCCCCCTTTTTTTTCCTTTTTACAAGAATTGGAAAAGAAAACGAATCTTGAGAAAATAAATTATATGGCAAGCAATTGAATATAGTACTTGGAAATATTGACCATCATGGCATCAATGAATCTAGTCAGTTTTCTTTTTTATAGCACAGGGCAATCGATCTTCGCTCGCCTACTTCCCACGGCCAAATACGCACAACAACAAGCTTGCATGGCAGGTAAATCCTAAAGTGCAAGCTAAACTCTCATGGGGATCATTTGAACCTTGGATGAAAATAACAAGTCATTTTCTCCTTACCATCAGGCCAGTCTCTTGGGTTGAAAGTATGATTAGGTTGGCTTGGACAGACTCTTTGCCCGTGACTTCTTAGTTCTTGGATTCTCTATGATCGAGATTGAGATCAAAATCTAAATCCTGTTGATACAACATAATTGAAAAATATTCACACGGTCCTGCAAAAGGTTGAGTTTATGCTCAACTGAAAAATTTAAGTTAATAGGTTAGTAGTATCAACTTTTTTAAAATCAGGTTTCAATATCTTATTTGCCAACTACCGCGAAACAGACATTCTCTTCCATTTTCAGGCTAACATGTGAGTTGGATTTTTTCTCTGAACTCGATAGACTGACCACGAATCTGACATTTTTCTTTTGGTCTTGGTCAATGAATTGGATATCTTTCTTTCAGTCTTGTAAAATATCCATCCAGGCCTACAAAAGATCTATTCTATATCCAAACCGAAAGTTTAAACTGATAGATTGGTGATATTCACTTTTTATAAATCAAGTTTTAATCTCTTATTCATTTGATATAAGATTGACTTCTTAACAATAATAAATACATTGAGATCCATCTTTTTCCTATGAATACAGAGTTTACTTTAGACAGGTATATAGATGAATATGGATAAAAGAAAGGACATATGGAGTCCGGTCAACAGGGAGTAAGCCTGATTCTAAATTACCAAATGATAAAACTTCCGTGCGAGTCTTTTTCACGGCTTATACCAGCATTTGACTCGACATCCGGAATTTGGAATTTGGAATTTGCAATCGATCCACCGTCTCTTGATTGAGTTTGTACATACAATATGGGGTTGGGACAAGCGTGCTGGGAACGTGGATATTGTCCCCAGAAGACAGGCAAAAGTGAGATCCCGTTGCTTAGCTACAGATCTGTGGACCTGCCATGCCGACCTGTGTTTCCTTGTGGCTTAGGAACGTTATGACACCGACATGGGAATGATCCTTTAAGAGAAAACTGTAAAAATATCCGCATGGTTATGTAATAAGTTATTAAGCTCATGGTCTTCTTATTATCGAAAAAAAAGACTCTAGCTATGTGTATACTAGATTTGCACCCGTGCTTCGTACACAATGAAAACAAAAAGCTAACAAAAATGAATCAGTAAATTGAGTACTTTGAAACATGAGATTTGAAAAGTTAATTTTTTTTACTGCACAGTTATTGAATGAGAAAGGAAAATATGGCGATTAAAATGAAAATTTACGCATTATAGGGTGAGACAGGGTGTGATAGAAAAAAGTTTAGTAGTTAAATATTCGTAAATTTATTATTATATCTCATTTTTTGTCAGTCCTATGGATATTAACAATTAAATTGTATACATTAATGGATAGTTTGGTAAAATGGACAAGAAAAATCCAAATGTTTGCAGATATTAATATGGATTTTTATATATGTATTAGTACACAATATCTTGTATCTAAAAATCTAATGGAGTTAAACTAGTTCAGATTTGAGTAAGGTCAATCCTTTAAGAGATAAAATTTTTATAATAATAAAATTTTACCACTGACTCAAAATGGAAAACTTATTTAGAAGAAGGTGATTAATTATATTAACTTGTCCTCACTGTTAAATATAGATATCTTTAACGGTTAAGAGTCCATATAAGCACGTATTACTATAGCCATTTTTATCATTTTTAAAACAAACAATGCAGATGAGATTATTTTTTTAATTTTTAAGATTTTATAAAAAGATTTAAAATGACCAAATTTAATTAGTTTATGACACCACATAAGTATTGTCACGCGATATACCATTATATAGAACACTCGCATTACGATTAGTCACTCATGTCAGTGAGATTACCCGATTATGTTTTTTTTTCCGGGTTAAATTGGATGACTGAGTAAATAGCATATTCAACATGATAAAAACTGATAGTTCATTATTTTTCTTAAAATACAAAAAAAAAATTCATGTTAATAATGGTAAAATAACCATAATTCATATTTTTTTATGAACTATTAGACCCATTTTTTGTAATTGGGCTAGGCTTCTTTTAGTAGAACTGAAGTTCAGGACATAGAATGCGCTATTTGAAGAAGAAATTTAAGGCAGTATAAGAGAAGGAGGGTAGAGATATCGATAGAAGATAAACGTGATGGTCACAGTTCAAATTATGAGAATTATTATACCGAGCAACTCATGTAATTACATAAAGAAGCAACATGTTTATAGGCAAAGAGGAATGAATAATCTAGGAGACATACAACCGAAAATGTCAAAATAATATCAAATAGAATATTAAAAAATCACTAAGGTATCATCTCGTATATCTGATTGATATGATTATATCTTTAAATATTTTATTTTTTAATAATCTAAAATAATATCTCTAATATTATTGAGCCCATCATTTTTCTAATCGAAAAATGTCAAAATTATCCTCTCTTAATCATCGACATAAGTCCTACCGGGAAAAGGAAATATCGACATAAGTTGTTAATGCAGAAAGACGGAGCATGAGGGGGAAAATGAAAAAACTTCGGGAAGACAAGAAAATTAAAATGATTATTTTTTATTTTATTATTCTTATTTTACACGAGTGGGAATCCAAGTGGGACCACCACCTGTCCCTCGTGCTGTCGATTTTGCCCTTTTCGGGAGATTGATGAATCTATTTATGGGGTCCCGACCCACTTTCACCGACTAATTGGACCATGAAATTAAATTTATTTTTCCATTGAAATATGAAAATGCGACAAAAAAGATTAGCTCCAATTTTTAAGGCAATATCGTTTGATAGGAAATTTTTAAATGATTTACTTTATCATATGACGTAAGAAAATATCAATTAGATTGTGATAAATGAGTAAATTTAATTAATTACCCAAACAGTTACCTTAATTATTTCTAATCAAAATAATTTAATCAACTATTCCTCACCACGTCACCGTGAAACGAAATCATCTAATGTTTTTTTCAACCCTTGACCGAACTTCATTCTCTTAATTTCAGCATGATCATAAATGGCCCGTTAGTTGGGGTTGCCACAGTTGTAACTTCCTCGGAAGTTTCATCATTTCCAACCAACACATTCCAGCAAATCAAGCAAGCTCACGAAGCAAATCCATCGCATGACGATCGGTGAGCTGAAAATTCATCCTTGATGGATGCATTGCTGCACCAAACCGCTTCAATTCGCATAGCATGGGCAGGATTTTCCGCATGATCGTCGCGCAAGATTTACATATACAAAGCAATAGAAAAGAAGAACAGGTGGTTGGTAGAAATTGGGTAGGATGCACTTAATCTGCACTACAAATCTTGATTTCATCGAGTTGATTAATTTAGATGTGATTTTGCATAGTGGGCCCTCGGAATGTTTCAACATCTCAATTCAGTCCCTTCTTTTTGTTAACGGTTTTAAATGTTCCCCATTCAGTCCAACTTTATCGAACACGTTTTTCTTCGCTGAAAGTGACAATTCACGGGATGAATAAACAATCCTATCATTCATTTTTGGTCCCATCATAGTTAAATCTCGCACTATGTTCGATGGGAACTTTCGTGGATTTGCGATTCCTGATTTAAGTTCACTACGAGCCAAAATTTCGACTTTTCTTTATCAATTTAGTTCGAGAAATAAAGACTACTTTAAAGGAAAGCCTCTTTCGTGGATCTTTCCCAAGGATCACATCCCTCTCTTGAGGAGTCGGTGCTGATATATTAAGTTTTGGAATAAGAGACTCGTGGGAATCTTTTACTTTAGAATAATTTGCATGCTTTGAGCAACTAATATTGTATGGTTGCTTTTTGAAAAAACATGCAATTAATTATTTATGTATACTATTTATTGAGAGTTAAATTCCACATCAACTGAATTAAAGAAAAAATTCAGGTATATAAGAGAATTGTGTATTATTATCTAATAGCATAGAATTTTAGGTGGAAATAAGATCAAGACTATTGTAGGATGAGGTTGACGTTTTACATAGTATCAAAGTAGGTTTTTGTGAGGCTGCACACCACACAAAGCTGCTCGAGTGTGGAACTCGCAACCCATAAGCTCAAGAGACAGGAAGAAAAATGCCTAGCCTCGAGATTAGTTATTTGTTGAGGATGGAGTTTAAGGGCACGTGTTAAGTGCCCTTATTATTTCAGGGAATTCCACGCACACATTTGATTTAACACAATTATATGCAAACGTTTGTTTGTTTTAATTTTTTTTAATATTTAACATCTAATCTGATATGCATGTTAAAATATATAACATACATTTGTTTTTCATATCCCTATATAATAAAGGGCAAAAAATAATTTTAGATTTTTTCTTCTCACTCCATATCTATAATTTAATAATACAAATTTTTATTAACAGCTCGGGTTCTTCCACTTCATAACTGCAAAATAAAAAATTTTATCTATTTTAAATATAAGCTAAATAATTTATCTTTATTTTATACTAAATATTTTGAAATTGTAAATAAAATTACAAAATTTGCTGATGATAACTGAGAATTTTCTACCTCTTACTTAAAAAATCTTAGAAGACCCTACCTGACAATGACGTTTAAGAAAGAACCAATTAAATTGCTTTGATTAATATTAATTATGGCAACTGCTTAGGTGATTAACACTAATTTATTCGTTTGTCGCATTTTGATTGGTGCTTTCTCACATCACTTGACAAAGTAGGATCATGTAAGAATTTATCGTTACTGTAAGTATTTCTCGTTACTATAAGTTAACGTAAATTTATTATAAATAAATTAAATTACAATATGTGATAAATTAAAAAACTAATTATGCAAGTTCAAAATAATATATATATTTTTTATTTTCTTTTTGAGTAGAGCACTGGTCCGTGTCTGGTAGTATATGTGAGAACAGTTCTCCTTTGGTGCCTTTTTCACACTCCCAAACCATCCATGGTAAGATAAAATTTAAAATTTTAATAGTCATTAGATTAGGTAAAACTAAAAATGTAATGATAAATTTATTTATAGATAGCTGTACAATTTTTTTTGCTCTCGCTTTTTCTCTCTCCTCACTTTTTAAGATTCATTACTTCTTATATTTTATCCCTAACATTTTCCAAATGTATTACTTATTTATACTATTATTTGAAAATATAAAGGAGTTTTGTGTCTTTTTTTTTCGAGATTTACCCTGTATTTGGTTTGCATATAAAATTCATGGCACTTATTTACCAATGCGTATATGTTAGAGATTCTTTTGATGTAAAGTAAAACAATAATTTCAAGAACTTGAATTAAAATTATTACAATTTTCACCTCAACCGTTTGCATTGTTCTTCATCTTTTACCTTCCATTCTATAATTGGCGATATTATTAATAGAAGAAATTTCGTTTTAATCGCGCAAGTTCTCCATTTTCATTTTATAACCGCACAATAAAAATTTTAAATATTATCTTCAAGAATACTTCAATCTTATTTTCTTTTATTTTTCTTTCGTACGAAATAGGAGTACAACTCTATTAGTTTTTAAAACTACGTGTCTTGTCGATAACGCATAGATGGAGTTATCAATTAGTGACATCAGTTGAATTCTTTCAAAAATGTGAAAAGATTGATTATGGTTCTCATCTTTTTTGCCGTATTCATATTTTTTGATTCAATTCCAATTTCAATCTTTTAGGTGTTATTCAATTTCAGTTCTTGACATTGTATTTAATATTAAAAAGATTATTTGACTTTAAAATATATTTCAATTGAAAATTAAAAAAAAATTAAAGAAAAACCTAAAAAAAAAGAGACTGAAATCCGTTTACCATGATCCCTTTGAGATCATCGACAGTACCGGAGACTATAGATAAACTTTTTTAGAATAGTCTAGGGTCGAGTCCCCACCAGCCACTCTCTTCTTATATCGCTCAGCTCTTCATTTTAATAATTGTAAAACATTTCTTTTATCATTAAAAAAATAAAGTCACATTTCTTAATATTAAATCCAATATAAAGAATTAAAATTGAACAATATTTAAAAAGTTCAGGATTAGAATAAACCAAAAAAGAGTTTACGCCAGATATAAAAATAATCCAAACATTTGAGGACCAAAATCAGCTTTTACTCTTCGTAAATTCAGAGTCCAAGGAGTTACATTACGAAACCTAATGGTTCGAGGGGGTTTATTTAAGATCGTGTTGTGTAACAATTTTTTTGGTAGATTATATGTCACATTTTTAAAATCCATTTTAGTTGATTTATTCAAAATTTTATTGGCAAGTATTTTCTTGGAGGGATATAGGGTGAGATCAAGGTATCTTCTGGGCCAGCAAATTTGCTTTCTCAGCCCAATCTTTAGTTCTTTGGCGGGTTTGATCCCATATTTCCTTCCTTAAGTGGGCTACTTGTATACGACTTCTATTGGATTTTCTTTAATGTGCACCACTTAGTAAATAAAAATCCAGTAGGCTTGATTAATGTATGTTCGAGTTAAATTAGCCTATTAATGAGTAAAATTCTTTCTTCCTTGAATTTTCTCTACTGATATAACTCGAATTCAAAATCTTACTTAAAAAAGATCATTGAATCATATGAATTAATTGACATCTCTTTCCATCTTCAAATGAAGCTATTGTATGTGCCTTGTATTGATTTTTTGCCTTCTTGTATGTTGACTTTTCCTTTTTCGTTCTTTTTATGTTCATGAGGTATCCTAAAACTCATGAAATTGGACGAATCTCTTCGACCAAAGTCAACCAACTAAATGACGGAATTCTTTCCTCATGAATTTTCTTCATTTCTAAAACTCAAATATGAGTTCTTATTTAAGGAAAGAATCATCAAATGGCATGAACTAACCCATGTCGAGATCCTATGTACGTATCAATTGCAGTGGATACACTCGACCTAAAAAAAAATAGAGGAGGAGGAGGAAATAAGAGTAAGGAGAGTCCTCTAAGAGATAATAAAATTTAGAATCTCTGAGTATAGCTTGAAGATAAGTATCACTATACAGTACCATCTTTTCTCATTTTGTGTCCCAATTTGGTTTTTCGGGCATAATTTGAATATAAAGATATCTTATGTGGTTCATGGAACCAGATACCCCACCCCGAATTGATCTACAATGATTCTTATTACGTGTCTAGATTAATTGTGGGCTAATTATCCATCTTAGAAGAAGAGGCCACTACAAACTTCTCGAAGATCAGCGGGAAAGCTTTAATAAAGTCTTATATGTCACGGATATACGACTCAGTATTATCTTATGGTGTCATAAGCTACTATAAATTAGCCACATTCGTAGATTAATGAGAAGGAATTCGAGCTGTCAAATATAAATTCAAATCACGAATAAAAAATTATTAAAAGCCTAAAACTCAAATAAACTTGGAAAATACCGTTATAGAATGCTCAACATTCTTTTCCTCTTCCCACTAATTGATGTCAGGATTTTTAAGTTCTTTTAGGTTTGACTTAGATTAGAAACCCTAAAAAATGGTGTTCTAAAATGGACGGAATCATTTCATTTTCCTCTTCTCGCTAATTGATGTCAGACTTTTCGGTGTTTCTTAAGATTTTTTATGGTTTTCTTTAGGTTTTTATATTTTAAAAAATAATTAAATTTATAATTTACCACCCAAGTTCTCTCTCATGAATCTGTTGAAGTAGTTAATTTTTATTTATTTGTAATACCATAAAATAATGTCGATGTGATATCCCCATAACATGTAAGACCTTCTATGCAACCTGACATGTGCCTCGACCTAGCTGGGGGATAAAAATGAAAGAAGAAAAGATGTCATTTTTCTTAGGCAAATAAGAACCCTACACTCCCCTTGGAACATGGTCTGACATGAGGTACGCTACTTTGACTCCCATCCATCCACGGAAGAGGAAAAGTCAGCATCCACGTGTCATCTTCCAATTGGCACCCCTGCCACTTCTCGCGCCCTATCAGTAACTGCCTTTATATAACTGTATCCATTTCAGCTGGTTCTCATCTCCAATCCTTTTCCTTAACTTTCGTTCCCAATTCCTAGCTCATTCCATTAAGACATAGAGGAATAGACAGAGGCAGGGAAAAGGCACATCAGTCCCAGTTCGGAGAAAATTACTGAAGGAATGGCAGTCGAGACGGTCCCGGTTATGTCAAATTCAGATAACTTAGCGCAGAAGAAGAACAGGATCCAAGTCTCCAACACCAAGAAACCGCTCTTCTTCTACGTCAATCTTGCCAAGGTTTCTGTGCTTCCGTTTCTTCCGTTCTTGGCTTGCAACGGTTACATGCTCAGTTCATGAACTTCGGAAGCATTCAATCGAGTTGCTTCCAACCGACTAGTCATATCTGAATGACTTCTTTATGCCAGAATAGATACTCTACGAACCTTGCATTACTTGCGTTCATTTTTTAAAATATTTTGTAGGCTATTGTTGATTGTTGTTTATGTTAATGTGTGCAGCGCTACATACAGCAGCACAATGAGGTTGAGCTTTCGGCACTGGGCATGGGTATAATATAAATCTCCTTCTATCTTCATCGATTGCATCAAAAACTTGTACCCCAGCTAAAACATTTTTGTCGATTTTCATGTTCCTGTTACAATTTTGGGCGGATCATGTGTATCCACAGCAATCACGACTGTCGTAACGATAGCAGAGATCTTGAAGAACAATGGAGTTGCGACCGAGAAGAGTAAGCTACTTTGCCATTCCCTTTAGAAAAACCAATGGTTTCTTTCATGGAAAATTAGTTAATCTTTACCCTATCTTAATGCATCCAACAGAGGTCATGACATCATCGGTCGGTATGAAGGACGAGAATCGAGGACGTGTGATCCAGAAAGCAAAGGTGGATATTGAATACCAATGAATCAATTTTCCTTTATATTTTCTTTCCCCGTTATCCTTGTTTTTTGCATTCATGCATTTCAACCATTTTAGATCGAGATCGTGCTCGGGAAGTCTGAGAAGTTTGACACCCCGAGTACTTCTCCGACTGCACCCACAGACGAGGCAACTTCCAAGGACAAGAACTGAAGGGATCCAGTGACAGCACCGGCGCTTGGTTCCTTATCCGTCTTGACCGCTCCAGGCAGGTTGCAGATAAGGAAGAAGGAAATAGAAGGGGGGAAAACAGCATATGAAAGGACCGGTTTTCACGATACAAGAAAAGTTGCAGTAGCAATATATATCTGTTCTCTGTTATTTTCTTTCAGCGTTGTGAGTATCGACTGTCTGTTGTATTTCGTTTTTTCCTCGGAGATGTACCTATTCAGCTGCACACATTCGTGATGCACAATGTTTAAGTCGGGTTTTCCCTATTCATAGAACCGAAATTTGGTGTTGCATCGCACATCTATGAGTTCCAATCTTGAAGAGTTCAGTCGAAGAATCGATTTATGAATCTCCGCTAAGTGAATGAGAGTAATACTGGATGGGAATATTGAGTACCCAACACGGGTGATCTCGTCATGTTTATACATTGATCAAGTCAACGTGGAAGTTGTGTGTCAATAATTTTCCATATAAAATAATCGTATATTAACCTAAAAATACACAAACTTTTAACGAATAATCAAATTATATCACGAACAATAAAAAAAATACACGAAAAAACACAATCTTTATTTCCTTTACATTTCCTTTACCACCATTTATCATGCAGATAACTTGATAGATAATGGAGCTAACTAATAGAGTTAGAGTGGCATTACTAGAGCTGACATGACATGCAAGTTATTTTGGGATAGAGGTCTAAAGCCATAAACCTTTAGTGAATGACTCAAATTATATCAAGAATTTTCAGCAGATGACTAAAATATATCGTAAACTTTTAACAAAAGATTAAGTTATACCGTGAACTATAAAATTAGCATGTAATAACATTGTTATACTTCAAAATTTGAACATATGATGAAGTATGGAGGGTTAGGGATGTGGCAAAGTATTTGTTAGATTTCTAACGTGTATACCACATACAAGAAATCTATATCCACATATAAAAATAAGCCAAGAAAGATATTTGATATACCTTCATGCTGTTAAATCACAGTCCGAGATCGATGTGCGAGATTAAATCACATACTGGAATCTTCACAAATCCTCACATACATGGGGTGGATCTTTACTACATAGTTAAGTGAGAACTGATCATGATCCATAGCACCAGAACCTCTCACGAGCTCTAATGGGAGTGCACACACACATAAACTTGAATATATCTTTTTATATTTATTTTTCGATTATTCAAAGCCGCTCATGGAATTGACTGAATTGGATCCAGATCTAAATTACTCTCAATTGAATGGTGTGTAACTCTCATTCACTATCCTCGTAATGTTGAGGAAGAATTATAATTTATAAAGGAGGTTATACCGAGCGTAAATTTCCTATTATTCTTCTGAATGCACACCTGGATTAATTGTGGGCCACCTATTATCCTTTGATAGCAGAAACAATTTTAAATTGTCTATTTTTATATATTATTAGATATCATCAGTAAAATAAGAATAATTTTAAATTATCAAGAAATAGAGCAAAAAGCTCACAAGAAAAAGGAGATTAAGGTAGTCAACTATAGCGAATGTCTATTTCCTCTAAGGAATATTATAAGCTTCTATTAACTTTTCATAAATTGTCATTACATAGAAAACAATGCTATGTGTAGGTTTTGGAATGCTGACTCTTTTTATTGGCTTGTTTTATTATTTTTTTACTTAGGTAGGATTTAGTTGAGAATAGCTATGGAGTTACTAAAGAATTTTTTGGATGAGAGAATTTTGTAGATTTTAATCAACAGAGTCAATAGATCTTTTTTGGAATATTGTGAGCTAATTGTGGATGGGAGAGATTTTATCATTGAAAATTATTTTTCCTTTAAAATTCAAACTAGAGTAAGGGCATTATTGTAAAATTATATTCAATTCCAATAACATCAAATGTTATAATATTATATTTTTAACGACTTTTTAAATAACCTAAAATATTTATTAAACACAATATTTCATAATAAACTTACATTTTATATAAAATAATAAATTTTCATTCAATCTAACTTTACCTTCATAATATAACAATACTCGAATTAAATACCCTATTGTTATCAAATAAAAAAGGGAAAAATAACAGTAAAAATCATATAAGTTTTAGTTTGACTTTTTCAATACTAAAACGTTGTTCCGTTAGACACAGTTAGTTCACCCTTGGATATTCTATTAAAGGAGTATAATTTTGATGATGTAGAATTGGAAAAATAAAAAAAATCCAAAAAAAAGGAAAATTTTAAAAAAATTTTAAAATCCCTACTTTGCTTTATTATGCCTCCTTCCCCCTCTAAATAGAGTCTTAAATCTCCCGATCCGCTAAGACAACTTTTCAAAGGTCAGAAATTGTCATCAAGCCAATGTGAAGGGGTTGGTCAATTCCACCAAAGGTAATTAGGTACGTTTCCTTTCTTTAGCCACGAAATCTTGTTCAGAAATTAGGTTCAATCTCTCGTTTAAATTCTTGTTTGATTTTGATTGTACAAGGTTAATCCATGAAGCATACTCCACCTTCCCCTTCATAGTGCGACCAAAGCTGTAGTGTCTAATCTATCAATGTTTTAGAACTTAAAAGTCAAACTGAAATTTTTATGATATAACTTATAAGTAGCAAACCTGTAGGATTTCTGTTGTTGTTTTCCTTCTTTTTTTTTTTTTTGCTATTTGCGCATTATTCAAATTATGTCATGTCATTCATTTTAACGGAATATTTAAGAAGATTAACCATTACTAACAAGAGAACTAATAACATAAGAGACATCATTAAGAAGGCAAGATACGGATCCATACTACGTACAAAAAGAAAATAAAACTAAATAAATATTGAATACGGGATGAACCAGTGAAATTAGGTCGTTTATTATAACGTAACGAAATTTAATCCATTTAAAATTCATCAAATTACAATATTAAATAAAATATTTTTTTGTTATCATTAGTATACTATATCAATTTTAAATTTTTCAACATTACAATTTCAAATCATTCGTTGAAAAATATAACAGATTTTTACTACTAAAATTATAGATACGATGTGAGAATGGAGAATCTGAACAGTTAATAAAATATTTTTACTGTTAAGATAGTAAATATAAATTAAGATAAAAATTACTAAAATTACTATTTTACTCTTAATCCAAATGATTTTATAAAATATATGCATATAATAGATTTTAATATGTAAATTAGATTAAAAATAAATAAGAAAAATAAAAAGATATAAAACTTTCTAAATATTTGTATATATAATGGTATATTGACAGATAAATTAACGGTATCTAACATAGTAATATTTTAGAACTTAAAAAACTATGCTGAAATTGTAAAACTTAATTTTAAGAAAAAAGATAAACTTATAATACTTCCGTCGCCAGCCGCGACTCAGAACCGTGGAAGATGAGGGCGATGCAAAGTCAAACGGAAAAGAGGCGGAATCATCCTCTGTCCTTGACTGTTTCATTCTATTAATTCCAAAGATCAGAAACCGGTAGTTATTGATGTTGGGACGATGTTTACTTAGAAGTTTCATGGGCTGTAAAGTTTGAAACTTGGACATGGAAAACACGGGGAACATTCCTTCTCGCGCTTGCTCTCCTCCTCTGAAGCTGAAATCCGCCATTAGGAAGGGTCAAGGAGATCTCAGGAGACATGGGAATCTGCTGGGGTGCTCCTGATTATCCAACCCCGAGCTTCACTGGATATCTCAAGCCGGGTAATCTTGTACCTTGCCTCGCAAATTCGTGAAATCTTGTTCTGTTCTGTGCGCTCTCTGCCCAAAAATGTCTGTTTCTTGCTTCACATTCAATGCTTAGAATGCTAGCGTTGTTTGCTCCCGTTGTTTTTCTTATATTCGTGCTTGTCTTTTTTTTTTTTTTTGATCGTTTCTGCTTCACAAGTGAAGTATCAAAGACGGTTCTTGTTTGTGTTTGATCTTTAGACAATGGATATCTCGAATTTTTTGCCTTTGTTGAGCACCCAAAATTTCCACATTTGTCTGGATCGCTGGATTTACTGATTATGATAAATTATCTTTTATGTCGTTCCTCGGCTCAGCTGGATTCATTTTATGATGGGGAAAGCATTCGTCCACTGATAAAGCTGTTAGTCTAAGCTTTGCTTTGGTAAAATACAGGGCAGGCATCCCTCTCATTTAGCAGCACATCATCTTCGGAGGATGGGCTTAGCAGGAGTTTAGGAGGAAGGACTATTGAAGTTGTCCCAACCGGGGAAGTTGTGCCCACCCCAAATGTTAGGGTTTTCACCTTAGGGGAACTGAAAAAAGCCACTAGAAACTTCCGACCTGATTCGTTCCTTGGAGAAGGAGGTTTTGGCAGAGTATTCAAAGGCTACCTCGATGAGGAGGGGCCCTCCGATGGTCAAGGCAGGATACCGATCGCCATAAAAAAACTAGATCCCGAGAGTGTGCAGGGATTTAAAGAATGGAAGGTATTCCATCCTCTAATCTCATATAAAGATTTCACTAGAATTTTGCTTTAGCTCCTGCATCAGCAGATGAGGGAACTGTATCTTCAGGAAAAATATGCTTTTGATTTCATGATGCTGATGCAGTTTTTATCAATTTCCTGCAGTCAGAGGTTACTTTTCTAGGCAGCTTATCCCATCCTAACATTGTCAGGCTTCTGGGATATTGCTCGGAGGAGGGACATCTACTTCTTGTCTACGAGTTCATGCCAAAGGGTACCCTGAAAAATCACCTATTTAGGAGTAAGTCTTAGCGAGAAGGGTTAATTTTCTGGTTTTTATGCAAGAAAGCAAGCTTTTGAAAGTTTGGAATCTGATTTGGTTGGTTAGGTCCATCTTCATTTCAAGTAGATAAGACAGCTTTTCTTAGTGCAGGAGCACCTCTTTCCTGGAACGTAAGACTTCAGATTGCAATTGGAGCAGCCAAAGGCCTTGCTTTCTTGCACCAGTTAGAAAGGCAAATTATTTGCAGGGATTTCAAGCCCTCGAATATATTGCTAGATGGGGTAAGGTGCATTTCATCAGCCACAACCATTTATAGAGAAGTAATTATATTTTATTGCTATTTACGTTAGTTTATAGTATATTAGCAGGTCTTGCTCTGATGTTCTTTCTGATATTTGGTTAATTCCGTGTAGTGATATATTGGCTTTCAATATTATAATCCCGAGATTAGAATTCAAAATTTAAAAGCTTTTGTCATGCTTGTGAAATTTTGCGAAGGCCTTGTAGTACAATCTGGTTTTGAAGAAAAGTAGGCTTTGGGAATTGAGATTCAATCATAATTGAAAAGGCAAAAGATGTTAATCGGATTTTCTTTTGTCTCTCAGTTGCTAGCACAAATCGAAATCATCATTCAATATTATTCCACCATGTAAAGGACCTTACTCCAACTTGCAGTTAGTTTTACTTGATTTATTCTGCTACAGGCTTTCAATGCCAAAATCTCGGACTTCGGCTTGGCAAGAGCAGGGCCTTCTGGGGATGAATCACATGTTACGACACAGGTCATTGGAACCTATGGCTATGCCGCCCCCGAGTACATAGCAACTGGTAATTTCCAGAGCCTAGATATTACTTCATAGATGTATTGCCAATTCTTTGCCATTGCCACACCATGTATTACTTGATTTGTATTTTGACAAATTTAACAGGGCATCTGTATGTAAAGAGTGATGTGTACAGTTTTGGAGTTGTGCTGCTTGAGATGCTGACAGGGAGACGAGCTTATGATGATAATCGACCATCTGGGGAGCATTTCATGGTGGAGTGGGTCCGCCCCCATGTTTCAAGAAGGAAATTGGCAAGAGTTGTGGATCCTCGATTGGATGGAAGGTATCCTCTAAAGGGTGCTCTCGAACTGGCTCACCTTGCGTACCACTGTCTCGAGATGGAGCCCAAGAGCCGGCCTTCAATGGACGAAGTCCTGGGGAAGCTAGAAAAGATTGCTACTCATTAACTGATCCTTGATATCATGGGGACTTTTCTCATACAGCAGTTCGATGTGACAAGGTCAGCATTCTCTTATGGGGCTGGCTGTCAATTTGATGAAAATTTCTGGTATCTCTGAACTATGTGCTTGGAAGCAACCGCTCTTCACCCCGTGTGTGCCAATCGATTCTAATTGCCTGCACCGTCATCCTTATATCACATAGTGTAGTTTTTTGTTCTGCATGCAATGTTTCTCGTAGAGTAGTTAAATGTGCTTGATTTATTGTATCTGGAGGAATGTTAAGAGTAGTTCAGTAAAGACCCATCATTGCTCTGGTATAATTAGTTGTCTTAAACAATTGCAATCTGATCAAAATGCATGAAAACTGGAGCATTTTTCTCTAAAAACAAAAAAATACAGTTGGTCAGTGGTTTATATATCAATTTGTCACTTATTGTTCACATTTTTCTAACAAGAATTCCATAACAAGAACATGTGGATTGGTTTTGATTCGTTTCCTGTAAACGCAGAAAAGATGCACACCTAAAAGAATTCCACAATAAGCTATTATGATATTATAGATATGAATCATTATGGGAAAGGAACTCAGGTAGATTAAGCAAACTCTACGATTAACAAAGACTAGAGGCACATCGGACTCGGTCACTCTTTCTGGCCAGTCCGACAGTGAGTCGTGAACTGCAGGGGAAATTGTACCAGCAGTATAAAAAGTTTCAGAAAAGATTCTGGTTGATACAAAAAGAAATTTTTGTACCTAACTGGTAGGAGAAGTTTCAAAACCGTTTCCTCACAATACATTCCGTTAAAATGTCATTTAATGTCGTTAATTTTGTTGATATGATCGTTTATTTGGATGTTTTGCTTGTTTATTTGCTGATATGACGAACTAATTAATATTTTTCATTGAAATAACAAATAAAAATTTAAATATATAAACAATTTACAGAATATGAAAAAAAAAAATAAAAAAAATTTATATATTTTTATAAATTTTATATACTATTTCAATGAAAAATATTAAATGGTTCGTCACATCAATAAATAAATACGCATGACATCCACATCAATGATCACGTCTGTAAAAATTAATGATATTAAATGAAATTTAACGGAATGCACTGTGAAGAAATAATTTTAAAATTTTTGATACTTGTTAGACACAATTTTTTTTATACCAATTAGAAACTTTTTCAAAATTTTTTATACTATTGGTGTAATTTCCCCGCCAGCTGCTCACAGCTGTTCTAGCGAGGTTGCACTCAGCCGTGGCCCTTGCCCCCGGCGAATCTAGCAAGGTGTCTGAACGACCTCATCTGCAGTCCTGCTAGACACGAGTTTCCTATGGGTTCTTGATTTCTTTAGTCGGTGCCTCGGCCAGGTGTGCGCTGCAATCATATTCCTACATCGAGCCTCCCCACAACGGAAGCGGTCATGGCATGCCTGACAACAAGAACTTCTGTTTTTACTCTTATCTACATTCTTTTTGATAGGTGATTGCTGCATGCTGTATAATATTCAAGATTTCGTATTTAATCGTGAACATATTAGACAAACTAAACAATCAGTACTGATACTGATTCTATCAGCGTGGCATTACCAAAAGTCTAATACGGTCTCAAGCTGATGTCAATTAATTTCAAGCTTGGAAGCCCCTGTAGCAAATTTTGCATGCATGAGATTGAAATCTGTGACATCAATCTCATCGCATGGGAGTAAGTTTTAGATTAATAGGCTATTATTGCCCTCGGTGGTCTTCATATCTGCGTTCTGAACAAGTACGTCGATTGCATGATTTTCGAGCCATTGGAGATGGGATGCTGGCGTTCTCGACATCCGATCGATCAAGCAAATCACGAGCCTTCCCCAACTGAATTTCTAAAGCATTTCTAGAAGCCTTCTTGAGAATCCTGGATGATAACTAGACGCCAACCTGTGTGATGTATGGTGAATAACGTAAAGTATTACTGACGTGATAAAAATGTATCTTTTTTTCCATATAATCTTTATTTTAAGAAATAAACTGGGATTAGGAAAAGGTTAGGAAGGGGTAGCAAAAGCTTCAGGGTGAGGAGTTGGTGTCCGAAACGAGATATGGCCAATAGACAATTAAGTATGATTTTGCACTCATATGCAATTAATTAATTTTCAAATAATTCTAATTCAGTGTAATATTGGAAGAGGAAAAAGATACCGAAATTATAGTAATAGATTGCAAACATCCTAGAAGATCCCGCTATGTTATATGAGAAATGCTTATCGGGAGAAGAGGATATTAGCACAGTTAATTAACCATAATTACAGTAAGACCTGTATCTATTTCTTTTCCTTTCATAATGAAGAGTTCATTCTCCCCGGGATCATGAACACCCATAAACCATGAATTCAGATAAATTCACGTGCAAAATACATTGGCCTTGCCTTGCCCGTACCATTTGTGAGAACGGTTTTTGGGATTCAGTTCTTCTGGTTGATCTTCCAGAGTAGTGTCATGTTCCCTCGGCTTCCATCTTCTTCTTAGCCAGAATTTCCATTGAATAAATATTTAGTGAGTAATACACATTTCCTAAATATGTAAAAGTCAATTAAAATCAATTTAAATAAAAAAAATTGGTCTCATTACGGTCCAACATATAAGGTTAATATGATATAGCCTCTATCACTCCAATTATTGTATGAAAATTATTCGAGATGTGAGGTAAACACTAAAATCAAAACGTATGAAATTCATTACAACAAATGATAATAAATCATTAATTGAAATTAATAGAAAACTCAAGAATTAGAGAAATTTGAAATCGGAATTGTGGGCAAATTATTTTCAGAAAATTCTCTTGATAATAGATATTTCCCTGCAATAGTACGACACAGCTTCAGCAAAAATATCTAACTTCATCAAGATGAGTTGGTTCAAGTGGTAAGACACTTGAATCCCTTAGGCAAAGGTCTCATGTTCGAATCTTTGTGAAAGAAGAAAACTCACACTGGAAGAGTTTTACCTTTTAATAGGTCGATCCAACTCGAACTGAAATAGTCAATAGCCCAGAGAGCTTTCGAATATCAGTGTGCACACCAAAAAAAAAAACTAACTTCGGGATGCAATGCCCACGAGGAGAATTATGGCTTCAAACTCAAAGATGTGTATATATGTAACATCTATGCTTCTCTTACACATACAACTCATATATATACATATTGAAAAGTCACAATTATTCGAATGATCACGATTAAAGTATCGTATCTTTTCAATTCAATTTTAATTTTTGCTCTACATTATCTCAACGGTAAAGTTACCGTTGCTTCCCATCCTTTAGCTCCATTTTTCATATTTTTTTATATTATTATTATTAGTAAATACATATATTATATAACAATTATTCTGTCACTTTGGCTCAGTGCCTAACTTCCTTGACGGCCAACTTACAGGTTGACATACTATATGTAGAAATATATTAGCTAATAAAGCTTGAGCGCCAAGTATTGTAATGTTCCCTCGCATCCTCGGTGCCACAGCCTGTCGTTCTGCAAATCCGACATCAGCCAGATGACTGAGCTGTCGGTGCAGGGCGATGACGTCAGCAACTAACGCGTCAGAGTTTTGCTTAGGTTCGCACTCAAGATTCATTCAAGAAATTAGGATGTCAACAACACCTTCCACAAATATTGAGAAAAAATGGTACCGTGGCATCAATGACTTAAAATAAAAAAGAAATCAAAAGGTCTTCATTCTATTCATTTTGGCGAAGAAAAAACCTCAATAAATTGCTCTAACTTCTCTAAACTTTTTAAAAACATTAAGGTTTTGCTCTTTTATATAAATTATACCCGGTTTTCTAGTTTTACTATGGACTATTTTTCTATTAAGACGGTTGACATTTTCATTTAATTTCTTTTGAAATCTGCCATATGTAATACTTTCCATTAGAAAAAAAACACTAGGGACCATCAAATGGCCCTTAATTAAAGTTAAAATGTCCATTTTGCCTCCTTTTCAATGAAATGTCATTTTTTTTATTTAATAAAATTTCCTTCCATCAATCTTCAAGTGTTAGTTCAAATAGATAGAACATGCACAGGATTCATATGAAAATCTACGAGATCAAAGGTTTACACATGTACCTTGGACTGACATGAATTCATGGACTTATAGGATATTCATGGGTTCGGGGCTAAATTGGGGGCGGTGGGATCGAAGACAAAGCTCGGCCAATTTTTATCATATCAATTTTGTCCGAAAATGATTATCACTAATTTGACCGGTTTTTTTTTTTTTTGGGTTGAAACTAAAATGTACGATGTGCAAAAATGATATTTTACTGAAAATGGTGGTCAAAATAAATATTTTCACCTTAATCAACAGCAGTTGATGGTTTCGATTTTTTTAATGGAAAACAGCACATCTGGTAGATTTCAAAGAAAAAAAAATAAAAGGCTACTCTAGTAAAAAAAGATACTTTATAATAGAATTGAGAAATCACATATAATTTATTTTTTATCAATAATTTATGTATTAAATACAATTTATGCATCAAAAGATCATATTGGTCTAGATGTATGATTCAGCTAGTCCAGGAATACTATGTCATACAAATTGTTAAAAAAAAAGTTCCTACTAATTTAGTTGGTTAAAGCGTCGTGCTAACAATAACTCCTGGGGATGGTGGTCTAGTGGTTTAAAGTTAATTTTCATGTAATTTGATGAAATCAAGGTCATAGGTTTGAGTCTCGCTCTGAGTAATATCGTTAAAAGAAATTATTGAGCTTGTGCATTGGTAGACATTGGCTTCTCAGACTTACAATAAACCTTTGGTGGTGCTACATTGTCACTTTGGAGGTCACAACGGTCGTACCGATTGTTCAGTTCATCTAACATATTTGCAGTTGAATATAAAAATCCAAACATTACAAAATCGGGATGACTAGATTGCCACTACTACTATACTCATTTTTATGTGTCAAAAGGTCATTTACCCTTTCTTCTACCCTTGTTTATGTAGAATACATAAGACTATAGGAACCTGCCGGTAAATTACTTAACTCTCGACAATCCAAAAAGCGAGGGAATATTGGCTGGGTAAATGCTATTATCGAACGCAAACAGTAAAAATAAAAATAAAAATAAAAAAATAAAAAATTCACTCTGCCTGAAGGGAAATGGAGAAAATAGTTATTTTTCTAGGTTCCTAATCTTTCGGAAAGCATACGGTAAAAACCTCTTACAATTCTGATATAAAAAAATGGATTTTTCTTTTGATAATTTAAAATTAGACATGGACTAGTGTTACACATTAAAAAAAAAACATAAGTAGAATAATGAAATGAGCCTATATAATTTTACAATTTATTTATAATGTATTATAATTTAATTCACTAACCTACAGCAACAGGTAAAATATTACCAGTTGTCAACCGTGTGCAATGTTCAAATTTTACTTTTCAAATTTACAATTTTAAGCCATTCGTTCAAAAAAAGACAGATTTTTACTACAAAAATTGCAGATATAGAGTAATATGAGGAATTTAAATAGTTAATGAAAGATTTTTACAGTTATAATCATAGATATGGAGTGGGAAAAATGAGCGAAATTATTATTTTACTAATGATCTAAACGATTTTATAAAATATATATAATATAAATTTTAATATGTAAATTATATTGAAAATAAATATGAAAGTACGTATAGATACACAAGAGATACAAAATCCTTCGTAGACGGGGAATGGCGAGCAAAGCGCCTCTCTCTTGATTTCTAAAAGAAGAGTATCCGCGTTCCACGTCTAGTTTGTCGGACCGCGTGAAGAAAATTGCTAGAAAACATAAGCACTGAACATGGAAATAACAAGGACTAATATTTTTAACGGTGAATCTTTTCGACTTTTCACAGGATGCCTCATTCCAAGAAAAAGAATTTGCTCCTTATGGTTCTACCACGTCTCGTTTACACTTTGTAATCTGAATCAGAATTAGATGAAATGAAAAATGGACTAAAATTTACAAAATTTTGTTTCATTTTATATGGAAGCGGAATTTAAACTTTCTTTATTATTTAAATCTCTTTATTATCAAAAAAATCTGTCACTTAATAAAGGTTTAGCATTATTGTGTCAGGCCAATATTGACCTATAAGATTTTTAAATAGGACCATTGTGACCAATGTTGTCATTCCTTGGAGCCAATTCCCCCTACCTTGGAGTCGATTCCCCTGGGAAATAGGCTCGAAAAAGGAAATAAAATTTTGTGGAAACAAACCCTTAGTTAGAAAGGGAATCAACCATTCTCATTCCCCTTCCCTGACCATTTCTTCACTCACCAAACACGCTAATTTATGGAATCCGAGGGGACAAAAAAGGTTATACATGCAAATGTCAAACCTGATCTGCTGCATTTCCTTAGTAGTTTGAATCAAGTGGGCAAGCCTCCACCAATCCAATGTACACACCCAGGAAGAAACTAGAATTATAAGGAATGAATTGATCCGAAACAGCTCTATATTTTGAATGAGGTTACTTTTCTCAGACCCATCAACCACAATTGACAAGTCCATAAATTTATATATGTTCATGTATAAAGAATATGTGCAAATGTACTAACCCAAGTGCTACAATGCCGTGAACTACTTGCAAAGTGTGCAGACATCCTTCTACCGAAGCTAATCCTTGAGGTTTGATTTTCAAATGAAGTGGTTGAAATTATTTTATTTGGTAGATCACTTGGTGAAAGAACAAATGACTTTTTTTAATCAGTGATAATACCTGCCACTTCATAAATTAACTAAGGTACTTGTTCAAAATATGGAGTTGTCAAAGGGTGCATGATGCCCATTTTACCTAGCTTACCCTCTTTCCAACTCTCGCAGGGGATCTTTGTTTTGCAACTTAATGTTAAAGGTCGCATTTGCCTGGATTTTTGGCTTCAAGTATCCCTCCAAAAATTCTCAAATTTTCCTGGAATATTCTTAATTTTGCAAGTTTAGTAAATCCTCACCAATCTAGTTTGATGCACGTTAACATACTAAAGGAGAAACCTTTATCAATCATAAATTCTTATACAAAGAATAGATATTGAATCATCTCAATTCTCAACCAATCAATGTTGATTACTGTGCTCATTTTTTAAGTAATGATAGAATTCAATTTGCTACCCAATAAAAACAGAGAGAAAACATGGCGTGATTCAATCCGAAAGAAATCCACTTTGGAAAGAGGTTGATGGTAAAAATGTTACATTAGAAAATAATGAGTTACCGTTTACTATTAAGAAGAAAAAGAAAAGTAGAACACAGTATGATGAACCCATGGACGTGGAGTCTTTATCTAATCATCGAGATATTCTAGATTTATCCAGAAACAAGGCAACTCTACTTTAGTATTTACCTCAGGAAGCCTAAACTAGTGATAAAATACAGAACTAATTAACAGAGGGCAAAAAAGCAACCTTTGTGGAAAGACCAGAGTTGCAATTGCTATCTTAATTTCAAACATTTACCTAGATAGGTGCTGCACAAGTTGTCCTAAAATGTCCCGTCTGATTGCATCGACTGCAATGCACAACCCGCTTAGTTCTCCCACGATCCTCAGTCCTCACCCTTTTCTTCCTCGGCCTTCCAGGGGGCCTCAATGACTTGGGTGGGTGGATCACCACATCCAGGGCCCTGTTTCCATTAGGATCCCCACCATCTGATGACGACTCCTTCCACAGAGACTTATCAGGGATTGGGTGGATAGTTTGTGAGTAGGCCTTCCGGTAGGTCGCCACAGTGAAGCAGCTCTCAGTGAACCGCTGCACGTTCTGGCGGCATGAGAGGAGGGCCGCCACCGCATGGGAGCAAGGAAGTCCATAGAGCTGCCATCCCCGGCAGCTGCAGCACCGGTTCCGAATGTCTACTATGTTAGTTCCCTCGTGTGATATGACTTCAAACTCAGCTTCATTGGCCCGAAGGACCTGGAATGTCCGGGCTCGCTCAAGGGCCTCTGCAACCCGCCTCTCGGCAGAGGGAACAAGGGTCGAGGTCCATTGCATGCTTGCCTCCCTCCGCTCATTGAACCAAGTCATGAGCTGCCTCCTTATGCACTCCATCATCTGGACAATAGGAAGTCCTGATGCCTCAAGGATCCATGAGTTGAGTGACTCGACTATGTTAGCTGTTAAGTGTCCGAATCTCGTCCCCTCAAAGTAGGCAGTGGCCCACAGTCGGGGCGGAATCCGGCGGATCCAGTATGCAGCATCCGGCGATATCTCCTCGATCTCGAGAATCTTGGCCTCATACTCGATCACGGTGAGGGCATGGGCTGCCTCCCAAAGGAAGTTGACGAGGATTGTATTGTTGAACTCCTTCCGGAAACTCTCGCTCAGGTGGCGCATGCAGAATCCATGAAAGGCTGTGGGGAAGTTAGCCTCCACCCCCTCCACGATCCCCTTCTGTCTGTCTGATAGGATTGTGAGTCTTGGCATGTTCTCTGCATTTATCTCAAGGAGGTTGTGAAGCTCAGAGAGAAACCACATCCAGTTCTCATCATTCTCCTCATCCACAACTCCAAAAGCTAAAGGGAACAGAGCTCCATCTCCATCAAAACTTGTTGCAAGAAGCAGAGTACCAAGATACTTGCTCTTCAGGAACGTACGGTCCAAACCAATTAAGGGGCGACAAGCATTGAGAAACCCATATATTGATGCCTGAAATGATACGAAAAGCCGTTGAAAGGAGCTGTCAGTAGGGTTCCCATAAACAACTGCTATACTCCCCGGATTTGTTCGTTTAATCTGTTCACAATACAGAGGAAGCATGCGATACCCTTCTTCGAAGGACCCACGCATTACTGCCATTATTCGTTCCTTCCCCCTCCAGGCCTGCTTGTATGAAAGGGTTATCCCATGGAGCCTATGGATCTCCTCGAGGATCTCCTTGGGCTTGTAATTTGGATTCTCAATCAGGCGCTGCTCCACTGACTCAGCAACCCACTGGACTGAGGCCTGCTGATGGCCTAGGTGGGTGATCCCTCCACAGCTGTGGTTCCCATTGATGGTCCTAATGGTGAATGTGGGCACTCCGGGGAGCTTCGCTGCATGGATCCGCCATGGGCAACCCTCACTCGCACACTTGGCTGTGAACCGAGTCTTATCAGATTTGATTGTTTGGATCTCAAAGTGAAGGGCGATGGCAGTATCCCTCAGCGCCCTTCGGCAGCTCTTGACATCAGGGAACTCTTGACCGACCACAAGCTCATAGTTTTGGTTGGCAGCGAGAGCACGTGCTTGGATAATTGGAGAGGGAGTAACCATGAGAGCGGTGGCCTCAAGGCCTGCTTCATCAGCAGGGTCCGTTCCTATGCCCTGGCTATGGTCCATGGCGAGTTCTAGATTGTCATCAAGCTCCTGATTCTCTGTGATGCCCAGATCAGTGGTGTTCAACAAAGTGAGTTCGTGGTTCTGAGCCAGGTCATGATCCTCATGGTTGGGTTTCTGGTCCATGGACAAATCATTCTCATGCATATAGCCATGGTTGCTGCTGTTCACTTCTCGGTCGTGAGTCGAGCCTAGGCCTAGTTCGTGGTTGTGGCCCTGACGCAGGCCCAAGTGATGATGCACATGGCTTTGGTCAAGATCAAGATTATGATCATGGCCCAGAAGGGAATGCTGATTCTGACTCAGGTTATGACTTTGCCCAAGAATCAAATCCTGGTTAGCCATTGCAGTATTGATTGCGGCGTCTCAATCACTTCTTGAGTCAAAAACAGATGTCAGCTGTTAGCCTCAACGAATTTCCTTCCAAACCAAGTTGAAACCTGGCCTGCATGAAGAAATTAATTTCCGGGTTTAAACAGTTACCAGAAATTCAAGCGGGCTAGTGATAATCATTAGTGGTGTTCAAAATTCTTGATTTTTCATATTGCACGACTAAAATTAATTTTCCAGCAGTAAAAGATCACCTTTATTGCAAGAACAGACAGGAAACCCTCCTAAGTAAAGAGCATGCCGGACATAAAGAGCATGCTATATAACAAAAGACATGTAAATCTGCGCTCATATTTTTCACCATTCATGCTACGTATCATGGAGGAAATACTAATCACATAGAAGTCGGAAAAATCCTTAATATACTATGCATATTCCACTTAATTTTGTTCAATTTTTTTTTATTGAACTATCCTATTTCGCCCTCTGATCTCATTATGTTAGTGTCTTATGCAGTTTCAGCCCCTGAACTCATATGTTAGTGTCCTACAGAGTTTCACCTGAACCAAGTTTATAGATCCATCTCCGCCCATAAAAGCAGCAAAATTCAACTCATCATGGTTTCCAATAGGCTACGGATAGGACAAAGGGTTCAGGATTCTCAAAAAATAAAGAAATTCAACAAAGGAATGATCCTGAAACAACAAAAAGAAATAAGGACCAACGGTTCAATAGGAAAATTAGTTATAGTTACTAGCTTCTGTCAGCTCTCTAACCAGCTAACATCCGCAATCAACAATGTCAAGAAAAGGAAAAGACGGGCAATCTGTCAGACAGCCAGACCATGAAAATGCCAAAACAAGCAAACTCACATGAAAATTGAGCGACAAAGCTCAAATCCCACTCAAATCCGAAAGTGAGTCCTCGAGGAAGCCGGAAAGATGCCACTGTCGACGGCGACTATATCGACACACTCAGACTATTAGGGTTTCGGCGGGGGAAGATGACACAGTGAAGCAGTGGCCATCGGAGGTTGTCACAGGGAAACGGAATTTGGCGGGTAAATTGGGATGGGAGAGGGCTAAAATAGGGATTAGGGCAGAGAGAGAGACGAGGAGGAGATTGGGGGATTTCAGGGGCAGAGAGGAGAAAGGCGCAAGGGCTGAGAAGGGAATTACAGGTCTTCGGGTGAGCTGAGAACAACGGGGGTATTTATGTCAATGGAGCTTAAGGAGAAAGGGAAATTACCGTTTTGGGCTTCTCTTCTGGACCTCTCGGTTTATTCATCTGCCTTTTGGGTTGGGCCCTTTCGGCCCATATGTCGGCCCAAATTACAAATACGCATAGCTTAGTTATTCTTATAAATTTGGTTCAATTTGATTCCTTTGATTTCCGTCGTGTCGCTCTCTCTCTCTCTCTCTCTTCATTTTTTGGCTGAATAAGGAGGACTAGGCAGTAGTTGTGGTAAATCAGCCATCTCCATCATGTAATATTTAAATTTTCGTGTTCAATTATAAATATATTATAAGAACTAAACAAGCATTGCTAACAATGTCCCATTTACGTAACACTGTCAAAAATCAATATAGTCCAAAAAGTTTGTGTCCACCAACATTCCAGTACAAGAGCCTCTTTCAACAATATTATTGAGAACGAGACTCGAATTTACAATCTCAACTTCACCAAACTGCATGAAAGGAGTTTTGAATCGCTAGACCAATGCCCTTGGTGGTAGATTTCAGCCGTCCTAATTTATCTTCACTTATTTCGTCTATCCATTTCGATGTGTCATGCATTCGATGCTTTTGTCGGTTTATCGAGTCGATGACTGTGTCTAGCCCTGTAGAGAGATCGGACTCGGTCTTTAATTCTTTAATAAAATCGATCGAAACACTTCAAATATTTCAGTAAGAACAACGTATTATTTATAGGGTATGATATATGTAGAAGTCATCCAAATAAAAACTAAAAACACTACTCGCCTAAACCAACCAATACTAGTTGGTCCAAAGGCATCTATCGACTCACAGTATCCTGACAATCTAGACTTCTAGCGTACTAACACTGGGATACTCTCCATCCGGGTACTAAATAATCGGATGGTCAATCCTAACCCTAGGCTCTACTTTGTTTCAGGTACTAAAAAATCAAATCATAACAGAGCCCGAAGAACCCATCAGGACAGGTTGAAGTGATGCTTATATTGCTGAATACTATTAAACATTTGTGTTGCATGAAAATCTTCGAGATGCGAGAAAATACTAAAACCAAAGTATATAAAGTTTATTACAATAAATGATAACAAGTAATTAGTTAAAATCGATAGAAACTCAAGAATTTTGAAAGTTTCGAAGGGTAATGCGTTTTTAGGAAACTCCCTTAAGAATAGATTGTTTTTTCACAATGTTGTAGCATTGTTTCCTTGAAAATATCCAACCCCGGGATACAACGTCCACAAGGAAAATCATGACTGCAAACATGAAACTCTCTCACTGGAATCACAGCCCGAGAGAATGAAACCAAATAATAGAAATATAATAGAAGAACACGAAAGAGAGAAATTGAAAGTACATGTATGTATGTGACTCAGTCACACCTCCTCTTACACACAATTCATATACATAGAAGTTGAAAAGATACAATTGAATAGTCACAATTATTTAATTAGATTCAATTAAAGATTGTGTTTCTTCAATTCAAATTTAATTTTCCCTCCAATTAATTAACGGGAAAGTGTCGTTGCCTCCTTAAATTACCGTTTCTTCATTTCTTTTATTATTATTATTATTATTATTATTATTATTATAAGTAGTGTGTGTGTATGTGCATATATTATTACACAACACTTTGATCATGTTGAGACACAATGTGAAGATTGAAACCCGACGAAGCAAGTTTCATCAAGCCCGAGGCCATGAAAGGCCACAGAATTGTTGGAAAGATTAAAGGTCACCTCATCATACTGGTGCTTCAGCTCATCAGCAGAACTATGCCATGGTGCAGATGAAGTAGCCGGTAGAGCCACTGTTGTTTGTAGGAGGAATTGTAGACACTCTCCATCCTTGTCATCACGAGGCGGTAAAACTTGAGTCCTTCTTGATGAGCTCTTGAACGATGGCTTGGAACTCGGAAGAGGTTGTGGCTCTCACCATCATGGTGCTTTGAGATGTATGTGATCCTCAACGGTTGCGTCGTCATCATATTCTTGGTGGGCTTCTGTTGAATCTAATCGCTGGGATTTATTGATGGAAGTTCCCACTAAGTTTGCTCATTGTGGAAAGAAAGATGAGAGAGGGAGTGGAAAAAGTCTAGTATGTAACGGTCCTATTATCTAATAGATAACTAATTAAATCAAGTTATTTTAAGATACTGCTAATATCGGTAGTTTAGTGGTCTAAAACTCACTCTCGTGCAGTTTGGTGAGATCGAGATCGCATGTTCAAATCTCACTTTGAGCAATATTGATAGAAGAGATTCTTGAGCTTGTGCTTTGGCAGACATCAGTTTTTTAGACTGTAATAGGCCTTTGACAGTGTTACGTTGACGGGGTAAGTGTTAGTACTGATTGTTCAATTTGTCTGATATGTTCACAGTTGAACATGAAAACCTGAATATTATGTAATGGAAAGTGGTTGAGTCACAGTTACTAGTGTCCTCATTTTATTTATAAAAAAGTTATTTTAAGATTAATTTTTTCCTTTTAGATTTTATAAATATAGAGTCTCTCATGAGAGAATATTTTTTCTTTGTTTTTCTTTTTTTTGGCCAATCAAGAGGAAGTAAAGTGCCGTGACCGAATTATAGTCAAGATATGTTACTGCCAAGGCATGTTAGATGCTTTCATCAAGTGAATTAAGAGATGGGGATGAAGAGTAATTAATGAGAAATTCATAAAAATGACCCACATCACCACACGATGTGAGGAACTATATACTAATCAAATTGTAATAAACGAGTAAATTGATGTTAATTATCTAAGCAATTACCTTAATTATTTATAAATAAAGTAATTTAATTATTTTTTTCACTACAATACTGTAAGATAGGATTATCTAAATCTTTTTTTGGTTAATTCATTGATCCGTTGAGGCTAATTGATATATACGTGTTAATGAATTATAAATGTATATGTCAAGGATGGATTGTGAAGTCAACCATAACTGGGACAAGTGAGTTTCGAAGAAATGGAGGGCTGTGGAAAATGACAACATTGGAAAAACCAAAAAGTGTAGGCGACTGGCAGCCCAATTACATCACTCGATCGGGATTGGGGAATAGTGGTCTTCCAATCTGTTTTTCTTTTCCCTCATAAGGGAAAAAAAAAAAGGAAAGAGGAGCAACAATAATAATTCGGTCATCCTTTTAGCTAGATAATATTAGACCGTTATATTTAACTATGAATATATTCAACAAACTAAACAACTAATACTCACTAATGATAAAATTAGTATTACTCTGGTAAAGATCTAATATAATCCAAGGAAGCCATTTCTTCCATATTTAAGTGCAAAAAGCACATTTTTAATTATCAAAATCTAAGATTGACATGATAAGGCATCACTTCCTCTCAAATAATATCTCGTATTCCAGTCTTATAAATAAAAAAAATTATGTCGGAGAACTTTATCCCTTTAGAAGCCAATTCAGCTCGAATCTAAATTAATCGGGACCCATTAGACTTTGGGATACTAAGTGGTGTACATTAAAAAATTATCAAAATCTATATTACAAATGTGTATATTACTAAAAAGAATGATAAACATACATATTGACGTATAACCATGAATAAACACGGATTGGCTGGAAGGGGCAATTGCCCTCTAAGATTATCTTACTCTTGAAAATTTTGAGTTCACGGTAGCTCCACTGTCCTCACACTATACTGCAGTACTTCATATTCTTCAATACATGAAGGATACTATTTTTCACAGTCTACAGTTCTTGTTTGATTTACACTATGGTTACATACATGCAGTGATGCTAATTGGGCTGGAGACCACACGGTTCGTCAATCCATCACAAGCTACTATCTTTCACTCAAAGATTACCCTATTTATTGTTGGAGTAAAAAGAAGATTGCCATTACCCGCATCAGTATTGAAGCTGAATACTGCGCACTGGCCGATATAGTTGTAAAACTTCTGTGGCTAGTGTTGTTATTTAGGTAGGTTTAGGCTTGGCTTAACTGGGAACCGACTCAAAGATTTTATGGACCTTGACAGTTACGATTTGGGTCGAGAAATGTGAACCGCCATTGTTAAATTAGCCCTAGAAAAATCCAGTGAATTAGTTTGATAGTTTGTCTTACATCATTCCTTTGTATAGAGGTGTTCTTTACATCACCCTCATCAAATGTGTTATGTGAGATTTAAAAAAAAAAAGAAGAGAAAAATAGTTAATTGAAATAAATTAATCCCACATTGATAACACCAAGAGAAGGTGGAGAGGGTGTGCCTATATATATATATATATTCATTCAAGTAATATTTTAAATAAGGATTTTAAAATACACATGAATATATACATGTATATGTATATGCATGTATACATCATTAATAATAATAATATAAATTTAAGAAAGAATAAATAAATACAGTATTATATAATTTATTTTTAAAATACATAATTAAAATATTATATAATTAATTATAAAAAAAATAAAAGTAAGTTAGGCTAGCTCAGTTGGGAACCAAATTGGCCCAATAATCCATCGGTTCATGGGGTCATGAGCCAACATGGACTGTTAAGGGTCTACTTAATCGATTTACTTCCATGAATCGGTTCAGAGCCTTCCTATTTAATAGCACTATCTGTGGCTTAGGAGGCTGTTGGTAGACAAAGGCGTTCATCATTTCGAGGCTATCACACTTCAACGTCACAATCAAAGATCATTGCAAACTGCCCATAATGATGTTTATCATGAGCATACCAAACACAATTGTGAAACTTCTGTCACTTAAGAGGTTACTGGTAGACATGGGTGTTTATCACTTTTAGGTTTTCACACTTCAATAGGGCAATCAAAGTTCACTACAAATTGCCCATAATGAGGTTTTCCATAAGCATTCCTAACATATTGAGAATGATTTCCAATTTATTCGACAACATATCCTAGGTAGTACAATTCATTTACAGTAGTACATCACTTAAGTGGAGCAGGCAATAGATATTTTCACCAAGGCACATCCTCCTAGGTTATTACATGACTCGATTCACAAACTCTAAATTAGGCCTGACAATTATTGACACGACACGGTAACCCGACACGACACGACACGGAATTAGGCGGGTTTGGGTCAAGCCTATTTAGACACGAACCTGTACAGACCCGATAAATAAACGTGTTTAATTGGGTTTGAACCTGTATAACACGACACGACACGATTAAACACGTTTATTAGATGTATTAACTGTTTTTATACATATATTGACTCATTTAATACATTTATATATGAAAATTTTATGATATATAAAATATTACATGCATTACATGATCAATAATTGATTAATCTTACTTATTTATTGTACTAATTATCAATAAATATTATTATTTTAGTAATTACATCATATATTGTTAGAGTATAATTATATATTGTCGATATTTTACATTAAATGGGTCAACCCGGTTTAGACACGGTTTAGACACGACCGTTTAGACACGAACCCGTTTAAACACGAAAAATAAATGTGTCATATCCAGATCATTGGAGTTTCTAATCCGGACACGTTTAGACACGACACGTTTAAACACAACACGACACAGTTTGCCAGGCCTACTCTAAATGGTATTTACTGCACATTCCCGAATTTGAGGGGATGTCAGTGTACAATATATTTAGTGTATCTCTTGTTTATTTTGGTTGGATATTTCTTGATATGTTCTAGTAGAATATTTTTCCTAATTTGATTTTCAAATTTGATTTTAAAGGTCTAAATCTATAAGTTGTAGCTTTTACTGCACTTTAGGAACACATCAATATACTCTATTCTCTTCTATTATTCCCTCCCTTGTCACCAAATAACAGCCAAAATTCTAAAGAAACTACAGTCGCCATACCAGTGTCGTACAAAAAAAAAACCTCTCTTTTAGTTGCCATTACACACAATAGTTAACCAGCCCCTAGATTTACACCAAATACTCCATCATTATTAAGTTTCATCCAACTAACATGAGGTTAGCTCCACCCTACCATTATAACTCTCTCCCGGGCTTCTTGTTAATTTGAATAAAAATATTCTTACCTTGATTAAAAGAAGTGGCCACTTTAAGCACAACTTTATTGCTTGTATTAGGTTTGGAAAAATAGTAATTAAAATACTCTCAATTCTTCAAGATCACATTAACTAGCAACACCAAACACCAATAACCAGGTGAGTTTACCATTTATGTGTCTATGAAGGTTAAGAATTAAAGGATCTTGGGGGCAATTTTGAAGGAAATGGAAACCCCAATACGTATTTGATGGGTGCAACGGGTCCCACAGATCCCAAGTCTTGGGACAGTTTTGAAGGACATGAAGAGATGTCTCTCCCTACAAAGAACACCCATCACAGATAATTGAAAAAGTAAGATTACAGGAGGCTTTGTGGAGTTTTGTGTGAAAATACTGTTATTTTGGAAAGTAACTTTTAAAAAGTTGTATTCTGAAAATTAAATTCTAAAATAATGTTACTAGGTCGCATTTTAAATTCACGATCCACATAAATTTGTAGATTGCAGTTTCTATAGATCTTGGGATTTAAGTGGACGTACTACCTTTTCTTTTTCTCCCCTGAGCATAGCTTCTCCACAACTGAAGCGTGATTAAATATTTAGTGTATAAAATAAATAAATTCGTTGTATAAATCACCGTTTAGATCTTGACATATGTAAAGTTGACTTCCGAAAATGTGAAAACTTTACATGTGTTAAAACGTGAGAGAGATTTACACTTGGAACTCGTTATATATTATACACTGAATATTTATAGAATATTCTAATACTACAAAATGAATATTCGATAAATATTCAGTTTGTAATATATAACGACTTCATTGTGTAAATGTCTCTCATATTTTAATGCATGTAAAATTTTCACAATTTTTCAAGAGTCACCTTTATATATGTCAAGATTTGAACGGTAATTTACATAACGAGTTCATTATGTTTTATGTACTAAATATTTACTCATTCATCAGTCGCAGAGAAGCAAACATTCAGTTATTACAGAATGAATATTCAATAGATATTTAGTGTGTAATATATAACGAGTTCATTGTGTAAATCTCTATTAGATTTTGACACCTGTAAAGTTTTACACTTTTCGAGAATCAACTTTACTTATGTCAAAATTTGAATAATGATTTACATAACAAATTCATTGTGCTTTTTATACACTGAATATTTACTCGTTCATCAATTGCAGGGAAGATGTGTCAGGAAAGGAATAGAAAAGGTAGTAGATAGCACTTGGAACCACGATCTATAGGATAGATCTCATGTACCGTGCTTTAAGTAGATTGAGAATTTAAGATGTGATCTAGCAATGGTATTTTAAAAATTAGTTTTCAAGGTACAACTTTTTAAAAATTAATTTCTAAAATAATAATATTTTTGCACAGAACCCAGCCTCTGTGAATGCTGGTGTGCAAGCAATATCATGGACAACTATATAAATTATCTAATTATTTTTCATCAAGCTGACAAATTCATGTTTTATTGGAATTGATATTCTATCCGGTTTTAAAAACTATGGTAGTTTGTCTAGGCAATCATGATTAGCTTAGCTTACTTCCCCATTTTCCTTGGTTGATTCGTCCCTTTAGATGGGGGAAATGAGGCAGAAGAGAGGTGGGGGAAAAAGACTAGGAAGGATCAGAGGCTAGGAATTTGCGCGAAAGCAGAGGTACCTAAATTAACGGTCATGTCGAAGAATGTCACCTCCTCACTACTCTAGTCTCGCCCTCTCACTTGTCCTCCCATGCACACAAAACTTCCCATCTCGTCTTCACTCTCCTCTTTTCTCTTCCTTTCCTTCCTCCCCCTTTCTGTTCCACACTTTCCTCAGAGGCCCAAGAAAGATTAACAAAGAAAGAATTTCATGCCCTAATTTTATCCCGCAAAACAGCATTCGTTCTCCTCTTGTATCTTCTTGGGTACATCATCTCCGGATTCTTCGTGTTCTTTCTGATTGATATATCTCTAAAATCTGTGATAGATGGTGGTTGATTGAGTGTGTAGATGGAATCTGTTTGAAGGTGAACACGTGTTTGAGTTCGAGAATGGGGGAGTAGCTAAGTGAGACATCTCGTGTTGGAAGTTTTAAATGGTACGGTTTTCTTGGTGCAACTTTGATCTTTTTTAAGTTTTCTGACATCAATCTATAAACTTCTTTTCGATAAGACTCGGATGGGAATCATGTACATTATCAAAACATGTGAAGTGCGGATTAAGTGAACGTTGAATTTGGTGCACTGAATGCTAGATCTCTGCATTGTGATGTTCTACCCCTGGGCCTTGAGGTTTATGAAAGGAGTATTCTGTAGATCGATGAAATGAGCTGATAGAACTTTCTTTTCCACTTTTCTTGTATGATCCTACAGGGAACTCCAGTTATCATAATCATCGGTTCTCATGTCTGGGTCGAAGACCAGGATATAGCTTGGATCGACGGACAAGTGGTGAAGAACACCGGGACTGAAGCCGAGATCGAAACAACTAATGGGAAGAAGGTCTGGCCATAGCTCATAGCTTATCTTTTCTTCTCCAATAATTAATGCTCCTTCTCCAGAGTGCCCTTTATCAGGATTCTCTATATCCTGTCACTTTTGCCAGGTTACGGCAAAGTTATCTAAGTTATATCCAAAAGATACTGAGGCTCCTGCTGGTGGAGTTGATGATATGACCAAGTTATCATACCTGCACGAGCCTGGAGTCCTTCAGAATCTCAGAACAAGATATGAACTCAATGAGATTTATGTAAGCTCCTCCTCTTCCTGCTGTATTGCTGTAGTTACATGGGATCAGTTTTCCAGGAAAATATTTGCATAATGTTTATGATGCTTAATTTTGTTGTTTGCAGACGTATACTAGGAACATCCTTATTGCTATAAATCCATTCCAAAGGCTTCCTCATATCTATGACGGACACATGACGCAGCAGTACAAGGGGGTGCCACTTGGGGAACTGAGCCCTCATGTGTTTGCAGTCGCTGATGTAGCATTTGGGTGATTGATTCTGTTTCAACTTTGACGACCTTATTTTTCACGAAAGGGAAATGATAATTAGTGATGATATGTGATCATTCCCGAAATGTAGGGCAATGAACAATCAGGGAAAGAGTAACTCCATTCTCGTCAGTGGTGAGAGTGGAGCTGGCAAGACTGAGACCACGAAGATGCTCATGAGATACCTCGCCTTCTTGGGAGGCCAAGCTGCGACAGAAGGAAGGACAGTTGAACAACAAGTTCTAGAAGTATGATCGTAGCTTAATTTCCCTTCTGTTTATGAGATTACATTAATATGCAGAACTTTTGGATTTTCTTACTGGTTTGCTGTGTAACGCAGTCAAATCCAGTGCTTGAAGCATTTGGCAATGCAAAAACTGTTAGGAACAATAATTCTAGGTGAGATTCTGCTGTCTTCGATACTCTTGATGAAGTTGAGCAATCAAGTAGCTTTTGGTTAATATCATTCTCTTCCTAATGAAGTTTCTTTGGGAAGTTCGTTGAGATACAATTTGATAAGCAAGGAAGGATATCGGGAGCGGCCATTAGGACTTACCTCCTCGAGAGATCTCGAGTCTGCCAAATTAACGATCCTGAGTGCAATTACCACTGTTTCTACCTCCTCTGTGCAGCTCCACAAGAGGTAGTCTAGTTTCCACTCATAAATCTGGCACTTGAATTTATTGCTTGTTTCTTATTTAATCATGTCTGAACTTACTGTTTCTCGGTAATATTTATCAGGAAATCGAAAAGTACAAGCTGTGGAACCCAAAATCGTTCCATTACCTCAATCAGTCTAACTGCTATGAACTGGCCGGTGTAAGTGATGCACATGAGTATCTTGCCACTAGACGAGCAATGGACATTGTAGGAATTGGAGCCAAGGACCAGGAAGCAATTTTCAGAGTAGTTGCAGCAATCCTTCATCTTGGAAATGTTGATTTCACAAGGGGGAAGGAGATCGACTCCTCAGTCCCGAAGGATGACTAGGCAAAATTCCATTTTAAGATGACAGCAGAACTTCTTATGTAAAATTTCCATTCCGAGTTTTCTATTTCTCTAGACAATTATTAGTTCATGTGCGGATCCCAAAATACTTTTTCCTGCTTTAGGTGTGACCCTGTGGCCCTAGAAGATGCATTGTGCAAGCGTGTTATGATCACCCCTGAAGAAGTTATTAAACGGAGCCTTGACCCCCAAAGTGCAACAGTTAGTAGAGATGGATTAGCTAAGACGATATATTCTAGACTCTTCTACTGGTGAGATTCGAACTAATATCTGTGATCTACTGGGTCAGATGCAGGCTTCTATCAGAAGTTAAACTAATACCTACTTGAGATGCAGGTTGGTCGACAAAATCAATTGGTCAACCAGACAAGACTCCAATTCTAAGTCTCTGATTGGAGTCCTTGACATATATGGTTTTGAAAGTTTCAAAACAAACAGGTAACATTCCAGCTATCCTGCCAAAAGCTCTGAAATGAACAAGATTCTTACTCCAAGAAAATTACATTGCAGTTTTGAGCAGTTCTGCGTTAATTTCACGCGAGAAGCTGCAGCAGCACTTCAATCAGGTCAGAAGTACGTTATTAGTGGTTTGAGAAATTGGATCGTACCTGGTTGAAGCGCTCCTAACTCGAGAATTCCTTGTCCGGTCATTAAATGCAGCATGTCTTCAAGATGGAACAAGAAGAGTACACGAAGGAGCAGATTGATTGGAGCTACATAGAGTTTGTCAACAATCAGGATGTCTTGGATCTCATTGAAAAGGTTGGCTATTGCATCTTTATTCCTGCTTCTTCAGTGCAAATTCTAATTCTGCAGAACTTCATCTGTTTTATTTGTTAAACTCCTGCCCCCTTTTCTTGCAGAACCCAGGTGGAATTATTGCCCTGCTAGATGAAGCCTGGTATGGCAGCATCTCCTGAATAACTACATGAGGAAAAGAGCGCATTCCACAGTTCGAAGTTTCGTATTTCTTGTGGAAGATTGGATAATAATGCAGTTCCATTTGGTTTCAGCATATTTCCAAAGTCAACACATGAGACACTTGCAAACAAGCTCTACCAGACATTCAAGAGCCACAAGCGGTTTATCAAACCAAAACTATCACGTACCGATTTCACTATAGCTCATTATGCTGAAGAGGTTCGCAATATGTGTCTGATCACTGGAACATCTTGAGTTTGTAGGATAGTTCATCTGCAAAAAAACCTGAGGATCTTTTATATATCGGGTCCTGTACCGATCTGACCAATTCTTGGACAAGAATAAGGATTACGTTGTCCCTGAGCATCAAGATCTGTTGAGCGCGTCTAAGTGTCCCTTTGTAGCCGGCCTTTTCCCTCCTCTCCCGGAGCAAACATCAAAATCTTCCAAGTTTTCTTCCATTGGGTCTCGCTTTAAGCTGCAGCTGCAGCAGTTGATGGACACCTTAAATTCCACGGAACCTCACTACATCAGATGTGTAAAGCCAAACCACCTTCTCAAGCCTGCAATCTTCGAGAACGTCAATATCCCACAGCAACTGCGTTGTGGGGTGAGTACAATTAATTCTTGTACTTGGTTTTGATTCTGTGAAATACTTCTTCCTGTTTCCACCTTTCTTTCGTGCTGATGGGTATATCTGCAGGGTGTCTTAGAGGCAATAAGGATCAGCTGTGCAGGTTACCCGACCTGTCGGCCCTTTTTCGAGTTCATAAACTGATTTGGCATTGTGGCTCCAGAGTTTGTTGAAGGAAAGTAAGTGATATTCTCTGCCTAGTTTTGCCAATTGCGTTCTTGTAGTCTACAAAAAAGTTAATTTCTGTAATTAACAGCTACGACGAAAAGGAAGCTTGCAAGAAGATCCTTGAGAAGAAGGGTCTCAAAGGATTTCAGGTAAATATACTACCCGTTTCTTGCATAGTTGGTGTGGTTGGAGATTGTATAATGACCAGGCATATTTTCCGAGAAATAACCACTTGGTTGTTGGGTATATGCAGACTGGTAAAACAAAAGTCTTCCTAAGAGCAGGTCAGATGGCTGAATTAGATGCAAGGAGGACAGAGGTGCTCAGCAGTGCTGCAAAAACGATCCAACGACGAATCAGGACTCACAATGCACGAAAATGATTTATAGCCCTGAGGGAGGCTGCCATTGTAATGCAATCGGGATGGAGGGGTTATTCACCGTCATGAGCACTATACTCTTGTATTGACCTCAATTTTTTTCAAGTTTACCGAAATGAAATTATTTTCTTGTGATCTCAGGAATGTTGGCTTCTAAAGTCTAAGGGAACAAGAGAAGGCAGGCAGCTAGAGTGAAAATTCAGAAGAATATTCGGAGACACCATGCTAGAAACACAAATAGCAAGCTTCAAGTCTCAGTGCTTGTCCTGCAGACGGGTCTAAGGGCAATGGCTGCTCGGAAGGAATTTAGTTTTAGGAAGCGTACCAAGGCATCAACCATTATCCAGGTATAATTTTCTCAAACATATTAACATTGATTTTCTTTTTTCTAAGTTTACAAATTTTTCGGTTTGAATCACAAATGCAGGCACGGTATCATTGTTATAGAGCAAACTCCTACTACAAGAAACTAAAGAAAGGAGCTACAGTCACACAATGTAAATGGGGCGGACGGGTTGCAAGGAGGGAGCTTCGGAAACTCAAAATGGTACTTATCACATAGTCAAGTTCATATCAAATTCTTAAAGATAGTACTGGTAGAAACTAAAATTGCCATAATTACTGTGGTTTTATCTTAGGCTGCGAGAGAGACTGGCGCCCTGAAAGAAACAAAGGACAAGCTCGAAAAACACGTTGAAGAACTCACATGTCGTTTACAGCTGGAGAAACGCTTGAGAGTAAATTTCTTCTTACTCTGTTGGAATTGTTTCCTGTTTCTGTGAAAGCTGTTTTGTTCTAAGGCTTCAAATAAATATACGCAGACTGATCTAGAAGAGGCAAAGGCACAGGAGGTATCGAAGTTGCAGAACCAATTGCAAGCATTGCAGAACAAGGTGGATGAAACGAGGGCCTTGCTCGTCAAGGAACAAGAAGCAAAAAAGAAGGCCATCGAGGAAGCTCCTCCTGTTATCCAAGAAACCAAGGTCTTTGTTGAGGATACTGAAAAGATCGAGTCCCTAACATCAGAAGTGGAGAACCTAAAGGTATGAACTGAGCTTGGATAGCTTTATTAAACTTCCTTAACTTCCAAGTAACATAAAACATGTATGAAACTTTTCGTGCTGTTCTCTATAATATTCTCCAGGCCACGCTTGACTCAGAAAGAAAACGAGCAGATGAAGCTGATCAGAAGTACAAGGAAGCCCATGAGATGTGTGAAGAGAGGCGGAAAAAGTCGAAAGAGACCCAGAAAAAGGTTCATCAACTCCTGGAAACTCTTAGAGGGTAATCCATCTGCTCCATCATCTTCTTTTCATGCTGGAAAGAATCTCATCTAATTGCAATAGCAAAGAGTTGATTTTCTTTCTTGGATTGCACACGAAAAGGTTAGAGGAGAAAATCACGAACCTGGAATCGGAAAATCAAGTCCTCATGCAACAGGCACTCTCCATGGCTCCAAACAAGTTCCTCTCTGGTCGTTCCAGATCAATTCTTCAGGTACTTCCAGCTAACATAATGCACTTTAGCCAATATAAATCATGTTTTTAACCTTGGAAGATTCAGAAATGATGCCATTTGTTATTCTGTATTTTGCAGAGAGGCGGTGAAAGTGGTCATTTTAGATCAGATTGAGTAACAAGTCTTGTAAGAAGATAGCTCCACATTAACAATTTTCACCGCTTACTTTATTTTGTTTTGCTTACTGCATTGTAATGTGAAATGAACAGGACCTGCATAGCCACTCGATCAACCACTGTGGTCTCTCTGAAGTAGATGATAAGCCACAGAAGTCCCTGAATTAGAAGCAGCAGGAACATCAAGAGCTTCTGATCTGTTGCACTGCCCAGCACCTTGGATTCGCTGCAAACCGTCCAATTGCTGCCTGCATCATATACAAGTGCCTCTTGCACTGGCGTTAATTTGAAGTTGAGCGTACAAGTGTGTTCGACCGTATCATTCAAATGATAGGCCATGCCATCGAGGTTGACTAACAGTAGTCAAATTTTTTCGCTTTAACTTAGTGTCCATTCTCCATTAGTTTTCCTGACTTTTTGAATCTTAATTTCAGACGCAGGATAACAATCATATTGGCTTATTGGTTATTGAATGCTTCAACGCTTCTTTTACTCCTCCAGCGCACACTGAAGGCAAGTGGTGCAGCAGGGATAGCCCCACAGGGCCGGAGATCTTCATCAGCTACGCTCTTTGGGAGGATGACCCAGGTACAAGTTTTCTCATCGAACGATACTCTGATGCTCGATTTCGAGTTTTCTTGTATTCATTTCTTATTTCGTCCATCATTTGTTTTTCTGGAGTTTCCGAGGGACACCTCAAGGAGTCAACTTTCCTTGATCAATGAAACTATTGGACGATCAAACAGTTTACGGCAAGTCGAAGCAAAACACCCAGCTCTGCTTTTCAAGCAGCAGCTCACAGCATATGCGGAGAAGATCTATGGGATGATTCGAGATAACCTTAAGAAGGAGATTTCTCCTCTGCTTGGTTTATGTATTCAGGTAATGCCTGCCTGCATCCAACCTCTGTACTGAATTCTTACATATCGGAGTAACTGCAATTAACATGATCTTGATGGAACTAGGCACCCAGAATATTGAGAGCAAGCTTAGTCAAAGGAGCATCCCGTTCAGTAGGAAACAGGGCAGCCCAGCAGACTTTGATCGCCCACTGGCAAGGAATCGTGAAGAGCCTCAGGAACTTCTTGGATACCCTGAAAGCAAATCACGTAAGTGAAGTCCCTCCCGGCTCTCGAACATGCCAGAGACATCTGCAATTCACAGCATGTTTGAGTTTCTAGAATCCCTTGGACCCTTAACAGCAATGTCTCTTCGATCTTCCAGGTGCCACCATTTTTGGTCCGGAAGGTGTTTATACAGATTTTCTCATTCATTAATGTCCAGCTATTCAACAGGTACTGCAACTTTTACTTATTTGAAAAGTTCTCATGTGTACCAACTTAAGCTTTTTCTTCATTCAAATCTTTTCCAGCCTCCTGTTGAGAAGAGAGTGCTGCTCCTTCAGTAATGGTGAATATGTAAAGGCCGGTCTTGCCGAACTTGAACATCGGTGCTACAAAGCAGCAGACGAGGTATCAACAAACATATGAACCTGTCTTTGAAAGCAATTCAAATACATAACACCAAAAAGAATTCTAACCTAGTGAATTTTATGAACTACAGTATGCAGGTTCTGCATTGGGCGAGTTGAAGCACATCAGACAGGCGATCGGGTTTCTGGTAAACAACCCTGTTGATTACCTATCCCTTCTATTCGAAGGAAGAGGATATAGAGGATTTCGTAGCCTTTTATGCCTTTCGTGATTCAGGTCATACATCAGAAACCAAAGAAGACATTAGATGAAATAAGCCACGACCTGAGTCCAGTGAGTGACGTATAGTGAAGATTCTCTTCATGTTTAACCATATAGACAGAGATTCCTCTTCTAATTGATTCTTGTTGATTTGAAACAGGTTCTCAGTGTACAGCAGCTCTACCGGATCAGTACGATGTACTGGGACGACAAGTACGGAACCCACAGCGTGTCTCCAGATGTAAGTTTTTCTCGACGGGTTACTGGCTCTAGGTTAGGCATTGTCCCATCAAATAAGCATTACGAGATATTGAAACACGGAAGACAGAAAGGCTCATTGATCAGTCCTTTGCTTCATAATGTTTTCGATTCCAGGTTATATCCAATATGAGGGTCCTGATGACAGAAGATTCCAACAACGCAGTCAGTAGTTCTTTCCTTCTCGATGATGATTCAAGGTCGGAGTTGTTTACATATTTCTGATCCTTCTGAAAGTTTAATTGGGCTCAGAACAACAATCAGTGCCCGATTGATAGTACCATGGCATGCTAATATGTTTGCTGACTAGTTTCTCTGGTGATGCAGCATTCCATTTTCAGTGGATGACATATCCAAGTCAATGGAGCAAATAGACATATCCGACATCGAACCTCCTCCACTTATTCGGGAGAACTCGGGCTTCAGCTTCTTGTTACCCTGCATCGACTAAATAACGAACAGACGAGTCATCAGGAGGTTGACCTGAGGATTCACCTACCAACCTCTCCAAGCTCAGGGTCACCCTGGAAGTATATGCACCTTGACCGATCTAGGCGAGTTAGAATGCGGAAAAGCTAGGCATTCCCACATTACATAGAGTTCTTGTTAGATGCACTGTTAACACCGATTTACAACCATAGTGTTTCTGGATTTTGTAAATAATCGATCCCTGGATTTAGTCGAGGCAGATGAGCTCATTGATGGAAAGTTCGCCATAAACACGAGCGAAGTTGTCTGTAAACACGAATTCATGAGTTGTCATTTCCTCGAGTTCTCTTATATTCTCGGTAAATCTATCGCATCTGCTGTTGATGGAACATTCAACAAAGGAGAAAAATTCGGAAGTAGATGGAACGTTCTGTCAGAAGATATGTAGATGCCCTTGGATCACATTTATGAATAGTTTTTCCTCCTTGCAATGAATGAAGACCTTACCTGTCGTAGACTTGTCACGAATGTCAATTAAAAATGTGTCGGTTGACACTACAAGACAGTGAAAGAAACATTCATAGACCACTTGGACAGCATTCGTTATATAAAAGTCATGTCTGGTGATTAGTGATTCATATCGAAGATTAAAAATAACTAGTTTTCGACTCTATCTTTGTTCTGGGCCGGCTGTTCGTTTCATGAGACGATCTTTACTCCCAAGGTTGGTGCGAACATGTCCTATCTATTTTCTCCCATTAGTCTGGTATAATTCTGAAGTGGCACACTATTTGATCCAAATAAATGATAAGAAGATATCCAGTTGGAGTGTATTACCTGACAGTACCTATGTAATATCACAAATAAATAAGATTTAGTTATTTTAAGATTCTTTTAAAAATAAAATCTTAAAGGTAGAAAGACAACCTTAAAAATAGCTAAATTATAGTGGTTTGTAATATCATGCTAGCAATATATTTGTCATGCAACACTTTCACCAGCTTAACACATGCAATTCTAACGAAACAGGCAACTTCTAATCTAATAATAGGGAAACGTTGAAGCTGCATATCACAGCATATGTACCACTCTCATGTAATATCTTTTTTTTTCCCACATCCAACATAAAACTTCTGCTCACAATCCAGAAGTTCTAAATTTGATTCTCACATTGAAATTGATGTGTCATTTACTTCTCTTTATTATTTTATCCTTGTATTTGATCCATAGGCCTCCCTCATCATTGGAAAAAAAACGTATTATCAAGTGACAGTACTCACGTGATGACACCAACTAATAGAATTCATTAGTTCATGGGGTTGGTTTTGGGACCAGGGTTGATGATTCGACCTAGTAGTCATTTGATGTCTATACAGTCAGAATAATATAATTGTAGAGATGAGTCGGTAGAGATCTTTGGACCGACTTTTACGAGTCGGTTCAGGCGAGTAATTGTGGAGCCGGGTCAAACTATCTCTATATATCGGAGACCCGCAATATGAACAACGTTCTCGACTGTCGTTACAAATAAGGAAATATTGAGATCTTCTCAAAGAAGGAATTATTGATGACATTCGTTCAAAAGTCATTTAAAATTGACCGTCCAACAATTTTGTACGAGAGAATTCATCAATTAGATAAATTTCGATATAAATTACTGATACTCAGAGTTTAATGTTAGAGTTTAATGTTTTAATTAGGTCGGCCAGATGCAAAAAAATCGTAAATAGAGCCGGCATGGCGACTGCCATTGCCGATGACCGGTCAAGGTGCCACGTCAGGAGAGGTTGCCGAGTTCTTGCGGGGATATCTATTTTCCATTTTATTTTTATTATGTAAAATGACCAGCAGTGCGGCACGTGATGGCACGTGATCCCCCGGAGCAGGCACGGCATGTAACAATTCACCGCGTTGTTTGGCTTCCGCGTTCTCTATCCTCCATATTTCGCCTTTCGTCCCTCAAAAAAGGAATTATTCTCCTTTGACCCCAAAGCTTTTCCTTCACCAAAAATATCCATCCCCCAAATTATTCCCACACGTTATTCCCCTTTCCTTTCCACTTTTATTTATTGCATAAGTACAGCCTAAAAAAATGAGACCAGAAAAAGGAAATGGCGCGTGAAAAAAGAATTAAATGATACTATAGATAAAGACACCTCTTGCACGATATGCATCTCTTAAATGATGTAGAACGAAATAATAGTCTAAATAAAAATACCTGTTTACTTTTTTTCGGGTTTATCCCTTTCATGTCGTGTGTCCTTACGCGGGCCACTTGCTAGTTACTTAAAATTGGTTCTTTGCATCGAGAATAGTCGTACAGTTGATATGGCTCTCGCCGTGCAATCTAGGGGTTCTAAATTCGATTTCACCTGTGAGATTTCACTCGTACCTCGTTATTTTCTCTTCATTTAACTTATTCTATATCTATGTGTCTCATTTAAATATCGAAAAATTGGCTCTTTTACATAAGTATCTTTGGTCAATCTTTGATCCTGCACATTTTGCAACTCTCTTGTCTCCTCAATTAATTGATATGGGCGTCCAATAGTCAAGCAGACCGCTACTTTCTACTGGGCATTCACATGTGTTTTAGGTGCAATGCAAGAGAGTTTGTTACCTGCCGACTTGAGCAGGAATGGATTTGGGAGCGATCATCCCTTAAACTCAGAAAATTCCATGAGATTTTTCAAACCATTTTTCTAAGGCATTTGCTCAAGTCGAGTTCTCCTAAATTACCTTGAGAAATGATCATTCCCTTCTTGTTGACTTAGATTACCTTAGATCGATATAGAGGGACCATTTCTGATGTGCAGGATCCTCACTACGAGGCTAACATAATGTATACTCTAGTACATTTCTGTTGGTAGGTGAGTCAAGTCCTGCTATTTGCCCTGGAATACCCGTAAGGAGTAAGATTGTTAGAAAACCTTGAGAGAAAAGCTCATAAAAGGTTTTTCGGAAGCTCTTTCTTGCCCTAACTTCTACGAGAAGCTGGGTATATATAGATTAAACTTTATTAATATCTGTCATCGCTTTCCTGATAACCCATGTGCTTAAAGGACTCAGTAACTCAAATTACGGGATAATAATGCAAAGTATCTATGACGCGAGGGATAATAATACAAAGCATATTCTTTGTTAGATTATACATAATTCGACTCATGAATTCGTAATATTACACCGCTATAAAGTTTTGCCCCTTTGAACAAGTGTTTTTGGATTCTCTCCTAGACTTGAGACCGACATGTGCAAGGAGGTCAATCGATTCAGCTCCCCAATTGTCCTGCTCACAAATCAAGTATAAAAGCAAAATAAATGCATACATTTCAACTGTGCTTCTGATTCTGATTTTTACGTGGAAAATTGCGACGGAGCTTCTTCCTGCGGCGGATCTAAGGACAAAGCTCTACGTGATTATAATTCGGGCACACGCCCCCGTATGAAAATCCTACAAATTTGAGGCACTCATATTGCAATTAGGGACTTTCTAGCCGATCCACGAAAAGCCCTTCCCCAGAAGCGGCCAACCCAGGCCTGGTCAGGAGGGACATCGATGAAAATTTTGAAATCCTGGACACAGGCAATCGTTCGTGGATGATAAGGAGGTGGAATTTGACAAAAGGTAGTCTTCCGTACCAATATTACGTGACAATACTTATATGATATAATAAACTAATAAAATTTCAGTCATTTTAAAATTTTTATAATGCTATAAAAATGAAAATGAAATGTAGCCGTAAAAATAATTGAATAGTACTGATTTGTGATATTACGTAAATATATTCGGGTGTACGCCGGTGACACCCAAAACTTTCTCTAGGAGATAATGGGTCGTGAAATAAATTCAATCTCCCGGTCGAGTTTTTGTTTTTATGTCGAGGGGTACCCAGATTTCACTCGGTCCTGTATGCACGGTAACAATCGCACGGGACTAGGTAAAATCTAGAAGTATTGACTCATCTCAAGGGGATTCGAATACGAAATCAGTAAGATACATGTACTCCTCCTTACCACTGATCTAAATCTCCGGGGATTATTTCCGGGTCGAGTTGATATTTAATATATCCACGCTATCTATGCGTATGGTATGATCT